>CM075669.1:270356850-270864350 GCA_037962975.1 Clitoria ternatea | reverse complement strand
ATATAACATTAAACAAAATGTAAAGTAAAGTGCATTCTTCTTTTATGTTCATTTATTAAACTTATTAAGGAATATGTGTTAATAAATGAAATTTTATATTTTTAAAAAATAAAATAAAGATTACAAATAGAAATTATTAAGATTATTAAGGAATGATAAAGTAAAAAGTAAAAATATCTTTCATTTGGTAGTTAATATATTAAAATGCTACATTTCAAATTGTAAAATATTACCAGTTAATTAGTTGAAAATATCACTTACTAAAAAACCTCTATTTTACTTAAAGTATATTTCGGTCAATGAAATATCGTTGAAATGTCATACAAAACATACATTAACAAATATTGAGTGAGGCAAATATCATCTCAAAGGTGATGGATTAATAATCATAATCAAAGTACTAGAGTTGGTTAAATGAGTTATCCAAGCTGAAATGAACAAGCCCAACTCAGATAACACAAGGGGAGTTTCTCCCTACACCTTAGTTTTTTCTTCTTGCACCACCTCCTTTTTATTTTCCATCATAAATGACAATTAGACCCTCAACTAAAAATAACTAAGCAGGTGTGATGTTAAAAAATACATAGAAAATGTACTACTGGAAATTATAATCTGGTCATATCTAAAAATTCCACCAGAAGCTTGTTATCTTCATGTTTACTTTTTGTTATTCATGGCGTGATTTTTTACATCATGATTGTTTTGAGTGTTTCTAATCTATATATCCTATGAATCTTTTTACTATAGATTGTTTTATGAGTTTTTAGACATCAGCCATAGAACCAGACTTGTTCATAAAAAAATAGAATGAAAACACTGTGTTTATATATGTGTGTGTGTATATATATATATATATTAAGGGGTAGAAATTGTATATTGATGATGAGTGATAGAGATGTGCTAGAGTTAAGGACTCCATCACAACAGAATGTGAACATTGTAAAGAGGAAGAAGGAAAGAAATTGTATGTTTATGATGAGTGGTAGAGATGTACTACCTCTAATTCCTAATTTCTATATTTCTCATATATGTCCATATTATAATTTTTAGAGATACCCAGATTATAATTTTTAGAAAGACCCAAATAGTAATTTTCGGTAATACTTTTTTTAATGTAACTTTTATTAGTATCATGTGTGTGCTTAATTATTTTTAATTGAAAGTATAATTATCTTTTACAATAAAAAAATAGAAAGGAGGTGGTACAGGGAGAAAAAACTAAGGTGTAAAGAGAAATTTCCTAACGTAGATTATGATGAACTCAACACAATTACTTCGAGAGCAACTCCAGCGACAGAGGTAGAGCAATCAATACAGACTACTCGGTGTGACATTCTGCGTCAATTTACGCATGAGCCCCCTACGCAGCCTTGACGTTGTAACACCCCTAATTTCATTATTTCTTATTTAAAATAAAATTTCAAAGGAATTTGATTATAGTTCTTTAGAACTTTTTGATTATTATACAATTTATAATTTTTTAGAATTTTTATAATTTTTCATATTTTTGAGAATGACAAAAATACCCTTAACCTTTTATCTAATAACCAAAATGCCACTGCCGACATCATCGCTTACTTATTGCTTACATTATCGGTTGGTAAATACTTATATCATGAATAGTAAAGTAAATAATTAAGTAATCTTAAATAGTAAAATTTTCTTCCTATAAATAGATGGCTTATTTATAACATTTCCACACCAAAATTAGAGAGAGAATCTAGAGAGATAGTGCGTAAAAAATTAGTGAGGAGTAAATTCTTCTGGTAAAAAGAGGTTCTGCCGGAGGTGTAAGGTAATAACATCTTTTTTCTATATTCTTTTTATGATTATTTAGATTATTCTTTTTAGCACTCTTAAACTATTAATATGTTAATACTATTATGAATAAGTTGCTATAGTAAAAATAAATTACTACTATGCATTATTTTTACTATTTACTGTTACCATTTACTATTTACTATTACTATTCACAATTTACCATTTACTATTATTATTTAAAATTTATCATTTACCGTTATTATTCAAAATTTATTAGTTACTATTACTATTTAAAATTTACTATTTACTATTATCATTCAAAATTTACTATTTACTATTTACCATTACTATTCAAAATTTACTATTTACTGTTATTGTTCATGATTTACCATTTACCACTATTATTCAAAATTTACTATTCAAGATTTACAATTTACTGTTCTATTAAAAATTACTATTTACCATTACTATTGATGATTTACTATTTACCATTACTATTTACTATTACTATGCATAGTTACTATTTATTATTCTGATAGCAATCTTAATTTTTATCTTATGCTTTTACTGAAATAAATTAGCATTAATATTTTATTAGAACTTAGAGGCGCAGAGCGAATTCACTTTTGGTAGCAAATCAAGGTAATGGGGGTGAGATAAAAATATAATATGAAAATACATAAGAATATTGGGAGGAGTCCCCTAATCATTTTAAAGATAACAATATTATTATTTTAAAATAATAACTTTTAACTTAAAATTTATAATAATTGTTATTAATAAATTAAGTATCTCGTGTAACTTAATCTGAAATATTTATTCAAGAACTTGAACTATTATGACCTATGCGGATTGGACTGAACCTATACAAGGATTTTGAACTACTACGGACTGCACTGAACCTATGTAAGAACTTGGACTATTATGACCTATATGGACTGAACTAGACCTATGCAAGGACTGGACTATCTTGGACTTACATAGACCTGTACGAGGAATTGACTATAGGACTTAAAACAAACTTTATTAATTTAAATAACCATTGAATTTTGAATTATGATATTTATAACTGATGTTTAATTATTTGATTTTGATTATGATTGCTAATATTTATTTGTGATTGATGATGTTTGATTGTGATTGATAATATTTGATTATGATTGATAATCTTATAATGTGGAGTTTGAGCATATAACAAGCATGACGGAAAGCTAAAACTCAGTAAGAATTTACTTATCTCCTACTTCCTTATTTATTTATTCATCTTTATTCAAATTACTTTTAAGAAATTTCTTAAGTTTTTAATGAAACTACATAAGTCTTTTTAAAAATCTATTTTTACCTTTTAAATATATATATATATATATATATATATATTTACTATAATTAAGATTTCTAGTTACTGTATCAGAAAGAAAAAGAAAGAGAAATTATTTTATAAAAATAAATTTTTACTAATATTTTACTATAAACCTTTAATATATATATATATACGTATATTTTCAAAATGTATAAAAATATTATACAAAATTTTCAAGTACTAAGGTTATAAAGATTGATAATTTTGAATTTGAGTTTTTAGTAATTGATTTTGAAATGATCTATAAACTTTATAAAGAAGATTGTGAAATATATTTAAGGCTTTGAAACTCAAATTATAATGAGATTTGACTTGTGATTTGAAAAGGAACTGTACTAAAATTCTATATGTGTATTTAAGAATTTGAAAAAGTACAATTTACTAGGGTGGCTATGTCACGATTCGTAGACCCCGATAATATAATTGAGTTTCTAAAAGCCTTAACCAACTAAATATGCGAGTAGTTCATGCATCATGAATCATCAAAGAGAAACAAAATGATATTGTCTGGGGACGGATTATAGAAACTGAGGATACATTAGAGGAGACTTAATTATGAGCCTTGGGATGAGAGGGTGTGAAAGGGTGTTTCAGGGGACCTGGGGTAGCTCCCTAGTGTCGGGTACTTTTACAATAAAAACCTTCTCAATCTGACTAGTCTCTAAGTGTTTCCATGCCAGTCGAGTTGTTCATGTTATTATTATCCGGAATTATAGAACAGTGTAAACTCCTGGTTGACCCAGTACAAATTAAAATTTAAGGGCCCGCATATATAGGTAAGTTATGATGAAGATATGGCATATCATTCATACATTCATAATTGATTGTGTATGTGATTGTGATTGATATTATTATACTAGTTTGTAAAAACCCTTTATTGCTAATGTACCATTTGGGAATATTATATTTTGTTCCTTACTCCTTTCTCTGTATTTTTGTTTTATATGTTTTAAATTGATGGTTCGTACAGAGGAAAGGATCGAAGAATCTCGACAGTATATATAGCACCTAGAAAGGGAGCTCGGTATGAATACCATGGTGAAATGAATAAATAATGTCATTAGGCAACTGCTCTTGAGCCATGGAGTTTCCTCTCTTTCTAATAATGTTTAATATTTATTTGGATGAATGTAAAACTACTTTATAAATTTTGATGATATTTGTGAGGTATTTCAGAGATATTATATGTAATTTATTCTAATAGTTTCTTTTTAATGAATCATATTTTTTAAAAAAAAAATTATGAATTTTTTTAGAAATTATTGAGATGTAACAGAGGGTGTTACAATATGGTATCTGAGTAGTTAATCCCGTAGGCCTGGGGAAAGGTCTTTCTTGCTTTGTCTGTAAACTCCGTGTAGGTGATAGAAAATAGAATATTTGACTTGGTAGTAATTGTGATTGATATGACAAGTCTTAGTTACTGTGAAACAGGAAAACAATGGCCGAAAATGATCTTGCCAGAGTTGTAGAACCCTTAATCACTGCAATGAGAGTACGCAAAGGTCAAGGTAATGATGCCTTGAGAAGGTTAGACTTGTTCGAAAAACGTAATTCACCTTGTTTCAAGGGAGGATACAACCCTGATAGAGTACAAATCTGGATCCGAGAGATAGAGAAGATCTTTCGAGCATTGCAATGTACTAAGGCTGATAAAGTAGTCTTCACTACTTATGCCTTATCTGAAGACGCCAAACATTGGTAGGATAGCACACGTAGACAATTCGAAGTTAACCACGTTGAAATCACCTGGAATCATTTCAAGGATATGTTCCCAGAAAAATACTTTCCAGCTGATGTTAAGGAGAAAAGACAATTTGAATTTTTGTCATTGACCTAAGGAAATATAACCGTGGGAGAGTACGCATCCAGGTTTGAAGAGCTATCTCGTTTTCATTCTCATTATAACGATGCTACTAATGAAGGTGATTGGTGCGCAAAGTTTGTAAATGGATTGTGGCCAGAAATTAAGGAAGCTATACGAATGCAGGAAATCCGTGAATTTTTTATATTGGTAAATCGCTACAGGATTTTTGAAGAGGATCATAAGGATAGAATGACCAAAAGTCGTGAATCTATTCACAAGGTGGGAGAAATAAGAAGTGGAGGACCTCACCATCACCAAAGAAGAGACTTCAGGAGGAAAAAGCCTTACCAAGCGCTATTTCGTCGGTTTGGAGTAGCACCTGTTCCTAACAAACCCTAAGCTTCAAAGGATTGCCCCAAAAATGTAACACCCCTTATATACACGAGATATATATAAAAAAGTTTTAGAAAGATATATATATTTATCACTCTTTATCTCGTGTATACAAGGACGTATATAGATCTGATTTCCTTTGAATATTGAAAGTAAAAAAAACATTGTCTTTAAATATTTGTCCATAGTGATAAAATAATTTATAGAAATCATAAGTGATAAATCATTACAATATTATATCCGAATGAGAAAGTTTATCAAAGTTTAACCTTTACCTTGTTACAATTATCTAACTTGATATTGTAATAAGGCAAGGTAAAACTAAATTATACCTCTACTATAAATGTGACCAATCATTTCTCAATCCTTGAACCATCGAGTTTTGGAATCCTACTCTTGTCATATCTCTTCACTTATCTGATTGAGGATGAGACCACTTTACCCTCTTGTAATTACATATCCTTCCATCTTGAGCTGCTAGCTACATATCACATAACATATATTTTAGACATAAAATTCAAACAAGGAGTGAGAAACAAAATATAATACTTTACAGATAAGACATAAGCATAAGAGTTTTCACAATCTAATAAAATAATATCATTCATAATCTCATACACAATTAATTATAATTGTAGGGTTTTTATACGCATAACAATCATACTTTCATTCACAACCATTCACACAGAATATCACAATCACATGTATGACATGTAATGCTTTTAATACTATCTTATTCAGCTTAGCATGTGGGCTCTTAAAGTTTTAGTTTGAACTGGGCCAACCAGGAGTTTACACTGTTCCATAATTTTGGATAATAACATAAATGCCTTCATAGCATATGAACAACTCAACTGACATAGAAACACTTAGAGACAAGTCAGACTGAGAAAGTTTTTATTGTGAAAGTACCCGACACTAAGGAGCGACCCCAAGTCACCTGAAGCACCCTTTCACACCCTCTCATCCCAAGGCTCACAATTAAGCCTCTTCTAATGTATCCTCGGTTTCTATAATCCGTCCCCAGGCAATATCACATCCCATTTCTCTTTAATGATTCATGATGCATGAACTACTCGCATATTTAGTTGGTTAAGACTTTTAGAAACTCAATTATTAAATACCATAAAGGTTCACAAAATTATCTCAATAAAATGTACATTCTCATAAGTTCTTCTTTGAACTTCTATTATACAAAAATAAATGTAGTACAGTCTTCGAATTCAAATCTCACCAAAATTGAGTTTCCAAATCTTAAATATCTTAAAACTTTCTCCTAAAAACTTCACATATTTACATAATCTTTTCCCAATTTGAATTTTAACTAGATTGAGTTTAGAAATCTTGACTATAACAAAATATTCTTTAGTTATTTCATTGGGGAAAACCAATTTAAATTTCTGATTTCTAAAAGAAAATAATTTTTTAAAATCATTAACTAAGAATACTTAAAACTATAAAAATTTTCTTTAATTCAAGTATTAATAATCTCAACTTCTGATTTTCATAAAATAGCTTCTTTCTAATACTAGATTTTATTCCAGAGATTAAAAATAAAGATAATAAAATTTATTTCTAAGAAGAAATAAAAGATTAAAAAAATGATAAAATACTTTCTCTTAAAATAAAAATTTAAAGAGTAAGGTAAGAAAATTCTTACCGAGTTTTAACTTTCCGTCATACTTGCTATATGCTCAAACTTCATATCACAAAGTCATCAATCATTCATCAACCACAATCAAGTATTGTAATATCATCAATCACAAATATTATCAATCATAATTATATATCATCAATCATAGTCTAATATTATAAATCACAATATCATTAATCAAAATCAAATATAATTAATTATAATCAAATCAAATCAAATCAACTAAATATCACTCATAAATATAATTCAAAATTTAATGGTTATTTAAATTAGTAGAGTTGATTTTGAGTCCTTATAGTCTATTCCTCGCACAGGTCTATATAAGTCCATATATATAATCCAGTCTTCGCATGGGTATAGTTCAGTCCATATAGGTCATAATAGTCTAAGTCCTTGCATAGGTTTAGTCCAGTTCGCATAGGTTATACAAGTCTTTGCATAGGTATTTTAGATCAAGTTACACAAGATACACAATTTAAAATTTATATAAATTTTAAGTTAAATAGTTATTATTTTAAAATAATAATATTATTATTAAATTTAAAAGGAGTAGGGGACTCCTTCCATTATTCTTATGTCTTTTCATATTATATTCCTATCTCACTCCCCTTTACCTCTTGTATACTGATTCGTTATTGAAAATCCGTACGCGCCTCGTCTCCGAGTTCTAAAACATACCAATTTTATTTTAATATAGTTACAATATGAAAATTAAGATTACTACTTAAAGTAGAAATGGTAAATTTTAAATAGTGAATAGTGAATAGTAAATCATGAATAGTAACAGTAAATAATAAAACATGAATAGTAACAATAAATAGTAAATTGTGAATAGTAATGGTAAATAGTAAATCATGAATAGTAACGGTAAATAGTAAAACATGAATAGTAAAGATAAATAGTAACAGTAAATAGTAATTTACCATTTGAATAGTAATTTACTATTGAAATAATATTTTACTATTTAGAATAGTAACTTAAAATAATATTATTTCTAGTATAATAATAGATTTCTAAAAACGATATGAAAATAACCCTAAAATATATAAAAGAGAGGTATTCTTACCTTAAGATTTTAGCAGAACGTTCTTCCAAAAAAATTATTTCTCTCTCTTACTTCCACCACTATCTCACTAGCACTACTATATTAAGAAAACTTAATCTGAAATTATGAATTCTAAAGAAGAATTCCTTCGGTATTTATAGGAAGGAAAATTACTATGCATTTCATTATTTTAATATAAAAGTACTGTGCATTTTTTGAAAATTTAACCCTGGTTACTGTACACCTTTTAAAAATTTCATACATACACAGTGTTTTGTATAGTAAATGTCAGCTGAATTATTAAGTCAAATAGTCACATTTCACTCGTTATATTTTAAATATTCAAAATCAGTCCTTTTTGAAATTTAGCGATGTTATATCAGTTCTCACTAATTTTATGATAAGTAATATAATGTTTAAATTTTAAAAATCTAAAATTTTTTGTTAATAAAAATTTATTCTTATGTTTTCGATTTTTTTACGATTGGTAAAAATCAAGATTTTATTCAAACCGATAATTTTTAGATAAGTCTACTTGAAATGGATTTTAGAAAATTTTCTTATAATTTAAATTCACTTTCTTGTAAATATTTTTAATTTTAAGTAAATTATATGAATTTAAAATTATTTAAAATATATTATTTTATTAAAATATTTCAAAATTTTCAAAAAAATTCCAAAAAATCATAAATATTATGTAGATCAAAAAGTTCTAAAGAACCATAGTCTAATTCCTTTAAAATGTTGTTTTAAAATTCTAATAAGAGTTAAATCACAAATATGTAAAAACATAAATATAAAAACATAAAATAAAAGTTGTGAATAATAAATATATTTAAAATTCTTAATATAATTTCATTTATTAATGAATAAAAATTAAGTCATTTTTTAAAATTCTCATTCAAAATACATAAATATTTTTTTATTATTTTATTTTATTTTAAAAAAACATAATTAAATATAAATACCAAAATTTCATAAAAAATGATAATAATAAACTAACTAATAGTAAGTATTTCTCATTAAAGATATATTAATATCTATTTTCTATTTGTTTCGAAAATGGGATGTTACAAAAAACACTTATATTTGCTTTAAGTGTAACAAACCGGGTCATCACATCAAGGATTGCCCAGAGATAAAGAGGGAGAACCCTGAAGGTGCAAGTACATCCATAAGTACTCAAGGAGGCGTGCACAGTGCAGTCGGAAGGCCGAAGGCAAAAGGAAAGGTTTGTACAATTAATGGGGAAGAAGCATCCCATTCTGACTCCGTGGTGGAAGATAAGTGTATCATTAATAATATTTCTTTAACTGTTATGTATGACTCAGGTGCATCACATTCCTTTATTTCCAATGACTGTGTAGAAAAACTAAAATTACCCGTGATAGAATTGCCATTTGATTTATTTGTTCATACTCCTGGGAATAATCCCATTGTCACTTCTAAAGCCTGTTGGGAATGCCCTATTGTCATAGATGGTAAGGACTTTAAGGTTAATCTCTTTTGCTTACCCCTCTCCGACTTAGAAGTTATTATTGGGCTAGATTGGTTGTCTGACAATCATGTTCTAATAGATTGTCATAATAAACCCATAATGTTTAAAGAACCTATAAATTTGAATCTAGAGGATTCAAGATTTCTAACCACCAACCAAGTGAGTGCCTCTTTAAAAGGAGGGGCTCAAGGATTCATGCTATTTCTTTCAATGAAAGGAGAGCAAGAACCAAAAATAAAAAAATCTACCGGTCGTGTGTGAATTTCCTGACATTTTTCCAGAAGATATCCCTGGTTTACCCCCAAAAAGAGATGTAGAATTTGCCATTGATCTAGTACCTGAAGTAGGACCAATTTTAATTGCACCATATCGAATGTCGCCTCTAGAATTAGCAGAGTTGAAGAAGCAACTTGAAGAGATGATAGAGAAGCAATTTATACGACCTAGTGTATCCCCCTAGGGTGCACCAGTGTTGTTGGTTAAGAAAAATGATGGTAGCATGAGGTTGTGTGTAGACTATCAGCAACTGAATAAGGTGACGATCAAGAACAGATATCCTCTGCCAAGGATTGATGACCTGATGGATTAACTGCGTGGTGCCACGGTGTTCTCCAAAATTGATTTGAGGTCTGGATACCATAAAATAAGGGTGAAGAAAGAAGATGTACTGAAAACAACTTTTAGAACACGCTATGGCCATTACGAATATCTAGTGATGCCTTTTGGTGTAACTAATACACCAGCCATATTCATGGATTACATGAATCAGACTTTTCACCCATATTTAGATAAATTTATAATGGTTTTCATTGATGATATACTAGTGTACTCTAAAAGCAGAGAAGAACATGTTGAACACTTGAAGGTTGTGTTGGAAATCCTAAAAAAGAAACAATTGTATACAAAGCTGTCAAAGTGTGAATTTTGGTTGGAAGAGGTGAAATTTTTAGGACATATAATTAGTTAAGGAGGAATAGCTGTAGACCCTTTCAAGGTGGAAGCAGTTTTGAAATGGGAGAGACCAACCACAATCACTGAGATCAGAAGTTTCTTGGGCTTGGCTGGATACTATAGGAGATTCATTGAAGGATTTTCAAAATTATCATATCCACTGACCAAGCTAACACGGAAAGGACAACCTTTTGTGTGGACGACACAATGCGAGAATAGTTTCCAAGAGCTGAAAGATCGACTTACTTCTTCGCCGGTGTTAGTACTCACCAATCCATATCAAAGTTTTGAAGTTTACTGTGATGCGTCTAAACAAGGACTAGGAAGTGTACTCATGCAAGACAAGAAGGTTATAGCCTATGCGTCACGCTAATTAAGGCAACATGAGATTAACTATCCTACTCATGACTTAGAATTAGCTGCTGTAGTTTTTGTCTTAAAGATTTGGAGGCATTATCTATACGGTGCAACATTCGATATGTTTAGCGATCATAAGAGTCTCAAGTATTTATTCGACCAAAAAGAGTTAAACATGAGACAACGAAGATGGATGAAGTTCTTAAAGGACTACGACTTTGAGTTGCAATACCATCCTAGAAAAACAAACGTAGTAGCTGATGCTTTGAGTCGAAAGTCTCTACATGCGTCCATAATAATGATTAAAAAGCTGGAATTGATAGAGAACTTTATAGATCTTAACCTAGCAATAAAGGTTAATACTAACAGCTACAGATTAGGAGCGTTGCAAGTAACAAGTGAATTCCTTAGGCAAGTTTTAGAGGCTCAACGAGAGGACGAATTCCTACAAAAGAAGAAAGAACTCTTGAAACAAGGAAAAGAAGTCGAGTTCAATGTGGGAAATGACCAATTACTGAGGTATAAGGATCGAGTGTGTATGCCTGACCAAAAGGAGTTAAGGAAAGAAATTCTAGAAGAAGGCCACAGAAGTTATATGAGCATTCATCCCGAAGCTACTAAAATGTAAGATTTGAAAAAGTTGTTTTGATGGCCTGGAATGAAGAAAGCGGTGGCAGAGTACATGGCTGTATGTCTAATTTGCCAGAAGGTTAAAGTAGAACATCAAAAACCCCCTGGAATGCTACAATCAATGGAAATACCAGAATGGAAATAGGATAATATTACCATGGATTTTATGACTTCTTTATCTAAAACTCCATTAGGACATGATTCAATATGGGTAATAGTTGATAGATTAACCAAGTCTGCCCACTTTATTCCGATTAATATTCGTTACCCTATGGAGAAGCTGGCAAAATTGTACATCAAGGAAATTGTGAGATTACATGGAATTCCTTCAAGTATCATTTCTGATCGAGACCCTCGTTTTACATCGCAATTCTGGAAGAGCTTACACAAGGCTTTGGGAACAAGACTACATCTGAGTTCAGCATATCATCCTCAGATGGATGGACAGTCAGAAAGAACAATTCAATCTCTAGAGAACTTGTTACGAGCTTGTGTGTTAGAGCATAAAGGAAGTTAGAATCAATTCTTACCATATATGGAGTTCACCTACAACAACAGTTTCTATGCTAGCATTAACATGGCACCTTTTAAGGCATTATATGGAAGAAAATGTAGCACTCTGCTATGTTGGTTTGAGACTGGTGAAAACTTGATGTTAGGACCAGAGTTGGTACAACAAACCACGGATAAAATCAAAATGGTTTAGGAAAAGATGAAGGCAGCACAAAATAGGCAGAAAAGTTACTACGACAAAAGAAGGAAGCCGCTTGAATTTCAAGAAGGCGATCATGTATTCTTGAAAGTCACACCGATGACTGGGGTCGGTCGGGCAATGAAATCTCGAAAACTAACTCCTAGATTTATTGGTCCATATCAAATAATTCAGAAAGTTAGTCATCTTGCTTACCAAATAGCATTACCACCTTTTCTTTCTAATATCCATAATGTTTTTTTCGTGTCAAATTTACGAAAATATATATCTGACCCTACACACGTTATTGAACCTAATGTCATACAAGTTAAAGATAATCTTACATATGATGCACCACTTGTCAGAATAGCTGACAGGAGAATAAAAAGGCTAAGGGACAAGGAAATTCCACTTGTGAAGGCATTTGGAGTGAAACGAGAGGAGAAGATGCTACATGGGAACTAGAAAATGAGATGAAAGAGTCTTATCCCCATTTGTTTTACTGAAAAGTGTAAATTTCGAGGACGAAATTTTTTTAAGAGAGTAAATTTGTAATACCCCTAATTTCATTATTTCTTATTTAAAATAAAATTTCAAAGGAATTTGATTATAGTTCTTTAAAACTTTTTGATTGTTATACAATTTATAATTTTTTGGAATTTTTATAATTTTTTTCATTTTTTTGAGAATGACAAAAATACCTTTAACCTTTTATCTAATAATCAAAATGCCACTGTCGATATCATCGCTTACTTATTGCTTACATCATCGGTTGGTAAATACTTACATCATGAATAGTAAAATAAATAATTAAGTAATCTTAAATAGTAAAATTCTCTTTCTATAAATAGATGGATCATTTACAACATTTTCACACCAAAATTAGAGAGAGAATCTAGAGAGATAGTGCGTAAGAAATTAGTGAGAGTAAATTCTTTTGGTAAAAAGAGATTCTGCCAGAGGTGTAAGGTAATAACATCTTTCTTCTATATTCTTTTTATGATTATTTAGATTATTCTTTTTAGCACTTTTAAACTATTAATATGCTAATACTATTATGAATAAGTTACTATAGTAAAAATAAATTACCACTATACATTATTTTTACTATTTACTATTACTATTTACTATTACTATTCATAATTTACTATTTACTATTATTATTCAAAATTTATCATTTACCGTTATTATTCAAAATTTATTAGTTACTGTTACTATTCAAAATTTACTATTTATCATTACTATTCAAAATTTACTATTTATTATTACTATTCAAAATTTAGTATTTACTATTATTGTTCATGATTTCCCATTTACCACTACTATTCAAAATTTACTATTTACGATTTACAATTTACTGTTATTATTAAAAAATTTTATTTACTGTTACTATTGATGATTTACTATTTACCATTACTATTTACTATTATTATGCATAGTTACTATTTATCATTCTGATAGCAATCTTAATTTTTATCTTATGCTTATACTGAAATAAATTAGTATTAATATTTTGTTAGAACTTGGAGGCGCAGAGCGAATTCACTTTTGGAAGCAAATCAAGGTAAATGGGGTGAGATAAGGATATAATATGAAAATACATAAGAATATTGGGAGGAGTCTGTACTCCTTTTAAGGATAACAATATTATTATTTTAAAATAATAACTTTTAACTTAAAATTTATAATCTTTGTTATTAATAAATTAAGTATCTCGTGTAACTTAATCTGAAATATTTATTAAAGAACTTGAACTATTATGACCTATGCGGATTGGACTGAACCTATGCAAGGACTTGAACTACTACGGACTGGACTGAACCTATCCAAGAACTTGGACTATTATGACTTATATGGACTGAACTAGACCTATACAAGAACTGGACTATCTTGGACTTACATAGACCTGTACGAGGAATTAACTATAGGACTTAAAACAAACTTTATTAATTTAAATAACCATTGAATTTTGAATTATGATATTTATAACTGATGTTTAATTATTTGATTTTGATTATGATTGCTAATATTTATTTGTGATTGATGATATTTGATTGTGATTGACAATATTTGATTATGATTGATAATCTTGTAATGTGGAGTTTGAGCATATAGCAAGCATGATGGAAAGCTAAAACTAAGTAAGAATTTATTTATCTCCTACTTCCTTATTTAATTATTCATCGTTATTCAAATTAATTTTAAGAAATTTCTTAAGTTTTCAATGAAACTACATAAGTTTTTTTAAAAATCTCTTTTTATCTTTTTTTTAAAAATATATATTTATTATAATTAAGATTTCTAGTGAGTGTATCGGAAAGAAAAAGAAAGAGAAATTATTTTATTAAAATAAATTTTTACTAATATTTTATTATAAACCTTTAATATATATATATATATACATATATTTTCAAAATGTATAAAAATATTATACAAAATTTTCAAGTACTAAGGTTTTAAAGATTGATAATTTCGAATTTGTGTTTTTAGTAATTGATTTTGAACTGATCTATAAACTTTCTAAAGAAAGTTGTGAAATATATTTAAGGCTTTGAAACTCAAATTATAATGAGATTTGACTTGTGATTTGAAAAGGAACTATACTAAAATTCTATGTGTATTTGAGAATTTAAAATGTATAGTTTACTGAGGTGGCTATGTCGCGATTCGTAGGCCCCGATAATATAATTGAGTTTCTAAAAGCCTTAACCAACTAAATATGCGAGTAGTTTATGCATCATGAATCATCAAAGAGAAACAAAATGATATTGTCTGAGGACGGATTATAGAAACCGAGGATACATTAGAGGAGACTTAATTGTGAGCCTTGGGATGAGAGGGTGTAAAAGGGTGTTTTAGGGGACTTGGGGTAGCTCCCTAGTGTCGGGTACTTTTACAATAAAAACCTTCTCAATCTGACTAGTCTCTAAGTGTTTCCATGCCAGTTGAACTGTTCATGTTATTATTATCCGAAATTATAGAACAGTGTAAACTCCTGGTTGGCCCAGTGCAAATTAAAATTTAAGGGCCCGCATATATAGGTAAGTTATAATGAAGATATGACATATCATTCATACATTCATAATTGATTGTGTATGTGATTGTGATTGATATTATTATACTAGTTTATGAAAACCCTTTATTGCTTATGTCCTATTTGGGAATATTATATTCTATTTCTCACTCCTTTCTCTGTATTTTTGTTTCATACGTTTTAAATTGATGGTTCGTACAGAGGCAAGGATCAAAGAATCTCGACAGTATATATAGCACGTTCTAGAAAGGGAGCTCGGTATGAATACCGTGGTCCAATGAATAAATAATGTCATTAGGCAACTGCTCTTGAGCCATGAAGTTTCCTCTCTTTCTAATAATGTTTAATATTTATTTGGATAAATGTAAAACTACTTTATAAATTTTAATGATATTCGTGAGGTATTTCAGAGCTATTATATGTAATTTATTCTGATAGTTTCTTTTTAATGAATCATATTGTAAAAACAAATTACGAATTTTTTTAGAAATTATTGAGATGTAACAGAGGGTGTTACAGACGCTGCGCGCCAGGCTGATGCTACTCGTCAGGATATCAGTAGCAGCACTTGCTGCTGCTACACATTTTAGGCCAATCGGCCAACTTCTAACCTGCCGTTGGCCCGTTTCAAGTCCGATTGCCAAGAAACTTCACGGGCCACATGTTTTTCCCATTCCAGAACTGTTGGTGCTGTTCGTTTGCCAAAATTCCTAAACATGCACAAGTTATATGCAACATATAGTTTAAACCCCTTTTGTGTAAAACCCTTGCACTAAACACCCTAAATGGGTTCCAATTGGCCCAAGGCTAATACATACAGTTCCTAAATATCCTAGAGGATCCATTGATACCTTCTAGGGGTCCTGAAACCCACCGGATCTCGAATTCATCTAATCGGTTCCTTAAACTTACAAAACCCATTACACGCATAACTTTCTAATTCAATCAATTCATTAATCTATTACTATCCATGTCACACACAACATTCATGCATCTCACAAAACCTGCCCATTACCCTAGATCATAATACACTAGCTCTAGGCCAGGATCCATCTATTTCACATATTAACATAGTTATCAACCATTATTACCATCAACAGTCATTATCATTAACTATTCAATATGCACTCACACATCACATATCATTTAAGCATGCAAATATCTCAAGACCTGCCCATGTCATACAATCATGTAGCGGCTCTGTGCCTCATAACACACAACGTAGTAAAATGCCACAATACTAAATCAATACACATCCATGCCAGCAGACTAACATAATTCAACAATAATACATAATTATAAATATCTCTTCTTTTTATTTCCATATTTCCCTGGCCTCATTTAGTCCGCCTCTACAGTGCGCATCCATACCTACCAACAGTCACTAAACTACAGTACAAGGGGTGAGTGACTAGAATTAAGAATTAATATAGAAATAACCGACCAGAATAGAAAAGAGTAATCTAGCTACCCTCTAAACTATATATATTTATATATATATATATATATATATATATACAAATATGTCAATTATCATCATTCGTCTTTCACATTCTCCAATTCTTGTCATTCTAATCATCATACCTTCTTGATTATGTTTGTTACTAAAGTTAACACCATTATTACTTACGATGGCTATTGACTGACCTACTTGCTCAATCATTTATCTTGTAACTCATTATTCAATTACATTATGTACGAACTCAACGTATTAACTAATACTCAAGATCACGAATTCACCATCACCAACTCAAATAAGCATCATACATTACATCATACAAACATCATCATAAATATACATATATAGGCTAAGGAGTGTAAAACACAACTGACTCTCAAATAGATAATATGACACCCTAGTATCCGGATACTAAAAGGATCGATCTTCAGCTGGGGGTCCGACTTGACACTCCGTGAGCCTGACTTGGTTCACCGATCCCAACTTGGCTCCCTATCAACCACTGGGTCATAGACCTCTGGGTAGCTCAACTGGGTCCGACTTGACCACGGAAGCCAAAAACGAGGGTAACATATACCGTCGGTCATCCTCCACCACATAAGCACATAATCATCATTAGCATGACCATACCATCCCTCTATTAGAAGCCTGTCAGGAGCCGCTCCTTGACCGTGCAACGCACCGACGACCACTCCCCACCCTCAATAGTATCCAAGGTATCTCATCTATAGTATACAACTTAATATAATTAAGACATCATCAATTATATACACAAATGTCAGAAACTGACATGTGTTCATAACGCAAGGTGGCCAACTTGCCAACCACCAATATTCTGCCACAAGACATCTCAATTCCTTATTCATATTCATTTGCAACCATTATTCCCAACATGGAAATTATACAAGTAAAATCAAAATCACATCGAATCGTCATACATATACTGACATATATAATATCAACACATCGCTAATCATGAATACATACCATTATTATCTTTAACTCACCAACATATTCTAACAAGGATCATCAGTCAAAACCATACTCATGATATCCATATATATATATATATATATATATATATATATATCTACACATGTCATCACCCTGTACATACACATATCAACATTTCCACTAACTCTATATCATTATTTATTCATCAATCATCAACATAGGTCATCATCATGCTTAACTCACAAACACCTTCTAACAAAACATTAGTAATCAAGCATATACACGATATTCTTACATAAGTTTGTATATATATATATATATATACACATATCCCTACTATCATTGTCAGCAACATATTCCATACTTTATCCTTGCTTATTACTTGAAATCCTTTATCATGTTGGAACTTACATTAACTCGTGATATTCATTCATAATTTACAATTGCCCCATTTGATTAAAATCCTTTTTACGTTAATTTCTTATCAAGGCTATTCATTATAATTTATGATTCCTCATTTTTCCCTATAATTACACTATCATTCTAATGTCATATATATATACTAACAGTTACAACTCATTCTTTTTATCATCATGGGCTTCACACTCTCCAACCTCACATATAGATGCCTAATTCTACTTAGGTTCATCTTCAATTTTATAAACTATTACATACCAACTTTTACCCTGTATCCGTTTACTTCATCATTTTCATATTCCATAGGCTATTCCATAATTTTATAATCATCACATCTCAAGGTATTTAATAATCTATTTTACTCATTCATCTGTTCATTCTTATTTTATCATCACCAATGTTTAAAATGCATTCTTATTCACTCACTTTCTAATCTTTTATCGTTAAGTTTCTAAATTTAATTAACACAATAGATAGTGGCTATCATGTACCCCTTTTTCCTATCCGCCAATGGTATAAATAAATTTCTACATTAACCTTAACCTAGCACACCCCCTTACCTTGTTTCAAGCTTTCTAAGGCTTCCAATCCATTGTCGGTTCCGCCAAGGGTCATCAAAACTCATTTCTATTTTCGACCTTCATTTTTAAGTTCCCCGGTACCAAAAGACCTTCCAATCTGTGCTTCAAACCCTACAATCACCAAAATACCAAAAACTCATTAGTTTTCCTCCGCACTTATCATTCGAGCATCCAGACTCATTAAAACTCAAAACCAACATCCTTTCCATCGCATGCAAGGCTTGATTTGAGAAAGGAGAAGAGAAGAAGAAGTAGAAAATTGAAGTTTGGAAGTCCTAAGTTCCTTACCTTGCT
Source organism: Clitoria ternatea (assembly GCA_037962975.1). Lineage (NCBI taxonomy): Eukaryota > Viridiplantae > Streptophyta > Magnoliopsida > Fabales > Fabaceae > Clitoria > Clitoria ternatea. The sequence continues at coordinate 270,845,464 of CM075669.1, read as the reverse complement.
TTCCCAAGTTCCAAACTACCAAAACCAAGGCTTCCATCAAGCTTAGAGCCAAATCGCATGAAGGAAAGAAAGATGGGAGAAGAAGATAACTTGCAGGTTCTGTTTGCATATCCAGTTATAAAAGCTAATCGCAACGCTGACGCTACGCGTTAACTCACTAATTCTTACCTGACGTTATGCGCCACAGCCACGCTACGTGTTAGGGCCCCTGATTCTATTTTCCTTGAAATTCTATTTAAAATTCTATTTTCCACTTCCTTCCTTTATTTATTATTATTTTACACTCAAAACATATTTTATCTTATTTCTAATTTATCAAACATCCAGGATGTTACACTCGGTCTGGTCCGATTTAGTTCATGTGTGGGTTTTAATAGGCTATGCTAAAAAGGTCTGGAAAAAATTAGGTTTTTAATATTGTTACCCAAAACCTGTTTGTTTTGGGTTTCGGGCTTGGTGTGTTACTTATATTATTTTGTAATATTCATAATATATAAAGTTTTTACTTTTATTAAGATAAATTAGTAATAGTATTTATATATATGTATGTGTGTGTGTTAGTTTAATAGGCTACCTAGACCCGTCCAAGCTTAGTATGCCCGGGCTCAGGTTTTACTAGGTCAAGCTAAATAAGCTTATTTTTTTAGACTTTCATTTTTAATGACTAAACTCACCTATTTTATAGATAAATTTAGGCTAACCTGGTAAACTCGACCCAGTTTAACAACTTTAGATAAGGGGACGAATAAACCTAATTATTATGTATTAAAGAAAAACTTAATTACTTCAATAGTAACTCTGCAATTTTAGTTCTACATGACATGTCATGACAAACAATAAACTGAAATGGATAGAAAAAAGAAACGAATGATAATTCTATATCTATTAACTATAAAGATGATGTATCATATAAGAAAGGTTATCTTAGGTGAGAGTGAGAGCAATAAATCTGAACCGTTAGATCTTATCATGAATGGTTGAGATTAAAATACATTGCATGTGACTTTTTTAAAAAGTCACATGACTTTTTAAGTATGACTTTGAAAAACTTTTAATCATGACTATCCATGTATGATTGTATGGCTTAGATTTTTCTTTCTCACTTTCATCTAAGACACCCTTTCTCATAATATATATATATATATAATTTTTTTTTTCAAATTTAAAATCTTCCATTCAATATTATTTTCTTACTTTTATATGAATTTTATTCATTTTTAATTTTTATAATTTAAATTACTTATTAAATTATCATGATTTGAACTTAAATAGTAATTCATATTGTAAAATCCAAGATTTTTTTCTATTACTTATAATACATAACATTTTTGTTCATTCTCACATAAGTTTGATGGGGGAAACTATTCTCATATTTGATACACGATAACTTTTTACATTTTGAAGAAACTTAACTAAGAATTAAATATACCTTTAATACTTACCTAAAAATAAAAGATAAGGTGAAAATATATGTTTAAACGTTTTATATTTTTCTAGGAATAATTATTTGAAGATGAGGGAGTAAGTACAAATATTTAATATTTTTTTTGTTATCTAAGCATAATTTTTTATGGAACAATGATTGGACATCTTGGACTAAGTAAAAAATTTAATTTTAATTTATTAAATTGTCATGATCAATTTTAATATACCATCTTTTAGGTCAATTTAACTTGCTTTTGTTTTTATTATTTAAGATTACGACTAACTAACAAGATATATATTCCTTACTATAATGTGTAACATCCCAATTTAAAATTATTGGTTAAATTATCAATAATTGAAATTAATTAATTGAGATTGAAATGAAGTAAGTTAAAGGAATTAAAGTCGATTCAGTTAAACGAATTAAGTTTCAAAAGTTAATTGAATAGTAATATTATGAAACTACCCCTAACCACTTGAACTAAGTCTTTCTCCTTTCCTTCTGAGACAAAAGAAAGAAAGAAAAGAAATCTCAATATCTTTCTTTATCCTTACTAGTCGTGTGCCATCTTCTACCCTCCACCACCATTTTTAAGCTTTCTTCTTTTTCCTCTATTTCCAACCAAGGGAAAGGCTTCACTTTATCTTCTTCTTCCCCATGTGTCCTTTAAATCCAATAACCTAAGGTAAGTTTCAAGAATCTAATTGGGTATTTGGTTTGATTTCTTAGAATCCACCTTAGTTTCCTTTAATTTCATGGTTGTAGGTAGCGTACTAAACCTACGACGGGTGTTGGTGTTGGTCCGCTCCTGGAAACCATTGTCGGTGAGTATTCAGTAAGTCAAAATTTTCGAATCTCCTTCCTTTTGTTAAATTAGGGTAACTGGGAGTATTTTGGGTTTCTAGGTAGTTAGAATTAGATTAAATTGAATGAGTTTTAGAAATGATTGATTAATCAGCAAGGGTCAATGTGTTTTTTGTGTAGGTCAGATTCTGAAACCAAGTTTGGACGTGGAAACATCATAGAATTCTTAATTCTAGGAAGGAGAGGGGAACGATATATATTAAATGTATAAGTTATGAATGGTTATATATGAGTTATGTGAATCATTGAATGCCATTTTTGATGGGAAATAATGATGAATGTTATTATTGATGAAATTGATGATGATGTTAATATTGATAATTGTTGACGAACTATGTTTTTGAAATAGATGATTATTGTTGATGATCGAAATTGATGATGATATCTATATTAATGATTGAAATTGATATTGATAAATATAATGATGTAGACACATGGTGATGGTAACCATGGTGGGGTTGTTGTGGCATAGTTGATAAATGATGAGGAACCCTTGATGGTGGTAATCAAGAGGTGATGTTATGTAATTGTGGTCGTTTGACATAACATTTGTATAGATATTTCTCACAAGATACAGTGGTCCTGTAGGGAGGCTCAGATGAGAGGGTGGCTTAATGGTAAGGCATAGACCTTCTGGTAGTTCCTAAGGGAACCATAACTGCTATAGAACAAGATTCTAGGGATGACCTACAATACCAATTGAGTTGAGATGCCACAATTGTTGTTCAAGTGGCCTCAATACTCAAGAGGGGGGGTGAATTGAGTTATAAAATTTTTGCTTGGAATGCCTTTGAAATTGATTTCTATAACCAAGTTTATGAGATTGTGCAAGTGAAAGCAAGTAACAATGATATGCAATGCACTACAAGAGGTAAGTATTGTTGAGGCAATTTAGCAAACACTTGGTGTGCAATATCTAAAGTAAAGCAAATTAAGCAAGTTCAAGTATGTTCTTCTTAACCAAACAATACCAATCAGCAAATATGCAATATATGGAAGTAAAAGAGTAAGGAAGAGAAGCTTGCAAACCGATGTAACGAGTTCCACCCAATCCGGTGTACGTCTCGCCTCTAAGCAACCCACTTAGAGGATTTTCCACTATTGTAGACTAGAGATACAACTTTGAGCAATTGCGGCTTCCTAGTGTCCCACACTCAAGAACCCAATCCTCACAAGTATAAGGGCAACCCACCCAATCTCTCAATCTCACAATATCCCAAAGGTTGAGTCCACAACCTTTGTACCCACTCAACCTAGAGTGAACAACTTGTGTGTTTGGTGTTTGTTTACAATCAATACACTCTCTCAATAGAGCAAATATACAAATGAAAAGCTCTCCCAAAATCTAACTCTCAAGATGAGAGGATTTACAAGTGAAGTATGAGATGCAAGAAATAGGCTTACAAAGCACAAAAATAGAGCTAAGGATTTGTTGCTTCTTGGTTCTTGTTGGTTGCTTGTTGTGCTTGTGTTCTTCTTGCATTTATAGAGCCAAGATAGTTGTTGAGGAGTCCCTAGCCGTTGCAAGATGATGGCTCTGCGTATAGTGGGATTTGAGTGCTTGTTTTCCACTTAAGTTTGTCTATTTAGTGGTGTTTCCCACTTTGTGAATCGATTCGTAAATCCTTGAATCGATTCAGAGTGTTCTGTTTTATGCATTTTGGAGTACCAGAGTCGAATGAATCGATTCGAGCTTTGTTTGAATCGATTCAGAGCATTCTGTTTTGGGTTCCTGGTCTGTCAGCATCGTGTGAATCGATTCAGGGTCCTTGTGAATCGATTCAGGACATACTGTTTGCAATTTTAATGACTTCCAGGGCTGTGAATCGATTCAGGGTCATGGTGAATCGATTCAACCCATTCTGTTTCTCATTTTTTATGACTTCCAGGGCTGTGAATCGATTCACTCGTGCTTGAATCGATTCAGGTTCTTTATTTTGACATTTTCTCATGCCTGTTGGTCATCCATTTGAATCTAATGATGCATGGTTGCTTTCCTTTTGTTTGATTCATTGGTTTCTTCATCTCTTGAACCTTTGTGAGACCATTTTCTTCTTTCATATGAAATCACTAATTGTTTTTGATTCTTTGAAGACTTCCCATTGCTTGTTTCCATTGTCATTATCAAAACCTGTTATCACATGCAAATACATTCTCCCCCTTTTTGATGATGACAACCAATGGCCATCTCTTGGGGTTTTTATTAGCCAACAAGTTATGAAGACTGATGTCTCTGTTTTAAATAGTTATTTCTTTTAGGGAAATATGTCTCCCCCTTTGTTTTTCAATAAAACCATCAAATTATCTCAATGGTTGAAATAATGTCGCACATTTGTCTCATTCATGTATATGTATCACATTCACATATATCGCACATTTATCATAACGTACATGTATCGCATTATCACATTCACATATATCATATCGCACATGTGTTCTCTCTATCTTTCTATCTCTCCCCCTTTGTCATTATCAAAAACAAAAGTTGGGAGTATGCAGTAAATCGAGTAGTAATCACAGGCAAATGCAATTGAGATAAACCAAAATAATTAACAAAACGAGATAATTGTTCAACCGACATAGCAAAGTAAGAAACTAAGACGAGATAGTTGTGCAAATAATTGACCAAAACAGAAACCAAAGTAAACAACCAAGTCTGAAAGAGAAAAATAAAAGGAATAAAGAAAAGTAACGATCAGTCATGGATGCGGGAAGTGAATGCTGGATATCTGGGTGGCAAGCTCCGTGTATCGCTCTTCCATGTTTGCTTCAATCTTGTCCAGTCGAGTGTGGATGTTTGCTTCCATGGAGTTGAGGCGCTGGTCCAGGTGAGCAGTAAGTCTTGTGAAAAGATCATCAGTAGCAGCGGGTGGAGGAGGAGGAGGAGGAGCGTCATCTTCAACTTCATGTCGGGGACGCCTAAGAAATTGCCACCTGCCTTGGTATTCCACAATATTCATCTTAGTGAGATGAGATTTGCCAATAGGTGCTTTGGGACCGACCACTTCCTTGATCTCATTTTTCAAGTCCACTTTAAAATGGTGGAGCAACTTGGTAATGAGTATGGCATATGGAAGATGAGCGAGGTTTTGGGCTTCAACCATGTGATGCCTAACCAAGTCAATCTAATTTATGTCTTTCTCATTGACAATTGCCCAGAGCAGCAAGATTTGGGCCTCATTTAGCCTTGCATAATTTCCACCGGAGGGGAGGAGAATTTTGACAAGGACAAAGTGCAAGAGGCGGTGATGGAGACTTAAGGTGCCAACCGTGCTCGAGGGACCTGCAAGATTAAAGAAAGCTCTTGCCTCCAATGGATTATAATTCCATGCAAGAGGAGGTTCTTTGCCATGGAAGGAAGCGTTGCTAAGAGGGAGTAAGCCAACTTGATTCATTACCTCATTATCAAGAATGATAGTCTTACCTTTCACTCGGGCAATATAGCGAGCATCTTGAAGGCGTAAAGTGGAGTAGAATACACGAATGAGTTCGGGGTAGATTGCTACTTCCTCAAGAGCCATGAAGCCAACTAGCTCTTGTTGATGTAAGGTGGTGAGTAGAGGAAGTCCAGATGCTTCAAAGAATGGGAGATCAAGCCAATGGGGAGAAATGAGATGTTTCTCAGAGAATGAAGATTGGTACCTTTCAAGATCCCTTTGGGTAGTGAATAATCTAGATGAATCAGAGTGTTGAGGCATGGAGGCTGCAGCGGTGTTTGCACGTTGTTTCTTGCGAGGTTGAGAGGAGGAAGCCATGGAAGATGAAGGATTTGAGTGGAAGGTTTGGAGAAGAAGTTGAAGAGATTAGAAGTTGAGGATTTTGAGAGGAGAGAGTGGGAGATAGTGGAAGAGTTAAATGAGGGAGTGTGTGAATTTATCAGCGTGAATATGCAGTAACTGACGCGTGAATCGATTCGAGGAATGCTGTGAATCGATTCGAACGTTACTGATTTAAGAGAAATGAAAGGATCAGATACGTGAATCGATTCGAGTATGCTGTGAATCGATTCGAACCTCTCTGTTTGAGGGAATATGGACCATCAGGTGTTTGAATCGATTCAAGGGGAGTGTGAATCGATTCGAACGATACTGTTTTGAGGATTTTTGAACCAACAGGTCTGTGAATCGATTCGAGGGGGTGCTGAATCGATTCGAAGGGCTGTTTCACTCAAAATTCATTTCTTTCCATTCCAATATATTCAAGGCATGAGGAATTCCATATAGGATCATTAAATCTCCATTTCCATGGGGTTCTTTTGCATTAATCACTAGTAAAGGTGTCATGCAACCAATACACAAGATGAAGTGATCACTTAAACACAATTTGTCATATCAAGAATACCTAATTCTCTTCTAATGTAAATAAATTGCTCTCTAGCCAAGGGTTTTGTGAAAATATCTGCTAGTTGCCTAGAGGTTTCAACATGTTCAAGCACACAATCCCCTTTTAACACATGATCTCTAATAAAGTGATGCCTAATCTCAATGTGTTTGGTCCTAGAGTGCATTACTGGATTTTTCGAGATATTAATGGCACTAGAGTTATCACATTTAATGGGGACTTTGTTCAAGGAAATACCAAAATCAAGAAGTTGTTGTCTCATCCAAAGAATTTGAGCACAACAACTACCAGCTGCTACATATTCTGCCTCAGCTGTTGACAATGCAACACTTGCTTGTTTCTTGCTATGCCAAGAAACAAGGGAACTACCAAGCAAATGGCATGTACCACTAGTGCTTTTTCTATCAAGCTTACACCCCGCAAAGTCGGAATCAGAATATCCTAAAAGATTACATTCAACGCCTTTGGGATACCATAAACCAACATTTTGAGTACCCACAAGATATTTCAAAATTCTTTTTACGATAGTCAAATGTGATTCTTTAGGACATGCTTGATATCTAGCACACATGCATACCGCAAACATAATATCAGGTCTACTCGCAGTTAAATACAGTAAGGATCCAATCATACCTCGATATTTGGTGATTTCAATGTCCTTACCCTTTTCATCTTTGTCTAGATAGCAGGATGTGCTCATAGGTGTAGCTATCTCGTTTGCCTTGTCCATTCCAAACCTTTTAAGTAGTTCCTTACAGTATTTGGTTTGGCTAATGAACGTTCCATCAATGGCTTGTTTTATTTGTAGTCCGAGGAAGAAGGTGAGTTCTCCCATCAAGGACATTTCAAACTCTTTCTGCATAATCTTGGCAAATTCTTGACAAAGATTTTCATTAGTAGCACCAAATATTATGTCATCTACATAAATTTGTACCAAGAGGATGTCATTGTGTTTGCGTTTTATAAACAATGTAGTATCAACCTTTCCTCTTTCAAAGTTGTGTTCTAAAAGGAATTTGCTTAATCTTTCATACCAAGCTCTTGGAGCTTGCTTCAAACCATATAAGGCTTTTCTCAATTTGAAGACATGATTTGGAAATATATGATTTTCAAAACCGGGAGGTTGATCTACATAGACTTCTTCTTGAATGTAGCCGTTTAAGAACGCACTTTTGACATCCATTTGATACAGTTTGAAATCCATACAACATGCAAAAGCTAGCAATAATCTAATGGCTTCTAACCTAGCTACGGGAGCATATGTTTCTTCATAGTCTATTCCTTCTTCTTGGTTGTATCCCTTTGCAACTAGTCTAGCTTTGTTCCTAGTTATTATACCGTTTTCATCTAACTTATTTCTAAAAACTCATTTGGTGCCTATTATTAGATGATCATTGGGTCTTGGCACAAGTTCCCAAACTTCATTTCTTTCAAATTGGTTTAACTCTTCTTGCATGGCCAACATCCAATGTTCATCAATAATGGCTTCATCAATATTTTTGGGTTCTATTTGGGATACAAAAGCCAAGTGATTGCATGCATTTCTAATGGCGTTTCGAGTACTTACCCCTTTGGTTATTTCTCCAATAATCTTGTCCAAGGGATGATCCTTCAATGTTACCCAATCTTGTTGTGTCTCTATTTGTGTTGCACCTCCATCATTGTTGACTTCTTCTTCTTTGTCTTGTAAGTTCATTTCTTGGAAGGTACCTACAAGATCATCAACTTCCTTTCTCGGAGGATTTTGGTTAAGTTCATCAAATTTAACATGTATGGACTCTTCAATTGTGTAAGTCCGTTTGTTAAAGAGTCTATATGCTTTACTAGTAGATGAATAACCTAGAAAAATTGCTTCATCAGATTTTGCATCAAATTTACCAAGATTTTCCTTTCCATTGTTCAAGACAAAGCATTTGCATCCAAAAATGTGAAAGTAGGAAATATTTGGTTTTCGTCCTTTGTAAAGTTCATAGGGGGTTTTCTTTAATATAGGCCTTATCAAACAACGATTCATAACATGACACGCGGTGTTCACGGCATCGGCCCAAAACTGTTTTGAAATATTTGCTTCATTCAACATAGTTCTTGCAAGCTCCGCTAAAGATCGATTTTTCCTTTCAACTACTCCATTTTGTTGTGGAGTTCTTGGAGCCGAAAAATTATGTTCAATGCCAAACTTTTCACAAAATTTTTCAAAAGATTGGTTTTCAAATTCTCCCCCATGATCCGTTCGTATGGATGCTATTTTTAAGTTTTGTTCATTTTGGATAACCTTGGCAAGTTTCTTAAATGCTTGATATGCTTCATGTTTATGAGTAAGAAACAATGTCCATGTATATCTAGAGTAATCATCCACAATTACTAGACCATAATAGTTTCCACCAAAACTTTTGATTTTCGAAGGTCCAAACAAATCCATATGTAAAAGCTGTAAAGGTCTTGTTGTTGAAACAATATTTTTTGCTTGAAAAGAAGCCTTTACTTGTTTTCCTTTTTAACAAGCGTCACAGAATTTATTTTCAAATTTCAGTTTTGGTAAACCAATGACTAAATCTTTTGAAACAAGTTTATTTAAATGGTCTACATGAATGTGAGCGATTCTTCTATGCCAAAGCCATGATTCATCCTCTTTAGTTATAAAGCATTGTACATCATTTGAAGCAAGACAATCTAGATTAATCATGTAAATGTTATCTACTCTTTGACCAACAAATTTTATCTCCTTGTTTAGTTTATTTTCAATTATGCAACCATTTGATTCAAAAACAATTTTATAGCCCTTGTCACATAATTGACTAATGCTAAGCAAGTTATGTTTTAGTCCTTCAACATATAAAACATCATTTATGGAGGTGGAAGAGTTTTTACCGATATTTCCGATTCCAAGTATTCTTCCCTTTGTGTTGTCTCCATAAGTGACAAATCCTTTGCTTCGTGGAGTAAGTGATATGAACTTATTTTTGTCTCCCGTCATATGTTTGGAACACCCACTATCCAAGTACCAATGGGTGTTGCTTGCCTTGAAGCATACCTACAAAACAAAATCATTTTAGAGAACTAGGTACCCATTTTATGTTGGGTCCTTTAAGGTTAGCTTGTGGAGATGTTCCTTTGGGAACCCACACCTTTCTTAAGACCTTTGGTCCTAGTTTCCTAACACTACACTTATAAGCACTATGTCCTTTGGTACCACAATAATTGCATTTCATAAAAGGTGAGGAGGATTTACTTGGTGATGCAAAGAAGTTTTTATAGTGCTTTTCCATTTTATGATTACTATGTTCTTGATCATATCCTAAGCCGGTTTTACTAAACATGCATTTTTGTTGCCCAAGAAGGATATTCAAATTATCTCTTCCATTAGTGAATTTCTCTAAGGTTTTGTTTAGATCTAGGACTTTATTTTCTAGATCTACACATTTCTTAGCAAAATTACAAGGTCTACTAATGGAACATATTTGAGCATTTTTCAATTCTTCTTTTAAACATTCATTCTCTTTGCAAACTTCCATAAGGTGCATCTCTAGAGTGTCACTAGTTTTCCTAGATGCTTTGAGTTTACTAGAGATTTTTGTGAATTTATCATACAATTCTTCAAATGCTTCTAACAGCTCATTTTTATCTAAGTCAAGAAGATTTACCTCGTTATCTTCTTCTTGATGATTTGCCATTAAGCAAAGATTGGCTTGCTCATCTTCCGAGTCGTCGGAGCTGCTCACATCATTCTTATCCCAAGCAATATAGGCTCTTCTTCTTCTTTGTTTGTCCTTGCCCTTCTTTTTGAGGTTTGGACAATCGGCTTTGAAGTGCCCTTCCTTGCCACATTCAAAACAGTTGGGTGAGGAAGAGTTTTCTTTAGTGATAGGTTTCTTACCTGAGCTTTTGAAGCTTCTTTGGAAGCGTTTGCCTTTCATGAATTTCCCGAAGCGTTTCACAAATAGTCCAAATTCTTCTTCTTCATCAAGTTCACTTCCGGATTCTTCTTCTTCATTTGTGGAAGTAGCCTTGAGAGCAAGACCCTTTTTCTTGGAAGATTTTTCTTCCTCTTCCGCCATCTTTAATTCTTTCAGCTCTTGTTCTTGTTCCTGCAACTTACCAAATAAAGTGGCGAGAGACATTTCGTTTATGCTAGGAGATTGTTTGATGGCGGTAACTAGCGGTTGCCATTCTCTGTTAAGACTTTTTAACACTTTATGAATGAGTTCTTTGTTAGTGTAAGTCTTTCCAAGTGTAATGAGTTGATTAATGATGAGAGTAAATCTTTTTTGCATATCAACAATCGATTCATGAGAGTTTAATCTAAAACATTCATATTGACTAGTAAGAGTACTAATCTTTGAGTCCTTTACATCATTAGTGCCTTCATGGGTTACTTGAAGAGTATCCCACATTTCCTTAGCAGTTTGGCATGTCATTATCCTAAAAAATTCATCTTGACCTAAAGACATAGTAATAAGATTTTTGGCCTTGTAGTCATATTGGACTTTCTTTTCTTCCTCGCTTGTCCATTCATCTATAGGTTTTTCAACATTCTTGCTATCTATAGTATGCATCGGTATATAGGGACCATTTTCAATGGTATTCCATATTCTCAAGTCAATTGATTGAATGAAGATTTTCATTCTTTCTTTCCAAAACGCATACCCTTCCCCATTGAAAGCGGGAGGTCTATTTATCGCACCACCCTCGGGAAAAACATTTTGAGAACTTGAGGCCATTTAATCTCTTGAAGCTGTTAAGCTTGATCTACCAAGAGTCAAGCTCTGATACCACTTGTTGTTCAAGTGGCCTCAATACTCAAGAGGGGGGGGGGGTGAATTGAGTTATAAAATTTTTGCTTGGAATGCCTTTGAAATTGATTTCTATAACCAAGTTTATGAGATTGTGCAAGTGAAAGCAAGTAACAATGATATGCAATGCACTACAAGAGGTAAGTATTGTTGAGGCAATTTAGCAAACACTTGGTGTGCAATATCTAAAGTAAAGCAAATTAAGCAAGTTCAAGTATGTTCTTCTTAACCAAACAATACCAATCAGCAAATATGCAATATATGGAAGTAAAAGAGTAAGGAAGAGAAGCTTGCAAACCGATGTAACGAGTTCCACCCAATCCGGTGTACGTCTCGCCTCTAAGCAACCCACTTAGAGGATTTTCCACTATTGTAGACTAGAGATACAACTTTGAGCAATTGCGGCTTCCTAGTGTCCCACACTCAAGAACCCAATCCTCACAAGTATAAGGGCAACCCACCCAATCTCTCAATCTCACAATATCCCAAAGGTTGAGTCCACAACCTTTGTACCCACTCAACCTAGAGTGAACAACTTGTGTGTTTGGTGTTTGTTTACAATCAATACACTCTCTCAATAGAGCAAATATACAAATGAAAAGCTCTCCCAAAATCTAACTCTCAAGATGAGAGGATTTACAAGTGAAGTATGAGATGCAAGAAATAGGCTTACAAAGCACAAAAATAGAGCTAAGGATTTGTTGCTTCTTGGTTCTTGTTGGTTGCTTGTTGTGCTTGTGTTCTTCTTGCATTTATAGAGCCAAGATAGTTGTTGAGGAGTCCCTAGCCGTTGCAAGATGATGGCTCTGCGTATAGTGGGATTTGAGTGCTTGTTTTCCACTTAAGTTTGTCTATTTAGTGGTGTTTCCCACTTTGTGAATCGATTCGTAGATCCTTGAATCGATTCAGAGTGTTCTGTTTTATGCATTTTGGAGTACCAGAGTCGAATGAATCGATTCGAGCTTTGTTTGAATCGATTCAGAGCATTCTGTTTTGGGTTCCTGGTCTGTCAGCATCGTGTGAATCGATTCAGGGTCCTTGTGAATCGATTCAGGACATACTGTTTGCAATTTTAATGACTTCCAGGGCTGTGAATCGATTCAGGGTCATGGTGAATCGATTCAACCCATTCTGTTTCTCATTTTTTATGACTTCCAGGGCTGTGAATCGATTCACTCGTGCTTGAATCGATTCAGGTTCTTCATTTTGACATTTTCTCATGCCTGTTGGTCATCCATTTGAATCTAATGATGCATGGTTGCTTTCCTTTTGTTTGATTCATTGGTTTCTTCATCTCTTGAACCTTTGTGAGACCATTTTCTTCTTTCATATGAAATCACTAATTGTTTTTGATTCTTTGAAGACTTCCCATTGCTTGTTTCCATTGTCATTATCAAAACCTGTTATCACATGCAAATACAACAATCACTGATAAGTAGCGATGTTGTAAATGAGGTGATGGTTCGGTATTGGTAAAAATATTATATATGGTGAAACATTTTATATTGCAGTACATTCCATTATTAGAGTCAGATCCACATGTATATACATTAGTATAGTAACATTGAGTTAGGTAAACTATAGTGTAGTTGATGATGATTGATGAATGTGAGTATGTGTAATTGGTGTCAAAATGTTAAATAATGATGTATGACTATGTATATGACGATAGGTGAATTGCCTGGAATATGTTGTGCTTGGTGTGATCTAGTCAATATTTGTCATTTAATATATAATTACTCATCTTTTACTATTTGTGTTAGCTATAATGAACTTCGTAGATGGTGAAGAATGGTGAAGCACTAAGGGAGTCAATGGTGCAAGCTATACCTTGAGGAGTATATAACATTGTATAGTTTTTGGATTAAGATAGTAGTTGTATGCCTTGGCCGACACTGTTAGAAATGATAACTTGTATAGGTAATTGTTAAATGCCTAGCTGGAGGTTATACATGGTTGGTTGATGATGTATATAGTTATGTTAAGCATAGTGATGCCATGAATTGAACATTTGCTTTTGCAGTATGAGTATGTGATATGAGTTATATGTATAGGAACTGCATAGTAATTTGAATTGTTAATATATGATGCATAAAATGTAAGGGATTATATACACTAGGTAAGTGATGATAGAATTGTTAAGCTAGGTTGTGGGCAATTCCCAAATTACCAGAGTGATGCATTAGGGTGAAGGATTTAGTGCCAAACCACCCTTTCCAAATTGAGTTTCACATGTTTTATAAAGTGGTCATTTTTAGCTAAAACTTTCGATGTGCGTGAAATTTAATTAGGATTTCGCTTTGGTATAGGACTTGTACCAATAACTAAGAATTGAGGTGTATGAGCTGTGTATGAAATTTGGTAGCATTTGGACAAGATTGAATTGGGCAAAGGGGCTGGCAAAACTATAAATTCTACCATTTGTCAGGCTTGCCTAAGCGAGTGGCCTTGATATGCAGGACCTAAGACCTGGGTAGTGGCTTGCCTAGACATGTATGGCTCGCCTACCTGAGGGAGTGAAACCTAAGTAGGATGCTCTCAAGTTTAGTACAAGAGGGTTAGGGGAAGCTATTTACAAATATACATTCATAAAACATCAACTAGTAATTATATCCTCGAACTTTGCCAACTGGCACTTCCAAGCTTCACCATGTGTTCCCCTGTTAAACATTCACTAAACCATAAGCAGCAAAGAGTGAGATAAAATACAAAATAAGTATACAATGCCCAAGGTTGCATAACCACACAATTTAATCAGACAACACATCGAATTTCAAGCACAAGGAAGAGGCAATGCTATGCATATGCCACATAATATGATTCATTTAAACCTTTGTCTTTTTTTTAACTAATGATATCATGATGGATCCATCTTATTGATTGGTAATCACTACAGTGAATGATTCTTTAATATATTCCCTTTTATCAATACTGAATCGAAATGCCCCCTTGCAACACTACCACACATTGTGACTCGGTTATACATAAAATGTATTGCGGGTCAGCTTCGGATAATCTTACTTAAAGCATAGAGTAGATTATAAGATCATACTTATAGGGTCTTTGTTCATCATAGAGCTTCCCTCACTGGGCCGACAATTAAAGGACTCCTACATCCCAAGATACGTCCTTTATGCTTATGATGCATGGTGTATTAATGTTTTTATATCGTATTTCATTATACCATCAATATCTATATCAAGAGTATAACACAATCATATTATTATTCATAATTGATGAAGGTACACACATCAATTCAACCTAAAACAGTTCTTATCCTAGATTAACTTATTTTTCTAATCATATACTTTTATTAGGGAATATAACAAGGCAAGAAACATTTCTCACATTACAATATCATGAATGAAGTTCATTAGTGTTAAGGAGGTATTACATGCTATTTGGAATTAAGAGATTAGTAAACATATGGGTATGATAGACATTCTTATGTTATTGGAAGGCAAATATATATTAGGGAGGTGTTTGAAGGTCAAAAGGGTAAAAGGATTACAAAATAGGCAGAGGTACAAATAGAAGGATGAAGAGGTACTAAGAGTAACATGGTTTAGGTCTAGGGGAATTTACTAAATGGAACGCTTAGGTGAGCCTTGCTCACCTAGGCATATGGAATGGTATTAAGAGTTCTCGCTTAGGTGACTAGGGCTCGCCTAGGTGAGTCTATTAGAATAGGAGTAGGAACATGAGACAAGTATACATTAACTATAGAATTTACCAAATGGCACCAAGTTCAAACTACCACCTATGCATGCTTATTCATAGAAACATATCATGCTTATCATTTTCTTCATTCAATCCATATTCCTAATATACACAACTTATCAATTCAATTCAAGTAAATCAATTTCATCAATTCCATGACCAATATAATTTCCAACAAATCAAGCCACCCAATTCAATCATTCAATTCCCATAATTACATTTATATGTTACCAATTCATTTCACCCATCCTCACAATTGCAATATATGTTATATATATATGCCAGTTTAATTACTTGTGCCATAATCAATTCATATCCCAATTATACTCATTGTTAAAACTACTGATTCAGATGCAAGTACATTTCAAATTATCAAGTTATCAATTCATTACACAACTACATTTTAGATCCTAATTCTATTAACCTATTCTATATTTTCATACCAGATGCCAATTTTATCAATCAAACACATGTTTACATTTCAAATACTAAATTTATCCGTTATCTACTTATTCACTATATTGTCTCCTCTTAGTTACCTTGAAGAAGAAAACACAAGGATTTGGTGAGCTTCCTTCGGTCTTAGATCTAATCTATAAGAAAATACATGTAATTACACAAAATCAACAAATCAGCCACAATCACAACAATCAACCAATCCCTAACTACCTAGGCTCAGAAACACTAGAATCGAGACAATTAGAAGAGAATAGCTTTAGAAGTTTTGATTTACTGAACGAAAGCCAAATTAAGTAATGGATAGGTTCCTATCCATAAAACCAATAAGGAAACAACGCCTACAAACATGGATTAAGGGAAATTAATGTTTAATCCAAGAAATTGAAGAAAGTACCAATGTGTTCCTAGAACCCAGAACCTAGGTTACAAAAGAATGCAGAGGGAGACTTTTAGTGATTACCTCTTGCATGTAAGTGGGATAAGAAGGAATGACATATGCTTCCCTTAATCTTGGGTGAGATGAAAAATGGTGGTGAGGAGGCTGGAGAAGTTTTGTGTTTGTAATGGTAAAGAGAAAGTAAGTGGTGAGAAGGAAAAGAGAGTGAAAATGACAAGAAAAAGAGTGTGGAAATGAGAATGAGAGTGAGTGGAAAGGTTAGAGAGGAGAAAAGGATTTTGGATTTTTAATTAAACTGGGGTAGGTAATTAATACCTTCAATATATGGTTGACTTCTTAGGAAAGTCTAAACTAATTTTCAAGTATACCCCTCTAACTAGAATTCAAAACTCTAGTTTGTTCCATTAAATTCAAAATGAATTGAGAAGCCACACTATACACTCAAGTTGTTCAAGGCCATACCAAACACATAAATTTAATTAAATTTTAAAAAATAGGATGTTACAAATTTCACTAGGCATTTCTTAAGTTAATGGAAATTGATGCACATATAAATTATAATTTATTAAAAAAATGATTATATTATATTTTTCTAGAACAAGAGTTGAACTACTATAAGTACAAAAGTTTAATTTTAATTACTTATTAAATCATGATAATTTCATTTGGACATTTCTTAGATTGATTTACCTTGTTTTATTTTTTATTATCTAAGCTTGCGACTAATACATTTCTTCTTACATTGAGAAATATATCATTCTTACTTTAATTGTCTAGGCTGAACTAATAATTGTTTATTTTAAAAATCTAAGAATTTTTATTTTCTCATGTTTAGACGTTTTATATTTTTCATTTGTGTTTAGACATTTTTATATTTTTTTAGAAAAATTAATCAAACACGAAAGACTAAGTTCAATAATTATATTTTTTTTTAATTTTTAAAATTGATAAAACTTGAATTTATTACTTGTTCCATTCATGAGTTATCTTTTTCAATTCTAGTACATTTCAAATAGTATATATCCATTTATTTTATACAAATAATATGCCTTTCATTTCAATATCTTGAAAACTTTTTTATGTTTTGCAAAGAAAAATTTCAAAACAATTTAATACCTATTTAATAAGATGTTATAATAATTTAAATTAAGATATATTTAACTTACTTTAATTCAAAAACATGTTATTAAATCTTTGAAATTTATCACCTTATCTTGGTATTTAAAGCATCTTTTATTGAATAAATCATTATATTTATATTTACATTATGTTACATTAATTATCAATATTTTAAAAGTATTTCTTTACATTATATATGATTTTTTTATAAATGGTCACAATTATTTCTATTTTATAAGTAAATTTAAAATATGAAAAATATTTATCACATCCTTAAAATCACGTGTACATCCCCCGCAATAGAATTTTGTCTAGACGAGCATTAATCTTTGCACAACCACTTGCCAATGTGAAGATTTTCTGCCATCACATTCACATCATTTAATTAACTTGTTTGTTTTTGTATTAATTAACCCAACACATCGTTTTTGTGCTGCTGGACCTACACATTTTGTTTTTTTATGTATTATTAATCTTCAAGCAATGTCCACACGCGTTCGAATGTAAGAAGGTTGTCCATATGCACTTTGTAAAAGTTGAAAAACATTTCACTCCAAACTGTTATTTGAATAGATTGATCTTAATTGACAGAGAAATTTTGACAAGGAGAGGAATGGCATCTTAAGCACTAAGAAATAACAAAAGAACAACAACACGCTGGATAGGAATTGAATTGTTCTTTTAAGAAAAAAAAATATAATCATACCATTGAATTAAAACACACAACATATATTTAATTATGCTAATAACAAAACTATTTAACATAATGACGCCCAAAACTTAAGGTTCCAAGTCCTAAGGTAATTGCTCTGGACTACTAAAATTGGAGTAAAAATTTTCTTTTCTGCAACAAATAACTCAGAACTTGTAACTTAAACTTAAGGTCATGGGTACTTTTACATTAACTTTCAATCCAATTTTTCCTCGTCAATTTACTATGTTCGCATCATGCTAAATATCATAATCAAACGCCACTTGTCTACCATAGCATAGATGCTAATTATCCAGATAGTCCATAATATTTACAATCTAAAAAGTGAACTAGCACAATTCAAAGTAGGCTAACAAGCTAATCAATAACCACATATGTGCAAATACACATAAAAATAATTCATTCATTGCATTGCCATCACATATCTTCCAGGGAATTCACCATGTGCTACCGTGCTTCACATTCACTAGGCCACAATATGGAAGCGTGAGGCTATGAATAGAATAAGCATAAAATGAGCAAGGATTACTCATGCATATAAACTTACAAAATAAATTATCCAAATTCAAACACAAGGAAATGCAATGTTATGCATATGCAAAACAACATTAGTTCATTTAAATAGTATTTCAATTTAGTCAATGATGTTATGATGGATCCATTCTAATGGTGTGATTTTATTGTAATATTCATGATTATCATAATCACTTTTAACAATACTGAATCAAACTACTCCCTTAGAACACTACCACACATTATGACTTGATCATACATAATTTGTGTTACGGGCCAACTCTAAAGCACCTCGTCTAGAGCGTATAAAAAACATATTCACAAGGTCTGGATTCATCACAAAGCTACCCCCTATTGGACCAGCAATCAAGGGACCTTTACATCCCAAGACGCGTCCTTTATGTGTAAGATGCATAATGCATTACTAGTTGTTACATTCCATTATATCACATTTAATATATCAAGTAAATAAGTTATAGTAACTACATGGTTAGCCATAATCCACAAAGGATGCATACCTCAACCAACATGCACCTCATTAATCAAATAATCTCATTTTAATGACTTTTTATAAAATTATTATATTGATAAATGAGATAAAATTGGTGTTGCATGAGAAGTTAACACGGATAGAAATTATTTAAAATAATTTTTTAAATACTTCACAAATGCATATAATATAGATTAATTAAGAATTGAAGTGTTTAATATTTTAATAATTACCTATTAGAATTCTTTAAAGGCCTAGTTAATGATCACTCCATTTGAGAACATCAAACCAGTGCTTTCTCTAATTCAATGTCATTTTTACTTAACCATGAATTAATATTACTATCAAATTTAATTAACTTGTATAATGTTTATATTAAAACATATATTTTTTATATATTCTAACTCATTCGTTGTTGAAAATCTTATTATATCTCAAAAATTTTATGTCTCACATTACTTGGCTTTCAACTCTTTATAGGCTTTATATAAACTTATGAGATTTATGATAGTAAACAAGCTAGAAATGAAGTGAGCTCACGCGTAAATGAGCTTGAATCGAAATATCGGTTTCATGTACAAATCCATTGATTTGCCCCATTACATGTATGATTATACGAGATGTGTAGCTTTTTACCACTTATTCAATGGATCTGACATCTTATTAATTTTGGACTCATTTTCTTAAAAAAAGTTTTGATCTTGTGTAATTTATGTGTTTTTTTAATTTTTGGAAAATCTGGTAGTGATTTTTGAAGCAGTCATCCTTTATTTACCTTTCTTTTCTTTTCTAAACTAAATTTTTAGAGCTCGATTACTATGAAGGATAAAAAAAGACTATAATTAATATTTTTTTTACCCAAAATATGACACATTAATTCAATTAATAGAATATATTGTCATTTAATGCATTCACAACATGTACAGTTGCTCATAACAACAATCATTATCCATTGTATTATAGCTCACCTAGCTCAATGCTACCATACTAATGCATATGCATGCAATTCGACTCTATGGATATGATATACTGCAATATTTAATATTTGACATATATATAAATGTTACCAATATCAAACTGCCGCTCTTTGTAACACCGTCACTCTAAGTGATTGCAGTATCCAACTCAATTGGCATTATGGGTTAGCCCTAGAGTCCAACTCTAGAGCAGTTATGGATCCTAAAAGGAACCACCCTAGGGTTTGTGCTTTACCATCAGGCCATTTTCCCACTTGGGGCCCCCTCACAGGACCCCTACATCTTGTGAGCACCTTTATGCAAATGTTATGTCAAACATCATCAATAAAACCTCCTAATTACCATTACTAGGGGTTATCAGTTTGATTATTATTGTGACGACCCGTGTCATTTTTCCCATTTTTCATAATAGATTTTTCGCTTTTAATAAAAATCCACTCGGTCTTAATAGAAAATAATATTTACTTTTCTTAAATATATTCAAAATAATAAAATCATACTTGAAATAGTAATATCCGACTGAAACCGATCGGAAATACATCCATAGAGTTATTTAGAAAACAACGGAAGAAAGAAACAGTTAGGGTTCACTCGCCTGAACGAGACTCTGATTCGCTCGGGCGAGATCCGACTCGCTTGAGCGAATACTCCTCTTTAAACCTGAGTGGACCAGACTTACAAAGAAAGTCAACAAGTCGGGTTTCACTCGGAAAATAAGTCCACTTGGTCATCTCTCACACAGGAACAACTTAACCTTCACTCAGAAAAGTTCACTCATATCTTCACTCGGAAGTACTGTTATCTTACTTCACTCGGAAATGATTCCCTCAGCCACAGCTCACTCGGTGACACACTAATCTTCCACTCGGGAGTGGGTCTCTCGGTTATTCTTCACTCAGAAATGAGGGATACTCTCTTGATTGGAAATGGGCACCAATCCAATCAGCCCTTGCTCGGATAAGAAGGAATCCACTCGGCTAGACTCACCCGGTAATCAACTCTGCTACAGCAATGCAAATTCACCCATAAAAGAAACACCGATCATTTAACATCCAGAATTTATACTTACTTCACACAGCATACCGATTCGAATTTATTTCATCATACAGGCAACAACGTAGCATTAAACACTCGGAAAACTCAATATATACATATATTACACAATTCATTTAATTCACTCGGTGCCTTGGCATCAATCCTCCGTTTGGCGCACCTCCATGGCTCTGACCTCTTCCCTGTCACTGGTTACTAAAAATGTAAACCACAGCAAGGGTGAGTGTTTAGCATCATAATTAATCTAGAACAGAATTTAAATAATAAAATACGAGTATAAACTCCGTCCGATTCTTTCATCCTCAAATTGCACATTACACTCGGCATTTAACTCACATTCGACAATACACTCACACTCGACAATCATAGCAATTAATCACTCGGCCATATAGTAATTCACACTCGGCAATATAACAATTCTCATCCGGTAATTTTAGCAAATCACTCAGCAATAATTTAAATTTTCATTCGGCAATTATAACCAATTTACCACTCAGCAAACATAGCCATCTCACTCGGCAAATATAACAAACTTCAGTCGGAAAGTATAGCAAACTGCACTCGGTAAATCTAGCAAGTCTTACTCAGCAAGTACAATAATTCATACTCGGCAAATACAACCAATCACTCGGCAAATACGTCAAATCATACTCATCAAATATATCAAATTCTCATTCGGCAATTATAACAAATTGCATTCGGCAAAATCATCAAGTCATCAATTGTCACAACTGACTCACATAAAATCGACGCCTAGTATCCGGATACTAAAGGATTGGCCTTCAGCTGGGAGTCCGACTTGACATCCCGTGAACTCGACTTGGTTCACCGAGCCCGACTTGGCTTCCCCTCAACCACTGGGTCATAGACCTCTGGGTAGCTCAACTGGGTCCGACTTGACCTAAAGCCAAAAACAAGGGTAACATATACCATCGGCCATCCCATACCATATAATCACATTTCAATCATTTCATATCATCATCAATCAACAAATGCAACTACCAGAAACTGGCATGTGCTTTCATCACAGGGCGACCGACTTGTCAAGCCCATCCATCACATTATCACTCGGGCGACCTGCTTGTCAAACCTGACTCATTAACGATATCACTCGGGTGACCTGCTTGTCAAACCTGACTTCACATTGCCACAAAACACCAATTGTCACAACATTAAACATTTTTAATTTCAATCGGCTCAAGCCACACACACACGATCGGAAACCGATCAGTGTCCATATACATGCATCCATACTCATTCATATACAATTCATTTGGCATTATCTCAATTATCATAACATTAAATACTTCTCGTCACATACACACGATCAGAAACTGATCGGTGTTCACATACATACATGCATACTCATACATTCACAGCTTTCATTCAGCAACAACATCAGATATTTCTTAAGTCACACACACACACACGATCCTAAACTGATCGGTGTGCACATCCATATATACATTCATATACATATTCACACAATTTCACTCGGCATCATCTCTTACCCGGTTCATAGTCATTCCAATGACTCAGACAGTGTCCAATTCTAATTAATTATAACCTGAACACCCCCTTACCTCTATTCTACGCCTCAATAGTTTCTGAGTTCACTATTCCTCCTCCGTTCCAGCAGCAACTTATTTAAACGTTCCACCAGCGTTTGTTCTACCACCTACGGGTTTGGAACATGAAGTTCATTAACATCACACCATCATCCACACAGTCAAGGGCCATTTACAGGCTTATTGCCAGGAGGAGTGGTATCGAAACAATACCCTCCTCCCTACACATGACCATTCGGTCCAGAAAAGAAAGGAAAGAGGTTTAAATGGTTCAAAGGACTTACCTTAAAACCTCTATCACAGCTTTGTAAAATGAACCTTCCTTCAAAGCCTATAGCTCTCAATCAATGGAGGAAGAAGAAGAAAAGTAGCAGAAGTTCTAATCAATCAGAGCCTAGCCTCTCCTAGTACGATATGGTTCGGGGACGAACCAGGCGGAAGTTGGTGGGCATGTGACATCCCGGCGCTGTTGAAGGCGGGGAATGATCGCCGGTGCATGGGCACGGACAAGGAGCGGCTCCTGGCAGGCTTCCAGTGGGAGGGACACATGAACGAACCGAATACATACCAGAATGAGAGGGATCCAAAGACTGTATAGGTATGGGACTATACAGTCGAGGATAGCTTAAATGAATGAATTCGTACTATCTATACTAACAAATGCATTAGCCTTTTCAGTGGCCTATCACGTAAGGACTCCAAAGTTAAGCGTACTTAACTTGGAGTAATTCTGGGATGGGTGACCTCCTGGGAAGTTCTCAGGAAGTGTGTAAGTGAGGACAAAAGCACATTGGAAAGGTCTCGTGTTGGTCTATGGGGCCAGTCGTTTATTCCTGAAAAGCGGCTG
This sequence comes from Clitoria ternatea, assembly GCA_037962975.1. NCBI lineage: Eukaryota > Viridiplantae > Streptophyta > Magnoliopsida > Fabales > Fabaceae > Clitoria > Clitoria ternatea. The sequence goes on along the minus strand of CM075669.1, from coordinate 270,822,188 downwards.
GGGCATTACAATTATGATTAAGGGTTTCTGAACAACATAGCATTCCTAACATGGTTACCATCACCATGTACTAGCATCATTATAATTATCATTATTCATCCTAATTCACAACAAAACATCATTATAGTGGCCATTTACACATTTCCATCAATAACTATTCACACATCATTGTTTACATCAATTCTCATCGTTCATATTGATGGTTCAGAGTCAACCTTAGAAGGGAGGTTGAATAAGTCTTAGACTCTTTTTGAATAAATTTCAAACTAAAAACAAATACAAGTAATCAAATGATAAAGAGAAAAAGGAAATAAACACATAAAGTTTATACTGGTTCACTTCCAGCACAGAAGCTACATCCAGTCCCTTTCAACTTGAAGGATTTCCACTATTGTAAAATCTTCTTTACAATATCAGCACCAGACTTGTGCTCCAAGTATTCTTTCAACAAGCTACTTCTGGCTCAACCCAAGTATTCTTTTAAAAGTCTTTTCAGGTCAAAGTGTTTCCCAACACATAAACTAGTCCTAGTAACTTACCAGTCTTATACAAATAGTAAAAATGAAACAGTTCTAGGAACTTAGTGTACAAAAATGATAGACAAATTTTGAGATCAAACACTAAGTATCTTTGACACAAGACCTGAGTCTACTGGAAGCAGAGCTAGAGAGTAGTGAGGGTCTTTGTCTTTTTACAAGAAATTAAACTAAGATTGAATGATGACTTGATGAGCTTTCTTCTCAGATATTTCTCTATGTCTTGAATGTTCAAATTTTCTTGGTATTTATAGTGACTTGAAAGATATAACCGTTATTACTTCTTGAATGAAGATATAGACGTTGGAAATCCTTTGAAGGTGTTTTTTCATAGGCTTCTTGAGATCAAACCTTAAGTTGATTTCTGGCTTAAGAGAGGTCTGAGTCATATTTCAATATTTTCATGAGAATAGTTTCTTATACATTTCCATGCATAAAACCTTTCGTGAACTTATCCTTGATTAAGTGAAAAGTTACTTTCAGAGATGTCCCTATGAGTTTTTTGACTTGTGATCAGAGTTCACAAAAGTAGGTACGCTGGCAGCTGCTGCTCATGTTGATTTTGTTCTTTTTGTTCTTTGATGATAAACACGTAAATATGATATGATCATTTCTCTCGAAGCATCACAAAAATAGATTTTTCGAACAGTGATGAAGAGTTCTTTATTCAAGATGCTTGTATCAGACTATTATTGTTCTACCAGGATTTTAGAATATACGTTCCCCTTTTGTTTTTATAACTTGATCTTCATATCCTGAAATTACTTTTACACTTAAAAGAAAACGTTATGAGTAGTTCAGACTTTATTCTTTTAGCGAAAATACTTGATGAATGGTATAAACAAATTCAGGGATTATAAAGTTTGGGGTCTGGTCCAACAGGACTTGAAACTTATATTTTTGACCATACTTTTTCTTAACAAATATTATTCCAATAATTCAAACATTAACAACATCAGTAGCAACCCACCAATACTAACATTTAGCAATGAATCTCAATCATTAATATTAACATCATCGTTAATTTTATCTCACAATAATAACATCCATTCATAATTCATACATTTAAGATTTGTCACACCCACCTACTTGGAATTAGGAATTCCACACCATTTGCGCATTAACTCAATCTCAGAATTTGACCTATACCAAAAACATAATAGCCTCCATCAATTAATTCACCACTCATCAAATCCATCTAATCCAACCTAATTCTAACTACTTGGGAACCCAAAATATTACTAAGCACATCAATTTAATGGAAGGGTAAAGGCTCGAAAGCTTCGACTTATCGAATATTCCCCGACGGGGATTCTATAAAGTGATTCAAACTGACACTACCTAAGTGTCTAGAGTGGTTCCTACGACCAAGAAATTAAAGGAATTTCATATGGATTCAAAGAAATTAAAGGAAACCCCAAAGTGGATTCTTGAGACTTAACCTTAATTTGAAGAAATTATGAGAGAAAGGCTTGCACTCCTTAGACCTTCAAGCACATAAGGGAGGAAGGAGATGAATTGAAGCCTTTGCCTTGCTTTGGTTTGGAAGAGAATGAAGAAATAGAAGGTGGTGGTGGAGAAGTGAAGTCACAATTATAAGAGGAAGAATGAAGGTTCACATTTTCTTTTCCTTTCTTTGGTGTTAAGAGAGTGAAAATGAGAAATTATGAGTTAAGCAATGGCATTTTTGATCTTTTGACCTGTCTAGTTAACTTTTGAACCTATCCTGATAACTTTAAGTTATTTAATTCAACTCAATTTAACTCATAATTAATTAATTAATTTCAATTTATTAATTGATTACTGATAATTTATCCCTTGATTTAAATTGAGATATTACACAATGGATATATATTATCAAGAATGTAAATCACATTCCCGTTAAACAAGCATTTGTTGATTTATTGAAGATACCAACTAGATGTATTATATATATATATATGATTTATTTTAAGTAGATGCATCATTCATCACCATTTTCAATTAATGATTACGAACTTAAAAGTTTTTAAGAAGTCTTTCAGTATGTATACCCTTCAGATTCAGTATGAAAGCACCATCCATATTGAACTTCATGCTCAAAAAAAGGAGCGCAAAAATTTCAACTTTTTTTCTTAATCATGAGATTAACATAAAAGATGATGATCGTCTTTGCTTTAGTAGCAATGAGATGATTTGTAATACATATTTTTTTCTTACCACAAAAACAACTGAAGGCTACTGTTTAAAAGAGACGGGTTCTCCACAAGACCAGTCGATATCCGCTTCCATATTTTTCATTACAAACATAACTAAATTGATATGTCATATATAATTAGAACAAATGTAATTATATAAATTTTACTTTCTCATACTTCTAAAATATATAGTTTTTTTTATCAGCAAAACATAATAATAATATTTTAAAATAGGTACAAGGGGTACCTCAACCCATATACAAAAATAAAAATAATTACAAATTAGAAAGACATAAAAAAGGTTCCCTATACCACTCTATAAATCCTCTATAGAAACCTTTCATACAAGACTTAAGCCAAACCCAACTTCTAAATTGTACCAATTCAAACATTTTCTGTAACATCCCGGATATTTATAGAAAAATTCTGTGAAGTGGAAAATGTTAAAAATTGTTTTTAGAAATTTAATTGATATTTTTATGAATTATTGGTTAATTATAAAAGGTGTGATTAGAAGAAGAGAGGTTTAATTAAAATCATTAAGGAAATCATAAAGGAATGGAGAAATGACCGGCTGGGTACGTTACCGGTTGCCCCTGGCTTTAAATAAAAGGTTTCTTTTCCCTTTCTCTTTCATTCAGCATTCACGTGGGCCACTGCCTCTCTCTCTTCTTCTTCATCTGATTCCCTCTTCTTCCTCCTTCGTCTTCTTCTTCTCCTCCTTCCTCACGCTGCGAATTGCATGTTCTGAAGGGAGACCCTGATTGCATCACAACCGAGTGATAAACCCATTTCTGTGATTGTGGTCTCAAGGTGAGTCCACTAATCTATCTGCATTTGTATTTTCCTGGCCTTTCGTTTCTTGGGTAACCGTGTGGCCATGCATGGCTGTGTGTGGGTCTGTTCTCCACTCTTTTAGTGAGTGTGAGCTCGATGGAGGCTCTTAGAGCTGAAAGTGTGAAGCTAACGGGTTTGTATTCTGACCCATAGGTAGCAATGAAGGTGCTGGTGCTGCATTCAGAAGAGGAACTGTGAACCCTGTGCTGAGAGGGCGTAACCGACATCAGAAGTATATCATTGAAGCTCGGAACCGAGGTAAGGGGGTGTTCAGGTTATAATTAATTAGAATAGGACATGCTGTCCAAGTCGTTGAGATATTTATAAACCGGGTAAGAATTAATGCTAGAGGAAAAGTATGTGAATGTGTATGAACGTATATATGGATATGCACACCGATCGGTTTAAGATCATGTGTGTGTGCGTGTGAGTGAAGAAATATTTGATGTTGTTGCTGAATAAAAACTGTGGATGTATGAGTATGCATGTATGTAGGTGAACACCGATCAGTTTCTGATCGTGTGTAGGTGACTTGGGGAATATTTGATGTTGTGATAATTGAGATGATGCCGAATGAGTGTATATGAATGTGTATATGAATATATATGCATGTATGTGGACACCGGTTGGCTTCTGATAGTGTGTGTGTTATAATCCGATTATAAATTGAAATATTTGATGCTGAGACAATCGTGTACAATGACAATTGATGAATGGGTTTGACGAGTCGGTCACCCTGTGATGAGAGCACATGCCAGTTTCTGGTAGTTGCATCTGTTGATTGTTGATGATATGTAATGATTGAGAAATGTGAATTGTATATGTATGATAAGTAATTGCTATGTGTGGCATGAGATTGATAATGTTTATTATATTGAGTTACATATTGTGTATGAGATACTCCGTATACTGTTGAGGGCGGGGAGTGGTCGCCGGTGCGTCTCCTGACAGGCTTCCAGTAAATGGATTGTATGATTATGTTACGTGATTATGTGGTGGAGGACGACCAACGGTATGAATTACCCAATTTTTGGCTTCAGTGGTCAAGTCGGACCTAGTTAAGCTACCCAGAGGTCTTTGACCCAGTGGTTGAGGGGGAGCCAAGTCGGGCTCGGTGAACCAAGTCGGGTTCACGGGATGTCAAGTTGGACTCCCAGCTGAAGGTCGATCCTTTTAGTATCCAGATACTAGGCGTCGATTTTATGTGAGTCAGTTGTGACAATTGATGATTGGATGATTTTGCCGAGTGCAGTTTGTGATAATTGCCGAATGAGATTTGTTATATTTGTTGAGTATGATTTGATTTATTTACCGAGTGATTGGCTGTATTTACCGAGTGATTGGCTGTATTTGCCGAGTTTGAATTATTATAATTACCGAGTATGAATTATTATACTTGCTGAGTAAGACTTGCCATATTTGCCGAGTGAAAATTGATGAGTATGATGTTGTACTTGCCGAGGGCCAATCTGTTGTATTTGACGAGTGTAACTTGTTATATTTGCTGAATAAGATTGAATATAATTGCCGAGTATGAAGTATTATAATTGCTGAGCATGAATTGTCATGATTACCGAGTGGAAAATTGTTATATTTGTCGAGTGGAAAATTGTTATATTTGCCGAGTGGAAAATTGTTATATTTGCTGAGTAGAAATTACTTGCTGAATGTTACTTGTTAAGATTGTCGAAGGAGAACTGTTACACTGTTGAGTATGAATTACTATAAAGCCGAGTGTTAATGGATATATTGCCGAGTGTGAGTGTGATGCCAAGTGTGAGTTAATTGGCCGAGTGTAATGTACAATCTGAAGATAAAGAATCGGATAGAGTTTATACTCATATTTTATTCAGTTCTAGATTAATTATAATGCTAAACACTCACCCTTGTTGTTGTTTTCAATTTAGTAACCAGTGACAGGGAGGAGATCGGAGCCCTGGAGTCGCACCAAGCGGGAGATCGATGCCAAGGCCGAGTGAATTTGAATAAATGGTGTAATACACACACACACACACAGATATATATATATATATATATATATATATATATATATATATATATATAATGAGTTTTCCGAGTGTGGAACTAAGTGTGAGTTGATGTGTTAATTGAATGAATGTGAATTTATGTTGTTAGATGATTGGTATTAATTTTCATGTGTTTGTTGTAGCAAAGCCGATTACCGGGCGAATCTTGCCCGAGAGGATTTATTCCTGTCCGAGCGAGGGCCAGTCGGTTTGATGTCCGTTTTATCTCTGTGGGAATTCCTCGTTCCTTTTCCGAGTGAAGAATAACTGAGAGACCCCCTTCTGGGTGGAAGGTTAGAATGTCTCGAGTGAGATTGGCCGGGAGAATGTTCCGAGTGATGAAGAGTAGAATACTTCCGAGTGAAAATAGAGTGGAATACTCCCGAGTGAAAATAGAGTAGAATATTTCTAAGCGAAAATAGAGTATAATATTTCCGAGTGAAGAAAGAGCATAACTATTCCGAGTGAAGAAAGTGTATAACAATTCCGAGTGAAGAAAAGTAGAATGTTTCCGAGTGAAAATTTGAGTGCTCCCGAGCTAAGGTGAAAAGGTTTCCGAATGAATTGTAGCCGAGAGAACTTCTCCCGAGTGAAGTAAGGATAGGGTATTTTCTGAGTGGGGATACCCAGAGAAACTCTTACCGAGTGAAGGAGACTATGTTATCCCCGAGAGAGCGGTGACCGTGTGACACCCTGATTTTAGGGGGAAAAATTTTCGAATTAATTAAAGAATAACCTGGATCCATAATAAAAACACTCCCTTATATGAAGATAAGAGAGCTGGCCCCATGGCCAAGAAGAAAAGACAGGGAAGGCAAAGGAATTAAAACCATACACACGGAAGCACCGACAGCGCCTGAGCGAACCACAAAACAGCGTGCACTCGCTCAAGCGAGATCCCAATCCGCTTCGCTCGGGCGAACCACCATTCGCTTAAGCGAAACCGACCCCAAGCCTTCCAACAACACACACTCGCTGGAGCGAAGCCTTCATTCGCTGAAGCGAGAAGCCACACTCGGCTAATCCACCACTCGGTATCGAGACAATCATTCATTCGGTAAATAATCAGGTCCAGTCGAAAATTCATGCCTAAGACCTCTCGGAATTTAATATCTTAGACCACTCAGCATCATGGGGTTCCGCCACTCGGAAACTACCCCAACAGTTACCTCACTCGGCAACCCATAACTTAGTCTCTTAATTTTTATTCACAGAGTCAACATAAAGATCCACTCGGGAAATGAAGGGTATCTCACTCGGATTCCATAAGACCCCTTACTCGGGTTAATACCCAACCAAACACCACTCGGTGTAATTCAACCTCAAGTCACTCGGAAAACATCAACCATTAGCACTCGGCATAACAGAGCTCCCTTACTCAGAGAGTACATAGGCTTCCTCTCAGCCATAAATCACTCGGTTAACTCTTATATTTCTCTTCACTCGGGGAAAATCACAACATCAAGTCACACCCAGACTCATTCCAAAACTTAGCCACTTAAATTTCATATTACCCTATTCACTCAGAAAAGGTCCCCATATTCACTCGGAATACATTCATAATTCGTATACTTAGAATACAACCAATCTGAGTCATTACAACAACACTCCTCTTGGAAAAGGATCACTCGGATTTCCACTCAGATTACTCAAATCATTCCCCACTCGGAGTTCACCATATATTCTTCACTCGGAATCCACACGAGCCATTATCACACAGTAAGAGGCTCATACCTGAGTTACACTCGGATATGGAGTCCCATACATAAGACTCACTCGGAAAAGCAACTAAGCCATATATATTCCACTCAGGATTCATCAACTTAGAGATATTCATACATCATCATTTCCTAATCGGTAGGAAGCATCAAATCAACATAAATCACTTGTATGGATATTTTCTCTAATTCCAAATCCGACTACTATTACAGCTATACACATCCACCGATTCATAACCATGTTATCAACATAACATATATGTATATACACAAGCATACGCTCGGATTCTTATCTTTATACTTTCCATTCACCAACACATTCAATCGGTATGCATATAATACCATCACTCGAAGTATATATATATATATAAACATACACTCGGATCCCAATACATATATTTCATATTCATGATTATGTTCATCCACTCGGATTCTATACATATATATTTGTATTCGTTATACAACATTAATATTATGAGCCGGCCAAGGCTTTAGTACATCAATGACACTCGGTACATTACATTATTCATACAGCCTCATCATAAATACCCATCACTCGGGTTTAAGGCCATCATAACATTCCAAACCGACCTGCAAACACTGAAAAATGGTGTAGGGGTGAGCATTACATATTAAATGACAGATATTGGCTTGGATTAATCACAGAATCCGCAACACGCCATAGCACACAACATCAATCAGCATATAAACACTGCCATTCAACATGGACAATCACAAGCATCTTCCGATTGGGATTTCACCCATTTTACTCGGCTATAAAGCTCAATTCACTCAGTACAAGTATACTGGCTCACTCAGATTTCTCTTAACCCCGAGACTATATCAACATTATTCATACTCCGAGCCATGCTCAAGGAGTCTGTCTGAGCCCAGCTCCAGGACTTAGCCATATTCACCATATGTTGTCATCTGATTGCCGATCGGTATAGGAGTCCAACGCATTCCGGTGGCGAATCGGATACATACAATTTCATTCACTCGGCGTTCCACGCCAATGCACTCGGCATTTCATCAAGCGTCTCATTTCACGCTTAGTGCCCCAGGCACTGCCCGAGTCCAACCCGGGTCTTTCATCATATTCAACATTAGGACCCCGTCCTCTTCACTCGGGATTACACCCTTGTGGCACCCCGCAAGGTGTTCATATTCAATAACTCAATAACACGTATGCATATAACTTCAACTCATATTCATTCGATTGCCCACTCGGAAATCTGCGTGCAACACAATATGCACTCGGCAATTCAACAACAGTCAGATGACTCGGCTTATACCATATTCACTCGGCAATCCTATGCCATCCACTCAGTAATCACTATACCATTCACTCGGCAATCACTAGGCCATTCACTCGGCAATCACTATGCCGTTCACTCGGATTATCATCTATTCTCAAGCCTCATAGGCTGTCTCATGGGATACACTCGGACTCAGCACTTTCTAAGCCTCACACCATTGTATATGGAATTCCTACTCGAAAATTAACTCTGTTAATCATCCCATGCCAATATTTCACTCGATATTAATTATAACAGCCCCCAATCATCCATTCATCATAAACATATGCATCAATACGCATTACATCCATCTAAATGTATAATTTCACACAGGAATGAGTAGAGGGCCACACCATGTACTCAATATTAATATAACATGCATCTCATGCATCATAACAAATTCATTATCATAACATCAACATATACTGCATGGACGGACATCAATCACATCAATACAAACATAAACATCATACACATCCGGGTCACTAATGTAACACCCCCTTATATACACGAGATAAAAAAAACTTTTTAGAAAGATATACATATTTATCACTCTTTATCTCGTGTATACAAGGACGTATATACTTCTGATTTCCTTTGAATATTGAAAGTAAAAAAAATTGTCTTTCAATATTTGTCCATAATGACAAAATAATTTATAGAAATCATAAGTGATAAATTATTACAATATTATATCCGAATGAAAGAGTTTATCAAAGTTTAACATTTACCTTGTTACAATTATCTACTTGATATTGTAATAAGGCAAAATAAAATTAAACTATACCTCTACTACAAATGTGAACAAACATTTCCTAGTCCTTGAACCATCGAGTTTTTGAATCCTACTCTTGTCATATCTCTTCATCTAATCGATTGAGGATGAGACCACTTTATCCTCTTGTAATTACATATCCTTCCATCTTGGACTGCTAGCTATATATCATATAACATATATTTTGGACACAAAAATTCAAACAAGAAGGAGTGAGAAACAAAATATAATATATTACAGATAAGACATAAGCATAAGGGTTTTCACAAACTAATATAGTAATATCAGTCATATTCTCATATACAATCAATTATGAATATAGGGTTTCCACATACATAACACTTATATTTTCCTTCATAACCATCCATATAGAATGTCACAATCACATGAATGTTATGTAATGCTTATGCTACTATCTCATTCAATTTATGCATGTGGGCCCTTAAAGTTTTAGTTTGCACTGGGCCAACCAGGAGTTTACACTGTTTCATAAATTCTGGATAATAATAACATAAATGCCTTCATGGCATATGAACAGCTCAACTGGCGTGGAAACACTTAGAGACTAGTCAGACTGAGAAAGTTTTTATTGTGAAAGTACCCGACACCAGGGAGCGACCCCAGGTCACCTGAAGCACCCTTTCACACTCTCTCATCCCAAGGCTCGCAATTAAGCCTCCTCTAATGTATCCTCGGTTTCTATAATCCGTCCCCAGGCAATATCACATCTCATTTCTCTTTAATGATTCATGATGCATGAACTACTCGTATATTTAGTTGGTTAAGGCTTTTAGAAACTCAATTATTAAATACCATAAAGGTTCACAAAATCATCATAATAAACTGTACATTTCCATAAGTTCTTCTTTAAACTTCTGTTATACTGAAATAATTTAGTACAGTCTTCAAATTCAGATCTTACCAAAATTGAGTTTCCAAGCCTTAAATATCTCAAAGCTTTCTCTTAAAAATCTTCATATATTTACATAATCTTTCTCAATTTGAATCTTAACTAGATTGAGTTTTTGAAATCTCCACAAAATATTCTTTAGTTATTTCGTTGGGGAAAACCAAAATAATTTACTTTAAACTTCTAATTTCTAAAGAAAATAATTTAAAATCATTAACTAAGAATACTTAAAACTATAAAAATTTTCTTTAATTCAAGAATTAATTATCTCAACCTCTGATTTTCATAAAATAGCTTCTTTCTAATACTAGATTTTATTATAGAGATTAAAAATAAAGTTAATAAAAATTATTTATAAGAAGAAATAAAAGACTAAAATAATTACAAAATACTTTCTCTTGGAATAAAAATTTAAAGAGTAAGGTAAGAAAATTCTTACTGAGTTTTAACTTTCCGTTATGCTTGTTATATGCTCAAACTTCATATCACAAGATCATCAATCATTTATCAACCACAATCAAGTATAGTAATCTCATCAATCACAATCAAATATCATCAATATTAATTGCATATTATTAATCACAGTCTAATATTATAAATCACAATATCATTAATCGAAATCAAATATAATTAATTATAATCAAGTCAAATCAACTAAATATCGCTTATAAATATAATTCAAATTTTTAATGGTTATTTAAATTAGTAGATTTGATTTTGAGTCCTTATAGTCCATTCCTCGCACAGGTCTATATAAGTCCATATATCCAGTCTTCGCATAGGTATAGTTCAGTCTAGACAGGTCATAATAGTCCAAGTCCTTGCATAGGTTTAGTTCGATCCATATAGGATATAAAAATCCAAGTCCTTGCATAGGTTTAGTTCAGTCCGTATAAGTTATAATAATTCAGATCTATGTATAGATATTTCAGAATAAGTTACACAATATATTAAATTTATTATAAATTTTAAGTTGAGAAGTTACTACTTTAAAATAATAATATTATTAAATTTAAAAGGAGTAGGGGACTCCTCCCTTTATTCTTATGTCTTTCATATTATATTCTTATCTCACTCCCCCTTACCTCTTGTATACCGATTCGTTATTGAAAATCCATGCGCGCCTCGTCTCCGAGTTCTAAAACATACCAATTTTATTTTAATATAATTACAAGATGAAAATTAAGATTACAACTTAAAATAAAAAATGGTAAATTTTGAATAGTGAATAGTAAATCATGAATAGTAACAGTAAATAGTAAAACGTGAATAGTAACAGTAAATAGTAAAACGTAAATAGTAACAGTAAATAGTAAATCGTGAATAGTAATGGTAAATAGTAACAGTAAATAGTAATTTACTATTTGAATAGTAATTTACTATTGAAATAGTGTTTACTATGCAGAATAGTAACTTAAAATAATATTATTTCCAGTATAATAACAGATTTCTAGAAACGATATAAAAATAACCCAAAAAATATAAAAGAGAAGTATTCTTACCTTAGGATTTTGGCAGAACCTTCTCTCCAAAAACTTTTCTTCTCTCTCTCACTTCCACCACTATCTCACTAGCACTACTATATTAAGAAAACTTAATCTGAAATTGTGAATTCTAAAGAAGAAATCCTTCGGTATTTATAGGAAAAAAATTTACTATGCATTCTATTATTTTAATATAAAAGTACTATGCATTTTTGAATTTTTTATTCCAGGTTACTGTGCATCTTTTGAAAATTTCATACATGCACAGTGATTTGCATAGTAATTGTCGGCAAAATTATTAAGTCAAATAGTAACCCTTCACTCGGTATATTTTAAATATTCAAAATGAGTCCTTTTTGAAATTTAGCGATATTATATCAGTCCTCACTAATTTTATAATAAGTAATATAAAGCTGAAATTTTAAAAATCTAAAATTTTCTGTTAATAAAAATTTATTAATACGTTTCTAATTTTTTTAACTATTAGAAAAAATCAAGATTTTTCTCAAACCGATAATTTTTAGATAAGTCTACTTGAAATGAATTTTAGAAAATTTTCTTATAATTTAACTTTACATTCTTGTAAATATTTTTAATTTTAAGCAACTTTATATGAATTTAAAATTATTTAAAATATATTATTTTATTAAAATAATTCAAAATTTTCAAAAAATTCCAGAAAATCATAAATATTATGTAGATCAAAAAGTTCAAAAGAACCATAGTCTAATTCCTTCAAAACTTTATTTTAAAATTCTAATAAGAGTTAAATCTTAAATATGTAAAAAAACAAAAATATAACAACATAAAATAAAAATGGTGAATAATAAGGATATTAAAAATTCTTAATATAATTTTCTTAATTAGTGAATATGAATTAAGTCACTTTAAAATTCTCATTCAGAAATATTTTCATTTTTTTATTATTATTTTAAAAAAACAAATAATAAAAATATAAATACCAAAATTTTAAAATAATAATAATAATAATAATAATAAACTAACTTATAGTAAGTATTTTTCAAGAAATATATATTAATATCTATTTCCTATTTGTGATGAAAATAGGATGTTACAACTAATCACTCGGAAATCAACAAAAACAACACACATCAAATGTCACGCATTATAGTGAGGGAGTGTCACCCGGAACCCGTCCATAAATCCATGCATTTGAGATGCAAAGCCCCCCTTACCTGGATGAAGCTTCCAGGAGTCACAGGACCACTCGGTCCAGCCACAGCAGCACCCTGCTTGGCTCCAACACTGGAAAGAGTCATCAAGACTCAACTCAGTCTTCACCCAGCTCAGTGAAGAACTCCAACGCTGTATCCATCACAAGAACAGCATCAAGAGTCAATCCTCACCAACAGTGGAGGACCACCACGCCTTCATGCATCATGCATGTCTTTATCCTCACAAGAGTAGCTCAACCTCGTCATCTGTGAACCATCATGCATCCACAAACCGAGGCATGCACACACACCCAGCTGCTGCAGGCTCTCCGAACTGAGCCTCATACAACCCATCATATGAAGGAACGAAAAGAGGAAGAAGAAGCACCAAAACAGCAAGGTGCAACCCAGCTTACACACACAGCCACAAGCTGTTTCACCATCACCATGCAGCTCCACTCGAACTCAACACAGCGTTGAGTGGAGGAAGATGAAGATAAGGAGGAGGCAAGAAGATGAAGCAGAAGCTCCATGAATTCTAGAGAGAAGGAGGAGCATCTCTCTCCTCCGAAAGGCCACCAAGGAGAAAAATGAAGGAAAATGAGGAGAAAACGTGGAGCTGAAGCCCTATCATCTCAGCCCCCAACAGCGTCCCACTCTCATCATCTCAACATCCCATCCTCATTAATGCAATCCTATCTGCATTTAATGCAAGTCCTTTTTAGTCATTACCCCCCCTCCAGCATTTAATACACTCCACGTGGACCAAGGAAGAGGGAGAAAGAGAGAAAACCGGCCCAGTAACCACCAAAGGCACATATTATTATTATTATTAAAATTATTATCACTCAATAATTTGCCTAATTGGCAATTAATCCATTAATTAACCATTAATTCCATTAATTCATAACCTTAATCTAAATTTTATAATTATTTAAAAATCTGGGATGTTACAGACCGAGCGGACCTTTCTGAGTGAAGCGTAGGAATGAGTCAAGCGTGGTATGCCCGAGTGAATGAAAGTTAAGTGTTTCCTGAGTGAAACCCTTTTGCTGAGTGAAACCCCGACTTGAGTCTCCCGTGTGCGTCTTGCTCGCTCAGGTTTAACATGTGGCATTCGCTCAAGCGAGTCGGCGCTCGCTTAAGCGAATGACCCCCTGTCTTCTTCTTCTTCTTCTTCTTCTCCTTCTTCTCCTGCTGCTTTCAACTCCACTTTATTAAAGGATGTGTTTCCGATCGGATATTATTTTGTGTATGCTCTTATCATTATTTTGAATATATTTAAGCGAATACTATTTTATATCAAGACCGAGTTGAATCATTTCAGATGGGTTGTTACTTTTAACATACTTTCATTAAAGGATTTATTTTCGATCGGTTTTGTTTTTACTGAGTATGATTTTATTATTTAGAATGTAACAAAGAAGTAAATATTATTTTACATCAAGGCCGAGTGGATTGTTTATTAAGGGAAGTAAATATTATTTTATATTAAGATCTAAATTTTTATTAAACGTGAAAAATTTATTGCGAAAAATGATTAAATTGACTAGGGATGCCACATTTTCTGCACAGAAACACTCTGATTCCTATAAATGGCATTATTACGGCCATCCCAAATTGTCCACAAATAGCAAACCAAATAACAGCAAGACCATGCTTTATTTCAGAACCAACACCGAGACCCAAAAAACATTCGAAAATAGCTTTACCCTCAGGTAAAGCTGAGGAAACTCCCAGCCAGGCGAAACAAGTTTGCCATAAAAGATATGACATCCTACAAAAGAACATCAAGTGACAGGTAGTAATGCCGAAATTAATCCCACGAGCAACTAAATTTAACTTGGACTGTAACTTGTTAAACAACAAACACCAACCAAAACCCACCACCTTAAGAGGAACCGTATTATTCCAAAACATATGAACAAAATATGGTTCCCACAGCTCAGGGTCATGGCAAATAACCTTGTACACTGAACAAACGGAATAGCACCCTGAAGGGTCGCCCAACCATGACCAAGAATCTTGAACTGGACCACGGAGGCCAACAAATCAATACAACATCTGATGCAAATGTGACACCAATTCATGTTCCCAAACAAATAAGTCTCTTCGCCAGCTAAAATTCCAAATCCATTGATCCCCTTCCCACCGACCCATGTCAACTAAATATGTATCCTGTTGAGAAGAAATAGAAAACAACCTTGGGAAACAAGATTTTAGACTTCTCTCCCCCACTCAAGAATCCAACCAAAACCGAAGCAACAAGGAACAAACTACAGTACGTACCAGAAGCAACAAGGAAGAAGATCACAAACAGAAGAGCAATCCTAATGTAAGCCATAATTGATCAAAATAGCGAGTTACTGATATTTGTTTGTTATAGTTTTGTTGTGCGTTAGTTCTTTTTTCCCTTACAGGCAACAAAAACTTTCTTGTTGCCTTATTTTTTTGCGTTACAAAATATTATACAAAACTCGCACGCAAGGCACGCGTTGATTAAAATATTATATAATTCAATGCTCGTTAGGCAGTGTTGATTAAAATATTATACAATTTGAGCACGAGCCATGCATAAGCATTAAACAACTTCCTGTTTGCTTTGCTTAACTTACGAGGGTTTAAGAATTCAATCAATCCGCCATCTGCCGTCTACTATTAAATCGACAAAATTATAACCTGCAAAAAATTGCATATTCAAATATGTTTTGATTTGTTCTACGATTTCCATTGTAACTGAATCAAAACAGCTAGAGGAGCACTAAAATTTTAAGATTGACTATATAATTTACAATTATTACAATGATATTTATGTGTTTGATTTTTAAAATAGAATTTTAAAACTTCCAATCCAAATCACACTAATTTGGTTTGATTAAGATTTTATATTTTTGTTGGTGAACTAAAGTTAGGAGAGTTGAGTCTTAGGGACTTGCCAGGGTTAAGGTAGACGGTATTTATAAATCACCCACCAATACGGTCTTTAAACTGGTGAGATTTGAGCCTATGGTCTTATGACTACTAGTCAAACCCTTAATCAATTAGGACTAACCTTTTGTTGGTGTATTAATATTAATTTTAAAGGAATGTTCTATCATCATAAATTCTTTTAGATGTAAAATATATATTTTGCGATGAATTGCGCTTAACTAAAGTATAACTTGTAAATGATATTTAAGAGTTTTAGGAATTGCATAATGATATTTGGTGCACACATGAATAAAATAAAATATTATTGAACATTTAATAGATATCATTGATTACATAGTGATATTTGGCACACAAATGTGTTAAAGTGCACTTGTTGATAAAGTTGTCAAGTTCAAGTGACAGAAAATACAAGTTGACATAGTCCCATTAGAGATGACAAAACAATACGAAAAACAAAAGAAATTTTAGGGGGAAACTTTCAAAGACCACATTGGAAGAAGAATCAACAAACTGGAAAGAGGTTCAAGAATTTTAGAAGGAAAAAGGCCTCTAATGTGCCTTATACCCAAGTGGTGCAAGGAGGAGTTGGAGTTCACATAATGTATGAAAATGAGGATGATCTATATTACTACTTGAATATTAAGGGAAAAGAATATGAAAATTTCCCTTTTGATGATTTTGTTGAAGATGTTGAATTAGTAGTGCATCGGTGGGCTCTCAACCTTGCACAAATTGTGTGTGAGAAGCGCTCACTTGATATGAGACAACACTTGAAACCATTTTCATCAAAGCCAAGGTTGAAGTAAAAATAGTGAATTTGGTATATGGAAGGGCATTAATCAACTTAATCCTAGAACATTTATTTCCTAAGTTGGGTAAGAATAAGGATAAGTTAGTTTCCCATAATATGGTGATCACATATTTTAATGCTAAATCGTCAACTTCACTTGGTTGCATCAATTTGAGAGTGTAAGTAGGGATTGTTTCCAGGACCACTCTATTTATTGATGTACCATCCAAGGCTAATTACAGCTTACTATTAGGAAGTGAATGGATTCAAGGTGTGAGGGAACTACCTTCCCTATTTCACTAAAAAGATGTTCCTTTGGAATAAAGATGACAAGATAAGAGAGGTGATGGAAAATGACATCTATTTCTGGCCTAAGGTGAACAACATTGCTACTGTTTTAGAGAAAAGTTTGGTTTTTATACAACTGCTACAATGGTATCAATTGAACATATGCAACCTCTACTGATTTTTAGAGAACTTGACCAATGTTTAATGGTCAAATAGGCATGAGTCTGATGTTTCCAATTAGTTTTCTGGGGTTGGACTTTTCAGAATGATTATAATAAATAATTTACATATCAATGTCTATTATGTAGTAATTGTCACACATGTAGTTACAATAATGTCTCTTTTTATGTAACATATCAAAGATTTTTTAACTTTAGGACAATTTTGTTGAAGTTGTATTGTTTTAGATTTGTGTGTAGTAAAATTTACATTATGCGTATATTTATCATTGTGTAGATTCCAACTTGAGAAATGTTGCATAAGATTTTTAAGGCTTCTTAATTTTGTAGGAATGAATGTTATTGGTTTGAGAAAGATCTTGAAGAAGATTATCAAACTCAACAAACTTTCCTTAGTTTTTTAAGACATGCTTTAATCATGCAAGAGGAGTTATCATCTCCGCCTGAAGATCACATTGTTGATGAAAGATATTATTCTATGTCATTCCTTTTGAACTTGGTGAATAAAGTTTTGTATATGGTGAAACTTGTAACACCCTCTGTTACATCACAATAATTTCTAAAAAAATTTATAAATTTTTTTTTACAAAATATGATCGTTAAAAAGAAACTACCAGAATAAATTACATATAATATTTCTGAAATACCTCATGAATATCATTAAAATTTATAAAGTAGTTTTACATTCATCCAAATAAAATAGATATTAAACATTATTAGAAAGAGAGGAAACTCCATCGCCCAAGAGCAGTTACTTAATGACATTATTTATTCATTGGACCACGGTATTCATACCGAGCTCCCTTTCTAAACGTACTATATATACTGTCAAGATTCTTCGATCCTTCCCTCTGTACGAACCATCAATTTAAAACATATGAAACAAAAAAATAGAGAAAGGAGTGAGAAACAGAATATAATATTCCCAAAAGGGACATAAGCAACAAAGGGTTTTCACAAACTAGTATAATAATATCAATCACGATCACAAACACAATCAATTATGAATGTATGAATGTTATGAAATATCTTCATCATAACTTACCTATATATACGGGCCCTTAAAGTTTAATTTGTACTAGGCCAACTAGGAGTTTACACTGTTTTATAATTCCGGATAATAATAACATGAACAACTTAACTGGCATGGAAACAATTAGAGACTATTCAGATTGAGAAGGTTTTTATTGTGAAAGTACCCGACACTAGGGAGCTACCCCAGGTCCCTGAAGCACCCTTTCACACCTCTCATCCCAAGGCTCACAATTAAGCCTCCTCTAATGTATCCTCGGTTTCTATAATCCGTCCCCAGACAATATCATTTTGTTTCTCTTTGATAATTCATGAAGCATGAACTACTCGCGTATTTAGTTGGTTAAGGCTTTTAGAAACTCAATATATTATCGGGGCCTACGAATCATGACATAGTCACCCCAGAAAACTGTACTATTTCAAATTCTCAAATAAGTCCTATCACACATATAGAATTTTAGTACAGTTCCTTTTCAAATCATAAATCAAATCTCATTTGAGTTTCAAAGCCTTAAATATATTTCACAACCTTCTTTAGAAAGTTTATATGTCAATTCAAAATCAATTTCTAAAAACTCAAATTCGGAATTATCAATCTTTAAATCCTTAGTACTTGAAAATTTTGTATAATATTTTTATACAATTTGAAAATAATATATATATATATATATATATATATATTAAGAGTTTAAAGTAAAATATTAGTAAAAATTTATTTTTGTAAAATAATTTTTGTTTCTTTTTCTTTTACTAACAAGAAATCTTAATTTTAGTATATATATATATATATATATATATATATATATATTTTAAAAGGTAAAATGAGATTTTTAAGAACTTATGTAGTTTCATTGAAAACTAAGAAATTTCTTAAAAGTAATTTGAATAAAGATGAATAAGTAAATAAGGAAGTAGGAGATAAATAAATTCTTACTGAATTTTAGCTTTCCGTCATGTTTGCTATATGCTCAAACTCCACATTACAAGATCATCAATCACAATCAATTATTATCAATCACAATCAAATATCATCAATCACAAATAAATATTAGCAATCATAATCAAAATCAAATAATTAAACATCAGTTATAAATATCATAATTCAAAATTCAATGGTTATTTAAATTAATAAAGTTTGTTTTAAGTCCTATAGTCAATTTCTTGCACAGGTCTATGTAAGTCCAAGATATTCCAGTCTTTGCATAGGTCTAGTTCAGTCCATATAGGTCATAATAGTCCAAGTCCTTGCATAGGTTCAGTCCAGCCTGTAGTAGTTCAAGTCCTTGCATAGGTTCAGTCCAATCTGCATAGGTCATAATAGTTCAAGTTCTTGAATAGATATTTCAGATTAAGTTACATGAGATATTTAATTTATTAATAATAATTATTATAAATTTTAAGTTAAAAGTTATTGTTTTTAAAATAATAATATTGTTATCTTTAAAAGGAGTAGGGGTCTCCTCCCAATATTCTTATGTATTTTCATATTATATTCTTATCTCACCCCCTTACCTTGATTTGCTACCAAAAGTGAATTCGCTCTGCGCCTCTAAGTTCTAACAAAATATTAATACTAATTTATTTTAGTATAAGCATAAGATGAAAATTAAGATTGTTATCAGAATGATAAATAGTAACTATGTATAGTAATAGTAAATAGTAATGATAAATAGTAATTTTTAAATAGTAACAGTAAATAGTAAATCATAAATAGTAAATTTGAATAGCAGTGATAAATGGTAAATTATGAACAATAACAGTAAATAGTAAATTTTGAATAGTAATAGTAAATAGTAAATTTTAAATAGTAATAGTAAATAGTAAATTTTAAATAGTAAATTTTCAATAGTAATGATAAATAATAAATTTTAAATAATAACGGTAAATAATAAATTTTGAATAATAATAGTAAATGGTAAATTGTGAATAGTAATAGTAAATAGTAAAAATAATACATAGTAATAATTTATTTTTACTATAGTAACTTATTCATAATAGTAATAGTATATTAATAGTTTACGAGTGCTAAAAAGAATAATTTAAATAATCATAAAAAGAATATAGAAGAAAAATGTTATTACCTTACAACTCTGGCAGAACCTCTTTTTATCAAAAGAGTTTACTTTCCACTAATTTCTTAAGCACTATCTCTCTAGATTCTCTCTCTAATTTTAGTGTGAAAATGTTGTAAATGAGCCATCTATTTATAGGAAGAGAATTTTACTATTTAAGATTACTTAATTATTTATTTTACTATTCATGATGTAAGTATTTACCCACCAGTCACTATTCATGATGTAAGTAATTACGTAACCGATTATGCAAGCCATAAGTAATCGATGATATCGGCAGTGGCATTTTGGTTATTAGATGAAAGGTTAAGGGTATTTTGTTATTCTAAAAAATATGAAAATTTTCAAAAAATTATAACTTGTATAATAATCAAAAACTTCTAAAGAATTATAATTAAATTCCTTTGAAATTTTATTTTAAATAAGAAATAATGAAATTAGGGGTGTTACGACTCTACTTCCCTAAAAAAATTTTGTCCTCGAAATTTACACTTTTCAGTAAAATAAATGGGGATGAGACTCTTTCATCTCATTTTCTAGTTCCCATGTAGCATCTTCTCCTCTCGTTTCGCTCCAAATGACCTTTACGAGTGGAATTGCCTTGTCCCTTAGTTTTTTATTCTTCTGTCAGCTATTTTGATAGGTGGTGCATCATATGTAAGATTATCTTTAACTGGTATGACATCAGGTTGAATAACATGTGTTGGGTCAGATATATACTTGCGTAAATTTGACACATGAAAAATGTTATGAATATTAGAAAGAAAAGGTGGTAATGCTATTTGGTAAGCAAGGGGACTAACTTTTTGAATTATTTGATATAGACCAATAAATCTAGGAGTTAGTTTTGTGCTGCCTTCATCTTTTCCTGAACCATTTTGATTTTATCTATGGTTTGTTGTACCAATTCTGGTCCTAGCATCAAGTTCTCACCAGTCTTAAACTAACATAGCGGAGTCCTATATTTTCTTCTATATAATGCTTCAAAAGATGCCATGCTAATGCTAGCATGGAAATTGTTGTTGTAGGTAAACTCCACATATGGTAAAAATTGATTGCAGCTTCCTTTATGTTCTAACACACAAGCTAGTAACAAGTCCCCTAGAGATTGAATTGTTCTTTCTGATTGTCCATCCGTCTGAGGATGATATGCTGAACTCAGACGTAGTCTTGTTCCCAAAGCCTTGTGTAAGCTCTTCCAGAATAGCGATGTAAAACGAGGGTCCTGATCAGAAATGATACTTGAAGGAATTCCATGCAATCTCACAATCTCCTCGATGTATAATTTTTCCAGCTTCTCCATAGGGTAACGAATATTAATGGGAATAAAGTGGGCAGACTTGGTTAATCTATCAACTATTACCCATATTGAATCATGTTCTAATGGAGTTTTGGGTAAAGAAGTCACAAAATCCATGGTAATACTATCCCATTTCCATTCTGGTATTTCTATTGATTGTAGCATTCCAGGGGGTTTTTGATGTTCTACTTTAACCTTCTGGCAAATTAGACATGCAGCCACGTACTCCGCCACCGCTTTCTTCATTCCAGGCCACCAAAATAACTTCTTCAAATCTTGATACATTTTAGTAGCTCAGGGATGAATGCTCATATAACTTTTATGGCCTTCTTCCAAAATTGCTTTCCTCAACTCCTCTTGGTCAAGAATACATACTCAGTCCTTATACCTCAGCAATTGGTCATTTCCTACATTGAACTCGACTTCTTTTCCTTGTTTCAAGAGTGCTTTCTTCTCTTGCAGGAATTCGTCCTCTCGGTCAGCCTCTAAAACTTGCTTTAGGAATTCACTTGTTACTTGCAACGCTCCTAATCTGTAGCTGTTAGTATTAACCTTTATTGCTAGGTTAAGATCTCTGAAGTTCTTTATCAATTTTAGCTCTTTAATCATCATCGTGGACGCGTGTAGAGAATTTCGAATCAAAGCATCAGCTACTACGTTTGCTTTTCCAGGATGGTATTGTAACTCAAAGTCGTAGTCCTTTAAGAACTCCATCTATCTCCGCCGCCTCATGTTTAACTCCTTTTGGTCGAATAAATACTTGAGACTCTTATGATCGTTAAACACATCAAATGTTGCACCGTATAGATAATGCCTCCAAATCTTTAATGCAAAAACTACAACAACTAATTCTAAGTCATAGGTAGGATAGTTAATCTCATGTTGCCTTAATTGGCGTAACGCATAGGATACAACCTTCTTGTCTTGCATGAGTACACTTCCTAGTCCTTGTTTAGATGCATCACAGTAAACTTCAAAACTTCGATGTGGATCAGGGAGTACTAACACCGGCGAAGAAGTAAGTCGATCTTTCAGCTCTTGGAAACTATTCTTGCATTGTGTCGTCCATACAAAATGTTGTCCTTTCCGTGTTAGCTTGGTCAGTGGGTATGCTAACTTTGAAAATCCTTTGATAAATCTCCTATAGTATCCAGCCAATCCCAAGAAACTTCTGATTTCTGTGATTGTGGTTGGTCTCTCCCATTTCAAAACTGCTTCCACCTTGGAAGGGTCTACAACTATTCCTCCTTGACTAATTACATGTCCTAAAAAGTTCACCTCTTCCAACCAGAATTCACACTTCGACAACTTTGCATACAATTGTTTCTTTTTTAGGATTTCCAACACAACCTTCAAGTGTTCAACATGTTCTTCTCTACTTTTAGAGTACACTAGTATATCATCAATGAACACCATTACAAATTTATCTAGATATGGATAAAAATTTGATTCATGTAATCCATGAATATGGCTAGTGTATTAGTTACACCAAAAGGCATCACTAGATATTCGTAATGGCCATAGCATGTTCTAAAAGCAGTTTTCGATATGTCTTCTTTCTTCACCCTTATTTGATGGTATCCAGACCTCAAATCAATCTCGGAAAACACTGTGGCACCATGCAGTTGATCCATCAGGTCGTCAATTCTTGGTAAAGGATATCTGTTCTTGATCGTCACCTTGTTCAGTTGCCGATAATCTACACACAACCTCTTGCTACCATCCTTTTTCTTAACCAATAACACTGGTGCACCCCAAGGGGATACATTGGGTCGTATAAACTGCTTCTCTATTATCTCTTCAAGTTGTTTCTTCAACTCTGCTAATTCTAGAGGTGACATTTGGTATGGTGCAATTGAAATTGGTCCAACTCCAGGTACTAGATCAATGACAAATTTCACATATCTTTCTGGGGGTAAACAAGGGATATCTTCTGGAAAAACGTCAGGAAATTAACAAACGACCGACAAATTTTTGATTTTTGGTTCTCGCTCTCCTTTCATTGAAAACAATAGCATGAATCCTTGAGCTCTTCCTTTTAAAGTGGCACTCACTTGGTTAGCGGTTAGAAATCTCGAATCCTCTGGATTCAAATTTACAGGTTCTTTAAACATTATGGTTTTATTATGACAATCTATTAGAACATAATTGTTAGACAACCAATCTAGCCCAATAATAACTTCTAAGCTAGAAAGGGGTAAGCAAAATAGATTAGCCTTAAAGTCCCTACCATCAATGACAATAGGGCACTCCCAAGAGGCTTTAGAAGTGACAATGGGATTATTCCCAGGAGTATGAATAGATAAATCAAATGGCAATTCTATCACAGGTAATTTTAGTTTTTCCACACAGTCATTGGAAATAAAGGAATGTGATGCACCTGAGTCATACATAACAGTTAAAGGAATCTTATTAATGATACACTTACCTTCCACCATAGAGTCAGAATGGGATGCTTCTTCCCCAGTAATTGCAAAAACCTTTCCTTTTGCCTTCGGCCTTCCGACTGCACTGTGCACGCCTCCTTGAGTATTTATGGATGTACTTGCACCTTTAGGGTGTTAACCAAGTGGCCTCAATTACTCAAGAGGAAGGAGGGGTGAATTGAGTATTAAAAATTTTACTTGGAATACTTTTGAAATTAATCCTTTGATAAATATACTTGTTGAAGATAATAGATTTAATCACAAGTAATACCAAATAATGCACAATACAGAATAATAAGCACTTAATATATGGAAAGTAAATTCACTTAAAGGGTTTAAGTAATGTTAAAGAAAACAATTAATAATATCAAGTTAAATCATAACACAATTTTGAGCACTAAAAAGGAAATACTTAATTCAAGAATACCACTTAAATAACTATTACAATTTTAATCTAAGTGATTTAAATTTTATCAAGCAAATAGAAAATACACTTTGATATTAACAAGTAAATTAATAAAGTTGCTTAATTAATAAAATTATAAACACAAATATTTAGCAAGCAATTTTAAGTACACAAATTAAATAAGTGTAGGGAAGAGAGATTTGTAAACCGATATATACGAGTTCCACCACACCGGTGTACGTCTCACCTCTAAGCAACCTACTTAGAGGATTTCCACTATTGGAGATTAGAGATACAACTTTGAGCAATTGCGGCTTCCTAGTGTCCCACACTCAAGAACCCAATTCTCACAAGTACAAGGGCACCCCACCCAATCTCTCAATCTCATAATTTTACAAGGTTGAAACCCAACCCAAAATCTCTCAGAATTTGTGTATGTGATTTTATAAGTGTGACTCTCTCAATAGAGTGGATATACAATTTTTAATCACTTGAAAAATATTTTTCTTCTCTTAAAAGAGGATATGCAATTTTAGCACTCAAAAATATTTTTCTCACACTATAACTCTCAAGAAATTAATTATGCAAAGAAAAGAATCAGAGAGTAAGCAAAGAGAGAAAGAAAGAAAGCAAGTAATTACGTTGCTGTGTAATGCTTAGTGTGTGTCTGCCTTCCATCTCTTCTCTATTTATAGGAGTTCCAAAGGACATGCTGCCAAAAATTAAATTCCACCAGTTCCTTATTTTATGCATTGAAAGACTTAATCCCCCAGCAGTCCATGTTTCCTGACTTGAGAAGTGCAATTGTCTGCCTTAATTAATGGAATCGCCGTTCAATTTGAGTCTTCGAGAGAGGAATCAACGGAGTTGAGTTTCTGAAAATGCGTACTGATATTTTCCATGATTCGGCGTATGATTCTAGTGATGAATCGATTCATTTAGTTGAATTTTTGGCCCAAAACTGCGCATGAATCGATTCCTTAACTGCATGAATCGATTCTTCCCTTAATGAATCGATTCCTCTAGCAAATCACATACATGAATCAATTCCCATAGGTGGGGAATAGATTCCTACATGCACGAATTGATTCCTACCTTTGGTGAATCGATTCCTAGCTTGAATTTTGCCCAGAAAATGTTTTTCTTCAACCATGAATCGATTCCCAGCTTTGGTGAATCAATTCCCACATCTGATGCTTCATTTTTCATTCACTTTTTCACTCTTTTGATGTGTAATTGCATATGGTTTGATTCTTTTGGCTCTTAGGCACTTTTATGAATATTTTTCACTTGTTTTAGACCTTTGTAAATGCCTCGAAACAATTCTTTGGGCTTCATCAATTCTTATGCATTTAACTCTAGAATTCTTAATCCGTTAGAGCTTGATCTTTGTGAATTACTTCTAATTAATCGCTTTGCACAACATCCTTAATATATCTTTATTTGTTGTATCATTATCAAAACCTACATCAACATATAAATACATTCTCCCCCTTTTTGATGATGACAACAAATGTTCATTTCTCAGGGTGTCAGTATCATAATAGTTCAAATAAATGGCATAAGTAATTCCCCCTTTCAAATATAATTTGATACCACATGTTAAACATATAATTGAATATCACTTTATTATTTACATAGTAAGGCTCCCCCTTAATCATGCAGTTTCAACAATGATAGATGTTTATCTATAGAGATCATTTCTCCCCCTTTGGCATCATCAAAAGATTTTATTCAAAGATTCTAAAAATAGTACACATAAGGATTTATAACATATGACACAGAGGCATAACAAGTTCCATTTTTATGGATTAAAAAATCTAATCTCAAAAAATTATTGATTACAAACATTGTATTGAGTGGTCATGGTTTCCTCCATTTGGTCGAAGCGCGCATTCAAGTTATCTCCATGCTATCAAAACGAGCACTCATTGCGTCAAAGCGGTTATCAATGTGAGAGGTCAACCTATTGAAGAAAGTATCATTAGAATTAGTAGCTTGTGGAGGAGATGCTTGTTGTTGAGGTTGATCTTCATCACCATCACTGTTTTGTGCATGAAGCGGTGAGTATTGCCAAGCGTCATCTTGGTTATACCAGCCCATTTTTGAAAGATGGGTACTTTCAATTTTACCCTTATGACCAACAGTTTCTTTTACTTCATTTGTAAGGTTAACATTAAAATGTTGGAGGAGTTTGGTGATAAGGACAACATAAGGAAGTCTAGTGAGTGTTTTTGAATCAATCATGTGATTTCTAACAAGTTTGATCCAATTGATTTCCTTCTCATGGAGCATAGCCCAAAGGATAAGAGTTTGGATTTCACTCACTCTAGCATTATTAGAGGAAGAATGATTTTTACTAAGCAGTAGTGGAGGAGACGATGATCAACGTTTAGCTCCCCAACTGTGCTTTTAGAGACTGAGGATAGATGGAGAAAGGCACGAGCATCAATAGAATTATACTCCCATTCAGGAGCAGGTTCAGTACCAAAGAAATCCACGTTATTGATTGGAAGCTTTCCAACCAGATGAAGAATATTATCATCAAGAACAATAGGTACTCCCTTGACTTTTGCGACGCAACGCCCACTTGAAATTTTCAAGGTTGAGTACAAGACTCGAATTAACTCTGGATATATGTAATTTTCCTTAAGAGCAACAAATTCCACCAAATTTTATTGCTTAAGAACATCGAGGACAATAAAATCATGTTCTTCAAAAAGAGGAACATCAAGCCAATGAGGGGGTAATATGAGTTTTTTAGAATATTTCTCAAGATATTTTTGAAGTTAGGTTTGATTATCAAATAATCTCAAAGGATCATTGATAGTTGAAGATGAAGATCCACCAGTATTTCCTCGTTTCTTCTTTCTAGAGTAGGATGATGAAGCCATGAATTTTTGAGGTTTTTGGAGAAGAAAAGGAAAGGCTTATGCAAAGAAGTGAGGTAAGGGATAAGACATTGAAGAATCAGTGTGAGATAAAGTGATTTTATAGGGGATTTCACATGTTAATCGATTCAGCCTAGAGGGGAATCGATTCATATGGAATAATTTGTAATTTTAGGTGCATTTTGAACGTGGGAATCGATTCATGTGAGGGGGAATCGATTCCTACAGCTGTTCCTGACCAAGTTTTGATGCATAGAGAGGGAAATTCATGTGAATGCCTTGGGAATATTGGAGTTTGTTTCATTTTTCACATGTTCTGTCAATGATTCACGTGAAAGGCTTTGGTTTGCAAGAAGGAATCTAGACAAGGCACATGAGACAAGTAACATTCACATGCATGAATAAAGCTTTGAAGAGAACATGCTGGAGCCTTTAGAAGTCATGAGAATCATAGAAATGGCAATGTGATTTTGTCTTCTAATGGTATTAACGTGAAGGGCTTTAAAATTTTGCAATTTTTACCATTGATTTTGTCTCATAAATTTTTCAAGAAAATCAAAGGTTAATTTGCATTTGTTTTTGAGATCATGTGGTTTATAAGAGATTAATTTGTTTCAAAAATATGTTTAATGAAGATTTTAAAAAATTAATGGGGTTTTAATATGATTATTGTAAATGTGAATATCTCAAGATATTGTATATTTAAAGTAAATCAATATTTTCAAAAATAGAATTTATATGAAAGAAAAGTAAATCTTTAAGTTAAAGATTTATGATAATATTTAAGAGAATGAAATTTGTGATTAAACAATTTTTAAAATGCCTAATTCCCTTCTAATATTTATAAACTGTTCCTTTGGAAGGGTTTTAGTGAAAATATCTGCCAATTGTTTAGAAGTTTCAACATATTCAAGAACACAATCTCCTTTTAAAGCATGATCTCGTGTGAAATGGTGACGGATTTCTATGTGTTTTGTTCGTGAATGCATAACTAGATTTTTGAAGATATTTATGGCGCTGGTGTTGTCGCATTTAATGGGTATTTGATCTAGTACAACACTGAAGTCAAGAAGTTGTTGTCTTATCCATAGGATTTGAGCATAACAACTTCCAGCTGCAACATATTCTGCCTCAGCTATTGATAACGCGACACTTACTTGTTTCTTACTATGCCAAGAAACAAGAGAACTTCTGAGTAAGTGACAAGTACCGCTGGTACTTTTTCTATCTAATTTGCAACCGGCAAAGTCTGAATCAGAATATCCTATAAGAATACATTCAACGCCTTTGGGATACCATAAGCTAACATTTTGAGTACCCACAAGATATATTAAAATTCTTTTTACGACAGTAAGATGTGATTCTTTAGGACATGCTTGATATCTAGCGCACATACATACCGCAAACATAATATCGAGTCTACTAGCTGTTAAGTAAAGTAAGATCCAATCATACCTCAGTATTTAGTTATTTCAACGTCCTTACCCTTCTCATCTTTGTCTAAGTAGCAAGAAGTACTCATTGGTGTGGCTATTTCATTTGCTTTATCCATTTCAAACCTTTTGAGTAGTTTTTTGTAGTATTTTGTTTGACTGATGAAAGTTTCTTCTTTTGTTTGCTTAATTTGTAGCCCAAGAAAGAATGTGAGTTCTCCCATCATGGACATTTCGAATTCATCTTGCATAATCTTAGCAAACTCTTGACAAAGAATTTCGTTAGTAGCACCAAATATTATGTCATCAACATAAACTTGTACCAAAAGGATGTCATGGTTTTTGCATTTTATAAACAGTGTTGTATCAACCTTTCCCCTTTCAAAATTATTTTCTAGAAGAAATTTATTGAGTCATTCAGACCAAGCTCTTGGAGCTTGTTTTAAACCATATAAAGCTTTTTTCAATTTAAAAACATGGTTTGGAAATTTATGATTTTCAAAACCGGGAGGTTAATTTACATAAACTTCTTCTTGAATATAACCGTTTAGAAAAGCGCTTTTGACATCCATTTGATAAAGCTTAAAATCTATACTACAAGCAAAAGCTAACAATAATCTTATGGCTTCTAACCTAGCTACGGGAGCATATGTTTCTTCATAGTCTATTCCCTCTTCTTGATTATATCCCTTTGCAACTAATCTAGCTTTATTTCTTGTTATTATTCTATTTTCATCTAGCTTATTTCTAAAAACCCATTTCGTACCTATTATTTGATGATCATTGGGTTTTGGCACAAGTTCCCAAACTTCATTTCTTTCAAACTGATTTAATTCTTCTTGCATTGCCAACATCCAATGTTCATTAATAATAGCTTCATCAATATTTTTGGGTTCTATTTGTGGTACAAAAGCTAAGTGATTGCATGCATTTCTAATAGCGTTTCAAGTACTTACACCTTTTGTTATTTCACCTATGATATTATCCAAAGGGTGATTCTTTATGGTGATCCACTCCTTTTGTTGAGGTTCATCATTTTGTGATGTATATCCTTCATTTTTGTTTTCTTCTTTATCTTCCAAGTTCATTTCTTAGAAGGTACCTACAAGATCATCAATTTCCTTTCTCGGAGGATTTTGGTTAAGTTCATCAAATTTGACATGTATAGACTCTTCAATTGTACAAGTTTGTTTGTTAAAGAGTCGATATGTTTTACTAGCAGATGAATAACCTAGGAATATTGCTTCATCAGATTTTGTATCGAATTTGCCGAGATTTTCCTTTCCATTGTTTAAGACAAAGCATTTGCATCCAAATACGTAAAAATAAGAAATATTTGGTTTTCTTCCTTTATAAAGCTCATAGGGGGTTTTCTTTAAAATAGGCCATATCAAACATCGGTTCATAACATGGCAAGCGATATTTACCGCATCGGCCTAGAAATGTTTTGCAATATTACTCTCATTTAACATAGTTCTTGCGAGCTCAGCTAAAGATCGATTTTTCCTTTTAACAACCCCATTTTGTTGTGGAGTTCTTGGAGCCAAAAAGTTATGTTCAATCCCAAATTTTTCGCAAAATTTTTCGAAGGATTGGTTTTCAAATTCTCCCCTATGATCCGTTTGAATGGATGCTATTTTCAAATTTTGTTCGTTTTGGATGATCTTGGCAAGTTTATTAAATGCATGATATGCTTCATGTTTATGAGTAAGAACCAATGTCCGTGTATATCTAGAATAATCATCCACAATCAGAAGACCATAATAGTTTCCACCAAAACTTTTAAGGTCCAAATAAATCCATATGTAAAAGTTGTAAAGGTCTAGTTGTTGAAACAATATTTTTTGCTTGACAAGAAATCTTTACTTATTTTCCCTTTTGACATGCGTCACAAAATTTATATTCGAATTTTAATTTTGGTAAACTAATCACTAAATCTTTCGAAACAAGTTTATTTAAATGGTCTACATGAATGTAAGCAATTCTTTTATGCCATAGCCATGATTCATCCTCTTTAGTTATGAAGCATTGCACATCATTTGAAGCAAGACAATCAAGATTAATCATATAAATATTATCAACTCTTTGACCAACGAATTTTGATTCCTTGTCTAGCTTATTTTCAATTACGCAACAGTTTGATTCAAAGACAATTTTATAGCCTTTATCACATAATTGACTAATGCTAAGCAAGTTGTGTTTGAGTCCTTCAACATATAAAACATCATTTATAGAGGTGGAAGAATTTTTACCAACATCTCCGATTCCTAGTATTCTTCCTTTTGTGTTGTCTCCATATGTATCGAATCCTTTATTTCGTGGAATAAGTGAAATGAACTTACTTTTATCCCCTGCCATATGTTTTGAACACCCACTATCCAAATACCAATGGGTGTTGCTCGCTTTAAAGCATACCTCATCGTCTTCGTCTTGATGGTTGGCCATGAGACAGAGGTTTGCTTCTTCATTCTCGGATTCATCCGAGCTGCTCACCTCATTGTCATCCCATGCTATGTATGCTCTCCTTTTTCCTTTCTGATCCTTGTTTTTCTTTTTCAGATTTCGACAGTCCTCCTTGAAATGTCCTTCCTTTCCACATTCAAAACAAGTTGGTAAGGAATTATTATCTTTGGTAATGAATTTCCTACCTTTAGAAGTGAAGCCTTTTTGGAATCATTTGTTTCTCATGAGCCTTCCAAAACGCCTCACAAATAGGCCTAACTCATCATCATCGTCTTCTTGATCACTTTCAGATTTGTCTTCTTTAATAAAGGTGGCCTTAAGAGCTAGCCCCTTCTTCTTGGA
Organism: Clitoria ternatea; assembly: GCA_037962975.1. Lineage (NCBI taxonomy): Eukaryota > Viridiplantae > Streptophyta > Magnoliopsida > Fabales > Fabaceae > Clitoria > Clitoria ternatea. The sequence goes on along the minus strand of CM075669.1, from coordinate 270,790,698 downwards.
AGACTTTTCTTCTTCCTCCGCCATTTTCAAGTCTTTTAATTCTTGTTCTTGCTCTTGAAGCTTACCGAATAATATGGTAAGAGACATATCATTTATGTTTGGCGATTGCTTGATGGCCGTAACAAGAGGTTGTCATTCCCTAGTAAGACTTTTTAGAACTTTATGGATAAGTTCCTTGTTAGTGTAAGATTTACCAAGAGTAATAAGATGATTAATAATCAAAGTAAATCTCTTTTGTAGTTCTAAGATGGTCTCACCAGAATTCATTCTAAAACTTTCGTATTGGCTAGTTAATGTACTAATATTAGAATCCTTAACATCACTAGTTCCTTCATGAGTTATTTGAAGGGTATCCCACATATCTTTGGCAGATTTACATGTTACTACTCTAAAAAATTCATCGGGACCTAAGGCTAGAGTGATTAGATTCTTGGCTTTATAATTATATTGTACTTTCTTTTCTTCATCACTAGTCCAATCATCCATGGGTTTTTCTATTTGTTTACCATCAACAATATGCATAGGTATGAAAGGACCATTTTCAATAGCATTCCAAACTCTTAGATCAATTGATTGAACAAAAATTTTCATTCTTTCTTTCCAACAAGCATAACCTTCCCTATTAAAAGTAGGAGGTCGGTTTGTAGCACCACCCTCGGAAAAAGGTTTAAAGAATTTGAGGCCATTGTTCTCTTAAAGTTATTAAGCTTGATCTACCAAGAGTCAAGCTCTGATACCACTTGTTAACCAAGTGGCCTCAATTACTCAAGAGGGGGTGAATTGAGTATTAAAAATTTTACTTGGAATACTTTTGAAATTAATCCTTTGATAAATATACTTGTTGAAGATAATAGATTTAATCACAAGTAATACCAAATAATGCACAATACAAAGTAATAAGCACTTAATATATGACAAGTAAATTCACTTAAAGGGTTTAAGTAATATTCAAGAAAACAATTAATAATATCAAGTTAAATCGTTACACAATCTTGAGCACTAAAAAGGAAATACTTAATTCCAGAATACCACTTAAATAACTATTACAATTTTAATCTAAGTGATTTAAATTTTATCAAGCAAATATAAAATACACTTTGATATTAACAAGTAAATTAATAAAGTTGCTTAATTAATAAAATTATAAACACAAATATTTAGCAAGCAATTTTAAGTACACAAATTAAATGAGTGTAGGGAAGAGAGATTTACAAACTGATATATACGAGTTCCACCACACCGGTGTACGTCTCACCTCTAAGTAACCTACTTAGAGGATTTCCACTATTGGAGATTAGAGATACAACTTTGAGCAATTGCGGCTTCCTAGGGTCCCACACTTAAGAACCCAATTCTCACAAGTACAAGGGCACCCCACCCAATCTCTCAATCTCATAATTTTACAAGGTTGAAACCCAACCCAAAATCTCTCAGAATTTGTGTATGTGATTTTACAAGTGTGACTCTCTCAATAGAGTGAATATACACTTTTTAATCACTTGAAAAATATTTTTCTTCTCTTAAAAGAGGATATGCAATTTTAGCATTCAAAAATATTTTTCTCACCCTATAACTCTCAAGAAATTAATTATGCAAAGAAAAGAATCAGAGAGTAAGCAAAGAGAGAAAGAAAGAAAGCAAGTAATTACGTTGCTGTGTAATGCTTGGTGTGTCTCTACCTTCCATCTCTTCTCTATTTATAGGAGTTCCAAAGGACATGCTGCCAAAAATTAAATTCCACCGGTTCCTTATTTTATGCATTGAAAGACTTAATCCCCTAGTAGTCCATGTTTCCTGACTTGAGAAGTGCAATTGTCTGCCTTAATTAATGGAATCACTGTTCAATTTGAGTCTTCGAGAGAGGAATCAGCAGAGTTGAGTTTCTGAAAACACGTACTGATATTTTCCATGATTCGGCGCATGATTCCAGTGACGAATCGATTCATTTAGTTGAATTTCTGGCCCAAAACTATGCATGAATTGATTCCTTAACTGCATGAATTGATTCTTCCCTTAATGAATCGATTCCTCCAGCAAATCACACACATGAGTCGATTCCCATAGGTGGGGAATCGATTCCTACATGCATGAATTGATTCCCACCTTTGGTGAATCGATTCCTAGCTTGAATTTTGCCCAGAAAATGTTTTTCTTCAACCATGAATCGATTCCCAGCTTTGGTGAATCAATTCCCACATCTGATGCTTTATTTTTCATGCACTTTTTCACTCTTTTGATGTGTAATTGCATATGGTTTGATTCTTTTGGCTCTTAGGCACTTTTATGAATATTTTTCACTTGTTTTGGACCTCTGTAAATGCCTCGAAACAATTCTTTGGACTTCATCAATTCTTATGCATTTAACTCTAGAATTCTTGATCCATTAGAGCTTGATATTTGTGAATTGCTTCTAATTAATCGCTTTGCACAACATCCTTAATATATCTTCATTTGTTGTATCATTATCAAAACCTATATCAACATATAAATACACAGGGTTCTCCCTCTTTATCTCTGGGCAATCCTTGATATGATGACCCGGTTTGTTACACTTAAAGCAAATATAAAGTGTTTTTAGGACAATCCCTTTTTAAATGGGGTTCTCCACAGATAAAACATTTAAATTCTAGTGCAAGTGTCGGATAATAGCTTCTAGATGAAGCTTGGGGTTTGTTAGGAATAGGTGCTGCTCTAAACTGACGAAATGGTGCTTGGTAAGGCTTTTTCCTCTTGAAGTCTCTTCTTTGGTGATGGTGAGGTCTTCCACTTCTCATTTCTCCCGTCTTGTGAATGGATTCACGGGTTTTGGTCATTCTATCCTTATGATCCTCTTTGAAAATCCTGTAACAATTTACCAATACAGAAAATTCACGGATATCCTGCATTCGTATAGCTTCTTTGATTTTAGGTCGTAATCCATTTACAAACTTTGTGCACCGATCACCCTCATTAGGACCATCATTATAATAAGAATGAAAATAAGATAGCTCTTCAAACCTGGATGCGTATTCTCCCACGGTCATATTTCCTTGAGTCAACGACAGAAATTCGAATTGTCTTTTCTCCTTAACATCAGCTAGAAAATATTTTTCCAAGAACATATCCTTGAAATGATTCCAGGTGATTTCAACGTGGTTAACTTTGAATTGTCTACGCATGTTATCCCATCAATGTTCAACATCCTCAGATAAGGCATAAGTAGCAAAGACTACTTTATCAGCCTCAGTACATTGCAATGCTCGAAAGATCTTCTCTATCTCTCAGATCTAGATTTGTGCTCCATCAGGGTTGTATCCTCCCTTGTAACGAGGTGGATTACATTTTTCAAACAGGTCTAACCTTCTCAAGGCATTATTACTTTGACCTTCGCGTGCTCCCATTGCATTGATTAAGCATTCTACAACTCCAGCAAGATCGTTTCCAGCCATTCTTTTTCTATTTCACAGTAACTGAGACTTATCATATCAATCATAGTTACTACTAAGTCAGATATTCTATTTTCTATCACCTACACAGAGTTTACAGACAAAGCAAGATAGACCTTTCCCTAGGCCTATGGGATTAACTGCTCTGATACCATTTTGTAACACCCTCTATTACATCACAATAATTTCTAAAAAATTCATAGTTTTTTTTACAAAATATGATCGTTAAAAAGAAACTACCAGAATAAATTACATACAATATTTCTGAAATACCTCATGAATGTCATTAAAATTTATAAAGTAGTTTTACATTCATCCAAATAAAATAGATATTAAACATTATTAGAAAGAGAGGAAACTCCATGGCCCAAGAGTAGTTACTTAATGGCATTATTTATTCATTGGACCATGGTATTCATACCGAGCTCCCTTTCTAGAACGTACTATATATACTGTCGAGATTCTTCGATCCTTCTGTCTGTACATACCATCAATTTAAAACATACGAAACAAAAACATAGAGAAAAGAGTGAGAAACAAAATATGATATTCCCAAAAGGGACATAAGTAATAAAGAGTTTTCACAAACTAGTATAATAATATCAATCACAATCACATACACAATCAATTATGAATGTATGAATGTTATGCAATATCTTCATCATAACTTACCTATATATGTGGGCCCTTAAATTTTAATTTGTACTGGGCCAACCAGGAGTTCACATTGTTCTATAATTTCGAATAATAATAACATGAACAGCTCAACTGGCATGAAAACACTAAGAGACTAGTCAGATTGAGAAGGTTTTTATTGTGAAAGTACCCGACACTAGGGAGCTACCCCAGGTCCCCTGAAGCACCCTTTCACACCCTCTCACCCCATGGCTCACAATTAAGCCTCCTCTAATGTATCCTCGGTTTCTATAATCCGTCCCCAGACAATATCATTTTGTTTCTCTTTGATGATTCATCATGCATGAACTACTCACATATTTAGTTGGTTAAGGCTTTTAGAAACTCAATATACTATCGGGGCCTACGAATCACGACATAGCCACCCCAGAAAACTATATTGTTTCAAATTCTCAAATAAGTTCTATCACACGTATAGAATTTTAGTACAGTTCCTTTTCAAATCACAAATCAAATCTCATTTGAGTTTCAAAGCCTTAAATATATTTCACAACCTTCTTTAGAAAGTTTATAGGTCAATTCAAAATCAATTTCTAAAAACTCGAATTCAGAATTATCAATCTTTAAAACCTTAGTACTTGAAAATTTTGTATAATATTTTTTTACAATTTGAAAATAATATATATATATATATTAAGAGTTTAAAGTAAAATATTAGTAAAAATTTATTTTTGTAAAATAATTTTTGTTTCTTTTTCTTTTACTATAACAAGAAATCTTAATTTTAGTAAATATATATATATATATATATATATTAAAAGATAAAATAAGATTTTTAAGAACTTATGTAGTTTCATTGAAAACTAAGAAATTTCTTAAAAGTAATTTGAATAAAGATGAATAAGTAAATAAGGAAGTAGGAGATAAGTAGATTCTTACTGAATTTTAGCTTTCCATCATGCTTGCTATATGCTCAAACTCCACATTACAAGATTATCAATCATAATCAATTATTATCAATCACAATCAAACATCATCAATCACAAATAAATATTAGCAATCATAATCAAAATTAAATAATTAAATATCAGTTATAAATATCATAATTCAAAATTCAATGGTTATTTAAATTAATAAAGTTTGTTTTAAGTCCTATAGTTAATTCCTTGCACAGATCTATGTAAGTCCAAGATATTTCAGTCCTTGCATAGGTCTAGTTCAGTCCATATAGGTCATAATAGTCCAAGTCCTTGCATAGGTTTAGTCCAGTCTATAGTAATTCAAGTCCTTGCATAGGTTCAGTCCAGTCTGCATAGGTCATAATAGTTCAAGTTCTTGAATAGATATTTCAGATTAAGTTACACGAGATATTTAATTTATTAATAACAATTATTATAAATTTTAAGTTAAAAGTTATTATTTTTAAAATAATAATATTGTTATCTTTAAAAGAAGTAAGGGATTCCTCCCAATATTCTTATGTATTTTTATATTATATTCTTATCTCACCCCCTTACCTTGATTTGCTACCAAAAGTGAATTCGTTCTGCGCCTCCAAGTTCTAACAAAATATTAATACTAATTTATTTCAGTATAAGCATAAGATAAAAATTAAGATTGCTATCAGAATGATAAATAGTAACTATGCATAGTAATAGTAATGGTAAATAATAAATCATTGATAGGAACAGTAAATAGTAATTTTTAAATAGTAATAGCAAATAGTAAATCATGAATAGTAAATTTTGAATAGTAGTGGTAAATGGTAAATTATGAACAATAACAGTAAATAGTAAATTTTAAATAGTAATGGTAAATAGTAAATTTTGAATAGTAATAGTAAATAGTAAATTTTAAATAGTAACAATAAATAATAAATTTTAAATAATAACGGTAAATAATAAATTTTGAATAATAACAATAAATGGTAAATTGTGAATAATAACAGTAAATAGTAAAAATAATGTATAGTGGTAATTTATTTTTATTATAGTAACTTATTCATAATAGTAATAGCATATTAATAGTTTACGAGTACTAAAAAGAATAATCTAAATAATCATAAAAAGAATCATAAAAAGAATATAGAAGAAAGATGTTATTACCTTACGCCTCTGGCAGAACCTCTTTTTTCCAAAAGATTTTACTTCCCACTAATTTCTTAAGCACTATCTCTCTAGATTCTCTCTCTAATTTTGATGTGGAAATATTTTAAATGAGCCATCTATTTATAGGAAGAGAATTTTACTATTTAAGATTACTTAATTATTTATTTTACTATTCATATTGTAAGTATTTACCCACTAGTCACTATTCATAATGTAAGTAATTACCTAACCGATTATGCAAGCCATAAGTAAGTGATGATGTCGGCAGTGACATTTTGGTTATTAGATGAAAGGTTAAGGGTATTTTGTTATTCTAAAAAATATAAAAATTTTTAAAAAATTATAAATTGTATAATAATAAAAAACTTCTAAAGAATTATAATTAAATTCCTTTGAAATTTTATTTTAAATAAGAAATAATGAAATTAGGGGTGTTACAAAACTCTTGTTGATGCCATAGTTTTTGGGAGGAGAGAGATTATGCAGCAATTATGCAACAGTTATGCAATGATTCTTACTATTTACAAGGAAGAAAATGGTTCAGGGAGATTCATCTCACAGAAAAGAAATTCTTGCTTATGATTCAACTCATAAGACCAAAGATTACTTGGTACAAATCATATCTACAAGTTATCATGTAATAGCAATAGCACTATCATTGGTGGAAGCATATCCATTAAGTGTGCAACTTGAGAAAAATTAGGGAAAAATTAGGGATTTGTTAGATATTTGAATTTTAAAATATGAATTCTCTCACCACTTTGAGAAATAATATTTTAGAGGCATCTGTTGGTGAAATTAAAACCTTTGGATAAAAATAGAGATTTTATAGGTACTTTTAATTTCAAATATAAAGGTTTTTTGAATGCACTTTTGGTATCAATTGATTGATGAGAGATGTTAATTTGTTAAATCAAATTAGGATTAATTTGTAACCATAAAGTAAGAATAAATATTGATGTGTTTTTATTGTCAATTAAGAGCTTTAATTGAGGTAAAATAGAGAAAAAAAAAGTCTCAATATTTACATGTCATCAAATCAACATGTAGGCCTTTAAGTTGGTAGGCAGACCTTCAAGTTGACAGGTTTTCAAGTTGCGATCAAACTGCTCCTCATGATGGTTGGACTAAGCACATGTCTAAATAATTAATTTAGGCAATTTTTAAGGCTTAACAACAAGAGGTCACGTGACATTATGTGGTTAGAGCACATGAGTAACTTCCATGTAGTGGGAAAGAGGAAAGTAACTCTTTTCAAGTGACAGTTAGGCAGAATGCATAAAAATAAAAATTGGACTCGAGCAAAGAGATAATAAATTCAGAAGGCTCACATCTAAAAAGAAACACCTAATACGTCAACCATCGTGACTACTAACAATTGGAAGGATACAAGAGCAATGACTCATCTCTTAACTTTAATTTTCACATCTTTTACTTTACTACATTTAAGTTCTGTTTGGACCCTTTTGCTGTAAATAAAATATTTTTGATGGAAAAATTATTTTTGATGGCTTTGCTTTTCTTATATTTTTTGATGTATTGTCCTATTGCCTATATTGATCACTTGTGTTAAATGTTTATTTTAGGTATGGTAGAAAAACAAGTCATATTTTTGTAAATAAAATAAATATTTTTATTTCTTTCTTATTTTTAATTTTTAGGAACTTTTGCATAGTGCATTTTGTGCATGTATTTTCTTTTTATTAGGTGTCCCTGCTTAGGGACAAGTAAGAATTTAGCTTGAAGTTTTTGATACAATCTCAAAATGTACATTTTTAGGACTAGTTTAGTTAATTTTTTTTAGAAAAAATCTTACGATATATTTGATTTCTACTTAGTTTTTCTTTTTCTTTTTGTATTTATGTTTTGTAGGTTTTTAGGTAAAAAAGCCCCCTTTTTGACCCAATTTGAAAGACAAATACAAAGTAAGGTCAAAGGAAAGTCAAGGAAGGGTCACTCAAGCCCAATATTGAGCCAAATGGTGTCCATGGTTTGTCTAGGACTCCATGGCCTAACTTTGGAGTTGGTTCTATCAACATTTTGATCTATTCTTTTAGTCCTTTTAGATCGGACCTAATTTGTAATTAGTGTCTATATAAGTTTCTTTTTGCAAGTCCATACCTAATGAGAGAGGAGGGAACTAAGTTTTAGAAAGTAAACTTAGTTTTAGAGAGGAATCTTAATTTTAGAGAGCTTGTTTTAGTATTCTAGAGAATTGTGAAGAAGCCAATGGGTTATTGTCTCTTTTCATGTAGGTACTATTTTCTTTCTTTGTTTTAGTGCTTATTTCATAATAATGAGTGGTTTAAGAATATTTGTAACCTGCACAACCATGAGTAAGTAGTTTTCTATACTCTAGGGGTTTAGAAGTAGTCCTGATTAGTAAACAAATTGTAATATGATATTGAATTGAGTTAATGATCTCATTGCCATATCTAGATTACCTTATCTGCGTATTAATCTCAGATACACGAAACCTTTGAGGATTGCTGGTGGAGGACCAGAATTGAGTCATATTGTGCCTTTGCTGATGATTTATTTTTGATGGGCTACAATCGAGCAAGTGCAGGTGGTGTCATTGTGCCTCGAGTTGTTCTGCAAATCCACACAGATAAAACTAGAGCCTTTTTCTTCTAGTAACGTAGGACATCAGGTTCGACAATTGGGATCCCAATTTAAGTCAGATCAGGGAAAATACTTGGGGATGCCTTTGTTTCATGAAAGGGTTTCGAAAATGGACAATGAGGTTGTAGGGGTTGAGAGCTTCGAAGTCGAACTATTATGACATTGACTTCCTTATTATATTAACTATTAATATGCTAATATGTATACAACCACTACGATCATACGGAAATATATGTTTTTAGGAGTACGCTATACGCAATAATTACCGTATCAGAGTACGCTCTTCTACTCAGCAGTAAGAAAAACATTTTTCACAATTAAATGCAGTTTTATTATTTCCTTTAACTTTGATATATAAATACCCTTTATTGTTTCTTAATTATGTTTATTGTAGGTTACAATTTGATTCTAAATCTTTATTTGTTTTAGTTCACTCATTTACGTTTAGAAATTATTTTAAAATGGTTATTTTTGTTCTCGTAATTTTCATTCAATTGAAAAAATACAATCGTTATCGACATTTATTTTAAACAAAAAACTATTGGGAAAACTTATTTATTAAGACACTGATTATAAAAAATGAGATTTGAGTTCGGAAATTGAATTAAATGTGGGGAAGATATCAAGACTTCACATTAACCGCTATAAAACAACTATCCCAAATTAATTGTGCATATTTTAAAATAGCCTAAAAATTAACTGTCTCTCGAAGAGAAAACAACTGAATAACACAAACAAAGAAAGACATGAGAGGTTTCTAAATGAGATTAGTAGGATATCTTGTTCAAAATAAATTCATTCTTCAAAAACAAAACAAGATTCTTTTAAAAAGGAAGACGTGGTTAAGAGGACATTTAAGTTTTTAAAAGAAACAAAGTTAAGATCATATCCTATTCAAATTAATCTCATTTTTAAATAGGGAACAAAATTCTTTTGGAAATGTAAGCACGATTAATAGAACGTCCCGTCTAAATTAATCATAACAAAAAAAAACTTTAAAAGGGAGATATTAAGACATCTTTTTTAAATTAATCTAAAAAAACAACTTTAAAAAAATAGATTAACAGAACATCACATTTAAATTAATCTTAAAATCTAATACTAGATATTTCCTTCATACACAAAATCTAAAATCTAATCCTTTACTTCAGCAATAAAGCAATATCAAGTCAGTTATCACTCTTACTATATCATGCTGTTATATAATTTTATAATAACACCTTTAGTCCCTCAGTTTTAATTTGATATCTTTTTTTCGATCATGTCCTTTATTAGTTATTATTTTCTTTTATTTAGGTAAAATATACCCTCAAGGGTGTTAACATAGAATTTGTAATTATCTGATAGAAAATTAAAAATCTTTGTTTCATATTGCTTTTTCTTACCATTAGTACATGATAGAGAGAGAGACTATCAGACATTCCATAAGTAAACCAGGACACATATAGAGACCATTCCTGTTAGCATCAACACACCACCCAAATTCGAGATTTCTTTTTTATTATTATTCCTAAATTTGGATTGAACTCCAACAGCTTCATCAACAACCACGTACCAAGCATCTTAATTTTCCTATTTGAATTGTAAAGAATTTGAAAATTTCTTTGCATGGTTGGTTTGGTCTCATCTTGAAGCAAAACATTGGAAAATCATACACAGTACTAAAGGGACTTGGATTGGGTTTTGAAAACTGCTCTTTATCTACAACGATGGTTATGCATGGATCAAAAAGGTGGGATGTGAAATGGGTTGCAGAAAGGGCTCTGATTGCTTTCCTTCTTCTTGTTTCACTCTATGTTACTTCTTCTCTTCAAAATTCAGACCAAAAGCCATCCAATGAGACCAAAGGTGTTGGTGTTGATACTAATCATCCTCAAGGGTTTTACAGACACACTTGGCCGGTAAGTTGACTTCAGAATATGTATGTTTTTACTAGTTATATTTTGTCAAACCTTTTTTTTAGTGTTAAATTAATTAATGTGAATTTTAAAAAATTTTAATCTCAACTATCTATTATATGATTATACAATCTAGATTCACTCCTCTCACACCTATATAAGAGAAACTTTCTCATAAAATATAAATCCTTTAATTGAGTTAGCATAACAATATATAGTAAAAAGAATTTTCTTTGGGTATATACGCATGTGCATGTGGATGAGTAACATGACCTTTCTTGTGGTTTTGTTATTGGGTTGTAGGGGATGAAGTTTGGGTGGAAAATAATAGTGGGCAGCATAATTGGATTCCTAGGATCAGCATTTGGGACAGTGGGAGGGGTTGGAGGGGGTGGCATATTTGTGCCCATGCTTACCCTTATTATTGGATTTGATGCAAGATCAGCAACAGCAATATCAAAATGTAAGAACTATACTCCTTTTCTCCAATTTCTCCTCCATATTGTTTCTTGAAAAATACCACTTTGTTATGTGGATTAATTAATTAATTAACTAATTAACTTTGCTTTGTTTCCCCATTTATACTCAACGCTAACTTAAAAAAAGATTAGGTTTTGGAATTAAATTGATGTGTATCATGCATGTATATGTTTGATAAATGATTGTTTTCGGGGAATAATTATTTTAAAATTTAAAGCTTTTTAAATGGTTCATTAAAGTCTAACATGAACACTTTTAGATTTGGAGAGCCTATAACTTTTAGATTTGGAGAGACTATAGTGTCAATTTAGCATGACTAAACTATAGCTTCTTTAAAAAGTTTATGATTTTTTAAAAACTACTATAAAACCGTTTGATGAACACAAAAAATAAAAAGTTTATAACTTTTAATGGGTTTATAGTTTTTTTCAACTTTTAAAAAGTCATTTGAGATAGTTTATGATTTTTTAATAATTATAAATTTCCTCATTAATAACTTAGTTATCTTTTTTACCTTCATATTTTTTTTAAATAATAATTTTTATCTCTTATGTAATTAAAATATTATATCTCCTTTAACACAATTTAAAATAGTTTTATCTAATAGTTTTTTTAAAGAATTTAATCAATAGTTCTATTTTAATAAACTACTTAAAAAACTATAAACTATTTGAAAAACTATAAACCAATTAAAAAAAATTTTAAACTTTAAGTCATAAATTATAAGCTAAATTGTAAAATGAAATAACCCATAAGAACCAGTAACTAATGATGGTTTTAATTGGGTAATCTAGCTTGAAATTTTAGGTTGAAATGACTACCTGGAGCTATCTTCTTAATTAAGTATATGAATGCATAATTTTGGAACATTCTCAAGTACCACGTACACCTCATTTAATTACTTTTCATTTAATCTGAGACAATTTCTTAACTAGCTAGTAATAAGCTTCCAGAGTAATATCTTTATTCTTCGCAAGTGTCACGTATGCATGCTTAAGTAATAAATATATTTAGGGTAATTATAAAATATCTCCTTCACACTCAAGTCTTACACTACTACATACACGCATTAAGTTAACGTATCTTAAACTCAAAGTTTGTACATGAGCTGGGCTTGATACTAAATTCCATATATTTTCAATCTTGTAGATCCTTCGTTAGGTCATTGAATGAAACTAGGTGCTAACCCCTCCTTCTCTTTTAGACATGACATTAAAATTCAAATATAAATTGTTTAGTAAATTTTGATTTCAATTACTCAGTGATATTATTGCAACTAAATGAATTTGGATCTAAAGAAAGAAAAAGTAAAAATCTAAACATAAAAGTATGTAAATTCATATTGAAAAGATAAGTTATAATGATGAGATATAAGAAATTTATATATAAAAAAAGAAAATAAGAGATCCAATAGACTTTGGGTAACACGCAGACCCAACAAACTTTGGGGGCACAGACTTAACAAACTTAGCAACAATAGACTTGACAATTAGCTATGCTAACAAACTAGTAACAAACTCTAGAACCTATTAACAAACTCCTAACAAATTTAACAAGATAACAAACTTCTACCTATATCTCATCCTACTTGTAACAACCCCTCAAGCTAAAAATCTTAGAATGTAAAAAGATTACAAGTAGAAAACTAAGTACAATGGGCATATTAGGTAGAACAACAACATACTTTCAATAGACATGAAGCAACGACTCCCTAAAAGGAATGGAAATCTTGACCGTGAAGAGATGAACACTAATTTGTTCAAATCGGCCAAAGGTTGATATTGTATATCACCAAACATGTGTGCATCACCTAGTTTCCTTTTTGAAATTTATTTATTGATCTTTCACTTCGCCTTCAAGAACCAGAAAATCTTTCTCTTTTAAATTCTTGTTTGGCATTTCAACAAACACCTTAAGATCACCACCTGTGATGTCTTCATTAGTAATATTCGTCATAATGAGATATGATGTGGTTCTAATGCAATGAACAAAAGTGACCGCATGAGAACAAAAACAAATCTCATCTTCCTCGCATGTTTGCACCAAAAGGACCAAAGTCTTTGTATCTATTTCATCCTTTTGTATTTCTTCCATGGAAACAAGGTCTTCAACCTTTGTATTAGCATCCTCCATATTTTCTTTAATGGGTTTTGAATCAAGAGAGGATGAAAAAGGAGAAGAAAAAACCACCTGAGATATGGTGATAGGATCAAAGTCAGTGGATTAGATTCTTATGAAAGTTTAGGGAAAACCCTTAATTGCAAGCTCAATGAAATTATGGATTTCACATTAAGTTTTCTTAATCTAAAAGGAAAAGGTGAGAGTAAGGGAAAAAAGGTTCTCAACAAAAGCAATAAGCTTTGAATCATTCCTTTCCTTAAAGGAAAGCTTTGATATTGTAATAGAATTAAGTTAAGGGAAAATAGGATAAAGACCCACACACAAGAGTATGTAAATTCATATTGAAAAGATGAGTTACAATTATGGGATATAAGGTATTTATAAGAAAAGAAACTAAGAGACCTAACAAACCTAACAAACTTTAGGGTATAGACTCAATAGACTTAACAACAACAGACTTAACAACTAGCTAACTAACAAACTAATAACAAACTCTATAAACTCATAACAAACAAACTAATAAATAACAAACTTCTATCTAACAAGTTTTTTAATCTAGCCTCCTAACTACCTAGTAATGACTTATGGAGCTCATCATTCCTCTACTCATCATTCCTCTTAACTAACTTTCTCTTCCTTGGTAAGGATGTCAAAGTCTTGAATGTCCATATCATCATCTTCAATAGTGTACCGCCTTCTTATCCAGCCTATATGGTGTGTGACAATGTTTGCATTTACACGATCCATTGTGACGATTTTATGAAAACCAATTCCGAAATAGCCTTCGAACAATATTGAAGTTATTGTATGTTGAAAGAATGGATACACCTATAAAATCCTAATTCATTTAATAATAACATATGGCACTAGAGCCGGTATCACAGTATCACTAATTGAAGATTGGGTTATCGGTGAGATGGGTTTGTGCTCGCCCGATGAGTCAGACGACAGGAATAGTTCAGAGGGTTATTGTTTCCAATGCCTCGCTAGACAACCTTCCCGCTAGGCAGGTTGGCTGTGGCATAGTGGCTATAAATGCTTCCGAATCATTATTTTTTAAGAACTGACGTAAGTCTGATTGCAACACTTGTGGCTTACGCCAGGATGTCACAAACGGCCACAACAATGGCTTTAACAATATTTCCACCAACTCATCACACGTGTGGTTGTCCTCCACATCCCGATTTTCTATAAACAACATTACTAAAACACTTTAAAAAGGGAGACAGGATAGGATGATACCTTTGGAGATAACACGAACAGTTCATCTTGTATACGTCAAGGAAACAAATAGTTAATACTGGTTAGGATGATATTAGAGCGGTATAACAATAGGAAGAAAAGTGAAAAATGAAGGCAGAAACCCTCTTTTTATAGTCAATCCCTGGGGGCGTAATAGGAGGAGCGATTACGTGTAATGATGGTAGTATGCCACCACTAAAAAAATTACTGTTAGTGACGGAATGAATTGGTCGCTAATTCATAACAAGTCCGTCGCTACAACCCTTAGCGACGGCCTCTCAGATGGGAGGCTACCCGTCGCTAAAACCCTCGTCGAAAACAAATCAACGACCATACACACGCCGTCGCTAAAATATTGACGGTATAACACCGTCGCTACAACGGTCTCTGCTTCACTGAACCCAGCCGTCGCTAACGGTTGCAATATAGCGACCAGGATACCCGTCGCTAACATATTGACGGCATAACACCGTCGCTACAACGGTCTCTGCTTCACTGAACCCAGTCGTCGCTAACTGTTGCCATATAGCGACCACGGTTCTCCGTCGCTAATAACAGCAACACAGTGACCACCATATGTCGTCGCTACGGTAGACATATAGCGACCGACGCATCCGTCGCCAAGTGTGGCCATCCAGCGACCAACTACCGTCGTCGCTATGGTTACTACTCTAGCGACCGCAGGCCTCCGTCGCTATGGGAAGCCATACAGCGACCATCGGTGGCCGTCGCTAATTGGAATTTTTTAATTTTTTAAAAATTGGTTAAATATTTATAGGTTTTTTTAATTTTTAATTTAACTTTAAAAATGTAAATGAATATTTTGTATTTTGTATTGGCTGATAAAATTTCATAATTAAATTTGAAATTTTGTTTTAAAATATTAAATTATTATTAAAAACAGAATAATGGATAAAATTTATTTATCAAATAGGTTGAATTATTAATGATAATTACAATAAGGCTTTTTTATTTGAATTTAATTACCAATAAATATTGACATAATAAATGAAGAATGACAAAATAAATAATGAATGAAATATAATATAAAAACTATAAATGAAATATACAATGTGTATAAATAATAAAAATACAATCATGGTGGTGGGGGATCCTGGGGTGGTGGTGGGGGCGCCTGGGAAGTGGGGGGAGGTAGCCTCGCCATCAACTGCATCAGTAGCTCCTGCTGCTGAGCAAGTTGCCGACGAGTCTCGGCGTGCTGCTCCTCGGTCGGAAGACCTCAGTCGGAAGACCAGAGGAAGAGGAAGGGGTCTTCCCCTTTTTCGCCAGCTGCGTGCCGACGCCACCCAATCCAAATACCCTCCCTTTCTTATTCACACCGTCAACAACCTCCATATAGATGGCGTTGTCGTCAGAACAAGATAGGGTGGGAGGAACCTCCCCTTCAGGAGTGGAAGCCACCAGGTCCGCCTCCTTCTCGGCCCTCCTGGCCTGATACGCCTCCTGTAAATTCAAAAACAATGATAGGATTAGTAAGCTGATTTATAAATTATAAACATGTGTCAGTTAAAAGTAAATACCGCTAGATCCATAGTCTTCTGGTTTACCCATGCACCGGCTTTGTTCTTCTTGGTCATTTGCATGACCTCAAACAAAGAAGGCTCCCGGTGCTCCCTCAGCTCCTGTGGTGGACAAAAAACATTGAGATTATTATTTGTAAACATGTCAGATGAATCATAATAGAAATGTTTAACATAAATATACTTACAAATCTTTTCTTATGCTCGAGGGTTGAAATGCTACCCCCAGTGTAAACTGAGGCTGCAGCATCGGCGGCTCTGTTTGCCCTATTCCGAGCACTCGCCTGCTGGAACAGGACAACGCCCCACTTCTGGACCATCCCGTCCCAATGGTCCTTCGGGATCCAACGAGGGCGCTCACCCTTGTCCCTCACCTTCCAAAGGGTACTCTTGATGATTTTGGAGGTATTTGTGGCAAAGACCTTCCTAATCTCATCAATCATACCCTCTGCCCACTGGTAATCACGCTGTAAAATGAAATGAGAAATTAAAATTAATAAGAGGTCTATTTTACAAATCAAATCACAACAAATTGATGTGGTAACTTACCAAGAAGGTGTCAAACCACCTATCTTAGACAACCTTCCCCGCATCTGTCCAAGAAATATATGGACCATCCCACTGGGCCTTTAAAACCTTAGTAATCGCCTTGGTAGTGCGACTACTATCAACAAAGCTGTAATGACAACAATTATATCAGGAGTATCACAACACACAATCCAGGGAGACTTCCAAAATTCCGGCAGAGTCTCCCTTGTAAATGTAACATTTCCAAGTTTAAATAGTTACCCTGTTACAAACAGAAGAGTTCCCAGTACAATTCAATCTATACAAGTACTAATTACAGTAATATACAATAAACCAATTGGGCCTTTCCACTAAAGTTTAATATAAAGTACCATACAAATAACATAAAAGTATTTGAGTTTTAGTCACTTACTCGTCTCCGGCCGGCACGGGTACCAATATGGGCAGAGGGGATACCGGAGGTGGGGTGGCCTGATGGCCATGGTCCTCCAAGCCATCAACTCCAGGAGTCTGCTCTGGGGTGGTCAGCTATAGGGGTGATGGGGTGGTCTGCTGTAGTGGTGGTGATGGAGTGGTCTGCTGAAGTGATGATGGAGTGGTCCGGGGTGGTGGTGATAGAGTGGTCTCCTGCCCTGGTGATGGAGTGGTCCGCTGTGGTGGTGATGGAGTGGTCTCCTGCCCAGGGGTGGGAGTCCCCAGACGGGATGCCGGGGTCCTGGACCCACCACCCCTACTGAAGGGCAGTCGACGTCCTGTCATCTGTGGATAAAATAATGAAAAGAAAGGTTAGTCTCAGGATATATATAAACCTATGAATATATGTTTAACAACTACATACTCTGTGTCTGTTTCAGTTTTAAATTCCCCCTCAGTTTCAGTGTCACTGTGGTTATCTGTTTGAACAACTTCGTCAGTATCCAGATCATCCCTAGACCATTTTGATCGAGAGACAAGGTCTTTGTCAATGTGTTCACCCCCCGTAGTGGCGAGTGTCTCATCCATTATGACTGGATCAATGTTGAACAACAAATTGGCATCGTTGAGCTTGTGTGGTGCAAGCTGATAAGCGTCATCGACCTCCTCGAAGACATTGTCAGTGATCTGACTTCGGGCCTTGGCCTTGATTACTGCATACCAGTCCTGATGTCCTCCCGGGAAGTCAGTGTAATAAACCTGCTCAGCTTGTTGGGCAAAAATGAAGGGATCAAACCCTTTATATCTACCATTCTTCTTGACCTCAACTAAGCCGTACTTGTTATCAACCTTGGTTCCTACACCGATAGTGTTGTCGAACCAATCACATTTGAATAGAACAATGTCTCTTCTTAGTCGTCCAGAGAACGAAACTTCAACAATCTCCCTCAACACTCTGTAAAAGTCTTCTTCCAACTGTCCGGCGGTGCCTCTAACACAAACCCCGTAGTTATGGGTACGCATCCCTTCACTCCATTGAAGATTATTAAACTTGTAGCCATTTACGTAGTAAATAGGCCATTTTTTAACAGTTTTCACCGACCCCCAAGAAAGGGCTTGGAGTAAAGCATCTTCAATATGGTTGTTAGGGTCTTGTATCTATGTACAACATAACAAATAGGTCATCGTTAGATACCTGGAGTTAGAAGCACAGATAAAAAACACTCGGTATACAGGTCTTACATGTTGTGCGAACCAACCAACGAACTTGGACGACACCTCACTATGAATTTGGTCATCAGTTAAATCATTTTGCTCAAGTTTTAGCATATTTGTATATAAGCTATTCAAAGGAAACAAATTTAGATACTATAAAAGCTACGTTTAGAATGTAACATATAACTTTTATGACTTACTCAAGAAAGGGTTCCACTTCTGGGCAATTTAGAAGAATATACAAGTGAGCCGCCTTTCGATCTTTCTCATCAATGTAACATTTTGTGAGCCTGCCCCCCGGGTGACCAGGATAGTTGAAAATCGATGTTTGTTCATCAAACCCTGTGCGGCTGGCTACCCCAAGATTGCGGGGAATTCTACTCATTCTAGTTTCTATCTCCGTCGGAAAATAGAAAGAAGCAAAGGTAGTCATTTCTTCGACTAAGTATGCCTCACAAATTGATGCTTCAACGCAGGCTTTGTTCGACACTTTATCTTTTAAAGAGCGTAAGAATCTGGTTCATCATTAACAAATGTTAACTTAGAAAATACTATTATAACAAGTGTTTGCAAAGAAATTAAAGAGTCCTGGCGTTCACCTTTCAAATGGATACATCCAACGATACTGCACCGGGCCACCAACTAAGGCCTCGTATGGTAGATGGATAGGCAAATGCTCCATCGAGTCAAAAAAACTTGGTGGAAAAATCTGCTCCAACTTACAAATCAATACCGGGATAGTTTCTTCCATCTTCACAAGTTTCTCCACAGTCAACGAAGAAGCCGTCAACTCCTTAAAGAAGTGACTCAACTCCACCAACGGTTTCCAAATAGGCTTCGGTAAGGCATGAAATGCGTACGGGAGTAGTTGTTGCATAAACACATGGCAATCATGACTTTTCATGCCAAACACCCTGCCCTCCTTCACGTCGACACATCTACTCAAGTTAGAAGCGAATCTGTCAGGCAGGGTCAACCCATTCATCCAAATACACACAGCAATCTGTTGTGGTCTAGTTAAAGCATATTTTGCATGGGGTTTAAACATTCTTCCACGTCCCGCATCCCTCAACTCCAACTCCTTCCTAGAACACCAAATCGGAAGGTCTAGACGACTCTTCTCATTGTCCTTTGTTCTCCCTTTGATGTCCATAACAGTGTCAAAAATATTCATGAAAACATTACGTTCAGTGTGCATGACATCAATGTTGTGTCTTAACAACAAGTCTTTCCAATATGGCAAATCCCACAAGACACTCTGCTTCACCCAGTGGTGTTCCTTACCGTAACCCGCAAACTCCTTAACACTCTTGTCCCAGATGTAAGGATACTCTTCGACCCTCTGCCAAACCTGTGCACCAGATAACCTACGGGGTGGAGGTTCATTAACAACCTTGTTCTTCTTAAAAGCGGTTTTGTTTCTCCTAAACGGGTGATCCAACGGTAGAAACTTTCTATGACAGTCAAAGAAACTTGTCTTGCCACTAACAGGGAGTGATTACCCCCCGGTATGTTCGATGCATACAGGGCAAGCAAGCTTCCCAGACGTTGACCATCCAGAAAGCATACCATAGGCCGGGAAGTCGTTAATAGTCCACATCAAAACAGCACGCATCATAAAATTGCTCTTCAAAGACGCATCGTATGTCATTACCCCGACATCCCATAATTGTGATAACTCTTCAACCAACGGTTGCAAAAACACGTCTATGTTCGCCTTTGGATTTTTGGGTCCTGGAACCAGTATAGATAGAAACATGACCTCCCTCTTCATACACATATCAGGAGGCAGATTGTATGGGGTCAGTATGACTGGCCAACAAGAGTAAGCTCTTCCGTATTAACCGAACAGGTTAAACCCATCAGTACATAAGCCAAGTCTTACATTGCGCGGCTCACCAGAAAAGTCCGGATATAGCTCATCCAAACACTTCCATGCTTTCCCGTCGGAAGGATGGCAAAGAAACCCCTCTTGTGTTCGGTTCAGAGCATGCCAACGCATGTGTTTTACCGTAGACAATGAGGCATACAGGCGTTGAAGCCGCGATGTTATAGGGAAGTACCACATTTTCTTCCTGGCCGTCCGGGTTACCTTCCCTCTCCTTTTAACGGTTTTGTAGCGTTCCTCATTACAATGCAGACATTTTGTGACACTTTTATCTGCAAACTCATTTCTGAACAGCATACATCCGCCAACACAACACTCTATCTTCACACAACCCAACCCCAAGTTTGCCACTTGTTTCCTAGCATGGTACAGGTTTGTTGGCATTTGATGATTACTAGGCATCGTGGAACCCATCAGATTGACCATCCTATTAAAACAACCTCCAGAAAGATTATAATCTGCCTTTAGGCTTAAAGCAGCTAGGGAGGCGGATAACTCAGTGTGACTGTTGCACCCATCCCACAATGGAGTCTGAGCCGCCGCTAACAAATCATAAAATCTTTTCACCTCCGGATTAGGATCCTCCGCTACATTGTCAGAGTCTCCATGACCTGCTTGGTCATTATGTTCCAGCATACGCCCGGTGGAGGGTCCAACATGATCCATCACCATTTGTTCGTAGTTGTTGTACGTATCCCTGTTTCCTCCAACCTCATAGTAAGACTGTTACACAGTTACGTCTGATGGTCTACGCGGTAACTGCTCACCATGGTTGTACCAGCAGTGGTATGTTTCCATGAACCCTTTCTCAGTTAGGTGGCACATCACATCATCCGCGTATTCAAAACTCATGCATTTGCACCTTGAGCACGGACAACAAATCTTCTGAGTCGCTTCAAATTCAGGCGTGTTGGCCGTAGTGAACGGAATGAACTCCAATAGCCCCATCATAAACTCCTCAGTCACTCGCCGACTGCGATCTAGTCGGTTGTACATCCATCGCCGATTTGCTGGTACCTCTATTCACAAAATCTAACAAGCACGATTTCTGTTACTTTACATTTTCAAATATGATTTGCTAATCAGTTGGGAATCACTCTATCTCTTTAATGTTGCAAATTGGTAGGGCCCTATCCCATTCGGGATGAATATGCAACCATCCGTAACCCATCGATATTGTATGTGGTCTTACGTCTTGTGTCGTTGATGTTCATTTGAAATTTCGGTAGCATTTCGCATTGGTCCCCGAGTACACAGAGATACGTACGGTATGAAACACCACACGCAGTCATGCACCCTGGGGACAATACAAAACACCTTAACCGAAATTTCAAATGAACATTCAACGTCTCAAGGTAGACCACATACAACATTGATGGGTTACGCCCTACTGGTTACAAATTCATACCAAACTATCCATCCGGGACAATTCAAGATCCAACACAACACGGTACATCAGCCGGTTGTTTTGAAACTTGAATGGAAATCTAATGGGTAGACACACGACTAAACCCTACATTATTAAAGTTAAGTATGAATTTTTTAGTTCCCTAAGAAAGGGAGCCTGCCAAAATTTTGGCAGAGTCTCCCCTGTAAACTAGACATTTCCCAAAATTAGAAACGGCCTGTTACATACAGAAAACTTCCCAGTATAGATAATTATATATGCTACGCATTGTATGTGATATTGAGAGGTATTAAGTCCTAAATCATGTTATCAACACACAAAACCAATGCCTAATGAGCTCTGCTCTCCACTAACAAACAACATTACACATGCATAAAAAATCATGTTATCAGCACACAAAACCAAATCCTAATGAGCTCTGCTCTCCACTAACAAACAACATTACACATGCATAAAAATTCACGTTATTAGCACACAAAATCATTGCCTAATGAGCTCTGCTCTCCACTAACAAACAATAATTGACATGCATACACTTCAAAACATACAACACACATAGCCAGAAAGTTAGTGTTAGGGGATTACCGTCGAAAGAGAGATAGCGGTGAAGACGAAGCTGATGAGAGCCGAACACAGACCACGCGTAAAGTGTGTTGGTCTGCATGACAAAGTTGATTGTTAACAGTGTTAATCAAAGTTCCCAACATTTAAATTTTCATTATTTGGTTTCCACCATTCAAAACTGAGAGAAGTTCATATTTTTCTGTAGCTCAATTATAATTCCATAAAATTGGATACAACTAATAATCATTTTCTAGTAGAAAGTTCTTCATAACATTTTAATATGCATGTTGAGTGACAAATATTTATGGTAACAACATATTCGTGATGACAACTGCTCTTTTTCTTAGTAACGACATGCCTATTAATGATGCAAATATTTATGGAAGTGGTTGGCCCATACACAATCAAAGTGTTACTTCTCTCATGTTAAATTTAAACCTACCAACTAACTTGATGAGAGTGGCTGCTAACAGGGGGCTATGCTCTTGATAGGATTCATAGTGAATAAATTAGAGTTAGGAAAGAGCTAGGTGTAAAACCATAAGTTGAACCACTAGGAAAGCACACTGATTTTCAAATATCAGCATTGTAGACTCAAAAAATCAAAACAACACAAAATAATAACCATTCATACAATAAACAATCAAAAGATATTTTCAAAAAAAATTCATTTATAAATCATCTGATTTGGGCCAAAATCCTTCAGATTCTATCTCCCTAACAGAAAATACAATGTATGACAACACTTTGAAGTCTATTCCGTAGCTCTAGAAACAACAGATGATCATCAAACCCTTATACATTATTGACCGAAAATTAACTGAGAAGTTTACCAAATACACACCTATAACTAACTCTCCCAACAAAAATAAAAAAAGAAATTTTAATACTAAAACAAAAAACAAAATTCCCAACTACATTACCTTTCTCTTTTCCAAAAAGGAATATACACAATGTATCATCAACATAATCAACACAAAACAACCCATGCTTACTCAAAGATCATATTTATCCTCATATTGATTAATCTACTTTAATTTATTATACAATTAAAAAACTTTCAATTTGATACTTGATATAATGATAGTTTACTTAAATAGATATTTTTCCTATTTAATATCCGGTGTAATCTTTAAAAAAATAATTTTACCTTCTCTCTTGGTATATTATGGTTAAGATTTTTATACGGGAAAATTTGTTTAAAAAACATTGTATTAAAAACACCTAACATTGTATATAAATTATCTTGTTCAACCTCTTGGCATCAAAAAGGGACAACAAAAGGAAACTTCAACAAGAGAATCAGATAAATACCCATGTTGAAACAATTAATGTGAATGTCATTTTTGTCTTAAGAAATCTGATTTTATGCCTTTGTTTTTACCATTTGCCTTATTTCTATCTCTCGTTGACTTGATATCAAGAGCTTAATTGATCTTGAGGGATTTGTGACTGAGTGAAATCCTATTTGAAAAAAATCCATCCAAACCAGAAAAGTACCCATAAGTTATGGTGTATGGACAAATATTTAAGTAACATAATAAGTACTTTTTATACCACTCAAAATTTCAGATTTTGAATCTCTTAAAACTACAACTTATAACACTGCTACATTCTAAACCTTTAACACCTTTTCCAATCAACTTTTAACATCACCATGATTTCATTTTGCCAAACATAATCTCTTAACTAAAATTTTTAAAACTAGATCAAGTAACATAATAAGTACTTTGCCTTTTTTACAATTTAGTTTCATCATAATTAATATCAATTAATTTGCTTAGCATTTATAAAGGTCTTATATCATTTTTCAACAGTTCAAGAACACACTACAATGCCTTCATGGCCCTAGGAAAATCCAAACAACAATTATTATCCTACTAAAACCATTTCTTAAACTTAGAAAATTGTTTTAAAATTTTAGGAAAACAATATGCAACCTTAGACCAAAAGATGGCGAAAGAGCAAAAACTTAGCAAACAATTTATAACTTACGGCTATACCTTACAACATCATTTCATCAACATTCAAAAATCCTTTTTATAATCTTAAAACTTTACCTAAAACATGGTTTTCCAGCAATTAAAAAAAATTCAAAACTGCCCTAAACTAAGGAAACATCATCACCATGATTATCCATCATCACGCATCATGCATCAAATATTCATCATCAATTGATAAAATCAAACTTACAAATTGAAGCTTTCTAAGCAATCAACCATACACACTTCAAATTTAAAGGAAGCCTTACTGTCCAGCATTAGCAATCATGTTAATATCATTCAAAAGTGTATTACATATGATGACTAAGAACAAAAGATGAGAAAGTATCCACTCTATACCTCACAGTCAAGAGAAGGCAATGGCTCCAAACTCTTTGCCTCTTTGATGCCCTCTGTCCAGCGTGTAATAGAGAGGAACAGTGGTGCCAATTCGAGGTTTAAATTAAAAAAAATGAAGTGATAAAGAGGAAGGTTGGTACTGGGTAAGGAATCAAGAGCTACCAAGTGAATTTCTTAAAATTTTGCAATTAAAATTATAGAGGAAGGAGAGTAGAGTGTTGAAGTTAGAATTTAGAGTGAAGAGAAAAATAATGTTGTATGCTGATTGTGAGCCAACGAAAATGAAATAAGAAAATTGTGGAATAAGCATTGTTATAATTATAATATAGTTCGAACTTTCGCATTTTCTCTTTTCTGTTTCTTTCGAAATTTCCCTTTTCTACTGCTACCTTCTCTCAGTCACAGCTTCCGAATTGGAGACCTTATATGGCAGGTTCCAAGTTCCGCTTCTGTTGCGCCCCGTGGAGCCAAATCTTACGGGCTCCAAACAAAGGCCCATGACTCGGGGTTTCTATGGCCCAAAACAGCAAGCCCATTTGATGAACAATGATAGGTATCAATTTGATGAACAAAAAGAAATAGGTATTTGTTTGTCCATAAAAAAAGAAATAGGTTTTTGATAAATTATGAAAATGTTGTCTATTTTTATTTTTAATTACAAAACTCTCCATATTTTCTTTGTCAGAAATTTGTACTTTCCTCCACCACCAAAACTTAATGCATTTGGACATCATTTGAGAAGTTGACTCCTAAATTTTGTAAAGAAACTTTTTTGGGCATGATTTTAAGTTTATATATAATGTTATAACACAGGTTCAAAATAGGCTTAAACAAAATAAATGTCATAAGGATTTTACTTATTATTGTGACGTTCTTCAACTACAACAACAACAAAAAAAACTCAAACAATCTTATCTATGCATCTCGCACATTTGCTATAGGCAAGTTCAAATATAGAGGAAAAGAAAAAACTATAATGGAAAGTTCTGAATTCAAGTAAAGGTGTCCTAGTAAGCACACAAATAAGTAATACACGTAAAACCAAATTATATCATCTATAAAGATATGAAAAAATTGCAACTACAAATCCATGATAGCAAGGGTTCATGCAACTACAAGTAACTTGCAACATTAACATACACGAAGGGAAAAGCGTAGAGAACTAGCCTGGCCACGAAGGGAAAACGTAGCCACCGGTGAGGGAATGGGTGCCAACGAACACGCACAGAGAAGGAGATAGAGGGAGGGAGGGAGGGAATGACAGGCACAGAGGAGAGATAGAGACGGAGGGTGACGGAATGAGCCGGGGAAGGGAGGGAGGGAGGGAGGGAGGGTTTGGGGAAGAAACGGAGGGAGGGACACCGGTCGAGGAAGTCGGAGAAAGGGAGAGACTTGGAGGAGCTAAGGGAAACAGAGGAGGGAGGGAGGGAGGGTTTGGGGAAGGAACGGAGGGAGGGACACCGGTCGAGGAAGTCAGAGAAAGGGAGGCACTTGGAGGAGCTCAGGGAAACAGAGGAGGGATGGAGGGAGAGTTAGGGCAAATGATTTGGGGAGAGGTGCTGGTCGAGTATTACTGACACTTAGCGACGGCAACCTCACCGTCGCTAAGTACGTCACTACAACTAAAACCTTTAGCGACGGCACGACAACTCCGTCACTAATCTGCTAAAGAGTAGCGACGGTATCAGATCACCGTCGCTACCTTCCCTTCTTGAAAGTAAAAATATGGAGGCAAGACAAAAAAAATAGCGACGGTACATTAATTCTGTCATTACGCTCCTGAATATTAGCCACGACAAAACAATTCCGTCACTAATCTCCTAAATATTAGCGACGGGGACACATCAACGTCGCTACCTTCCCTTCTTGAAAGTAAAAATATGGAGGGAAGACAAAAAAATAGCAGCGACGGTACATTAATTTAGTCACTACGCTCCTGAATATTAGCCACGGCAAAACAATTCCGTCACTAATCTCCTAAATATTAGCGAGACACATCACCGTCACTACCTTCCCTTCTTGAAAGTAAAAATATGGAGGGAAGACGAAAAAATAGCAGCGACGGTACATTAATTCCGTCACTACGCTCCTGAATATTAGCCAGGCAAAATAATTCCGTCACTAATCTCCTAAATATTAGCGACGGGGACACACCACTGTCGCTACCTTCCCTTCTTGAAAGTAGAAATATGGAGGGAAGACAAAAATAGTAGCGACGGCACATTAATTCCGTCACTACGCTCCTGAATATTAGCAACGGAAGGAAAACTCCGTCACTAATACCCTTTCTTAAAACTAATAATAGCGATGACGGAGGCCTCCGTCACTAGCACAAAACTTAGCGACGCAATTGACCGTCGCTAAGGTTTGCTGTCAACAAAAAACCATGGAAAGAAACCAAAAAAGGAGGAGCTGAAACTATAGCGACTGTACTAGCGACGGTGTCTACATTTGGTAGCGACCGCTTCCTCTTTTGGTCGCTAAATGCGTCGCTAACATTTTTTGGTCCCTTTTTACCTAAAACGGTCGCTACCTCGGTCGCTAGTTAGCGATGGGAATAGGTGGTCGCTAAATTGCGGTAGCTCTTTAGGGTTTTTTCAGTAGTGTGCAGTCGCGTTATTTTGCACATAAAACGACGATTGAACAAGAATCGAAATGACAAAACTATTCAACAGGAGACATGTGTCACTAGCAATGCTCAACCATGAAAGAGTGGTCATATCGGCACATAAAAATGCTACCCTGGTATGAAATATCAAAATAAAAACATGCAACACCGATATCTACTAGAAACTTTAGAGCATTGTCATATCAGCCCATTGAAGCAACCTCGAAGTCGCTTCAACGGACTAAGGGGCAAGTGATATAAGTCTGATACCAACCCGGATCTCTAAGGATCATACTAGTAGGCATAAGAGTGTATCCGGTAGGCAAATGATCTTGGCCTTATACTAGCTCAGATATTTGAGGACCATATCAGTAGGCCAAATACACTTCATAAAGTAATTAAGTATCAACATCATCCACACATGGTAGCTTCCGGATAAGCCCTAATTGTTAGGATCTAAATGATCTGGTATCAAGTAGAGGTTAGAGAGCATGTTGGGCCATACTATATGAACACCTGAAGGGTTACGCCTATGTCAATTTCCCCTGTTCTTTACAAAAAAATACTGACACAAGGTACGGTAGGAACGATCCTTACCCAACTCTTATAAGTGTCACTCATTTACTACAATATGAGTTACATTCACCAACTCATCATTTGAACTCTGATATTAATTATTCGGTATTGACTTAAAAGTCAAAGTGTCTTTGTAGGTGACATCTTATTTCGCCTCACAATACGAGATATCAATGGTTGTTTGATAAGATTACATTAAGACTTTAAAATCCTTACTGGACTTAAGAACATAATATTAGATTTGCACCGAATAGTGTAATAAATAATAATTGAAATACCTATTACTCATACTATAAGTTGTTCCCTCTGCATCAAACAAAACACTTATAATTTTGGAAACTAGAACGAATTTGCTCGATTGTTTTTAACCCAAAAGAATAGGTTGATCAATACTTCCTTCCGTCCTTTTTATAATATCATATTTTAAAGCTTTTCTTTGTATTTTTTATAAGATCCTCCTCAACATCTGTTTATTATTCATTTTATAAACATATCCTTATTTTTGTAAAATAGCAAAAAAAAAAATATCACTAAAAGGTACAAGATACCCAAAACCATAAATTGCATCCCACAGGTTTTTGATACACCGAAAAAGTTCACATTCGAAGAATGAATTAGAGAAATCTTCTTTCGTGATCTAAGTTATGACCAAGTATTAACCTACCCTTGTTAATTAATTTCTCACTCCTTAGATATCAATAGAATAGAAGGAATTAATTTCTTTCTCTTCATTAGTATATATCATGTGTAATTTTGCAAATATAAAAGAAATGATTGATGAGTTTAATACATTTATTTAGAATAATTAGATTAAAATGATATAATAGAACCTTATAAAAAGAGCACATTATCAAAGAAGGATAAATTTAATGCATTTAATTTAATTATAATAAGTATTGTTTTTAAAATTGAACCCAACCAGTTGGTTCAATTAATTGAACTGTGAACTGCTTAGATAATCAATTTAAGTTGATTTTTTATTACAACCAATTTAACGGTTTGATTAGAGTTTGTTTGAAATAATGTACTTAATGATTTGTCTAATTTTAATAATATTGTGTAAGTGTTAAACACCAAAATCAACCAAAAAGACAAAATCTCATTTTTTTTTACACCAGGACAAATTATCTGCTTTGTAACCAATAATATAACCTGTGGTAAAAATCATATTCGCTTTGTAATTGTGACAATCTTTAAGCTCATAATTATATTATATGAATGAGGAATCATTATGTTTGCGTTTTGTTTGATTAAGGCATGATAACGGGTGGAGCAGGAGCAACTGTGTTCTACAATTTGAAGCAAAGGCACCCAACTCTTGATATGCCTGTGATTGACTATGACTTGGCACTTCTTTTTCAACCAATGTTGATGCTTGGAATCAGTATTGGAGTTGCTTTCAATGTCATTTTTCCTGACTGGATGCTAACAGCAATGTGAATTATTGTTTTCATTGGTATGAAAATGCCTCTAAATTGAGTCCTTGCTCATTTTCTTTGTTTACTTTCCCCTATTATTTGATATAGTTTGGATGTGAAACAGGCCTTTCAATCAATGCATTCCTCAAGGGCGTTGAAACATGGAAAAAAGAAACCCTTGTCAAAAAGGTTCCTTAAACATAGCTCATCCTTTAGATCAATTTCCTTGAGTTAATATACAATCTAGTTACCAAAAGTAACAACTTGTCTTGCTTTGATCATTGACATTCTTTATATAAATGATCTCCAAACGTGTGAACTTACTAATAAGTTTATTCTACCAAGTTATCAACTTGGAAGCAAATTACAATTATATTAAGTATTTTAATTACATCGAAGTTACAGGGACCTCAAAAACCTTAAGCCTTAATATTATGATTGCGGTGAGTTGAAAAACCTTTTACCACAGTTCGGATTGTAGACGATAAATAAAAACATTGTTACATCCCAAAAGATTAAATGTCTATTTAATAAAAATAAAAAAATTTAAATATTAAGTTTAAGACAGTCAAAACTTTATTTGACTATAATATCTAAAACTTATCTAAATCTAAACTTTCGTTTTGTAGTATAAACGGAGAAACAAACACGGCATAAATTGTATATTAACTCAATTCCCATTTTGCGTTTTGGTGCTTTGGTTTAACGCATCCCTTTTATAATTCCATATCCAGGCAGCTAGACAGAATTCACAGTCAAATGGTAAGTGTTTGATACTATTTAAGCTCTGGCATTCTGCATCTGTTCTTTCAGTTAGTAGTTAGTAGAGATAGCGATTATCAAACATGTAATGCTATTTTTCACTCAAATCAGATACTGGAGGAACCGATAATGCCGCAGATGCTCAAACAGAAGACACGGTCAATGAAAGCCAAATAAACACCAACCAGTCAAGAAAAAAAGTAGCAGAAGATACAGAGTTTGTGCTAATGTTTCCGTGTCCAAACATCTATTTTTTTTTTAATGAAATCTTAAACTGTCATGCAGGTTTCTGTCATTGAGAATGTTCGTTGGAAGGAACTGGGAATTCTTTTCTCGGTCTGGATCTTGGTACTTGCATTACAGATAGGAAAAGTCAGTGTCCAATTTACTTTTCAACTCTCAATTTTGAGTTTTTCATTTTATTGTATGCATTTCAGTATTTTACTTTTACCAGTAACTCCTGTTTTTCATTTTATTGTGTGCTATGAGGCTCATTGGTCAACTTAGAAAGATGATAATTTATGCCTTTGTTCTGAAACAGAATTACACAAAAACTTGCTCAGCAATATATTGGGTATTGAATCTACTGCAGGTACCTTCAATTTTGTTTATATGCCCACTTTAATATTTTCACACCGATTAATATCTTTATGTTCCGTTAAAATAAATAAGATAATTAAAGAAGAAAGGAATATAATTGAAAAATATATATTAAATATTATCCTGGATTCCTAATTGGAGATACATCTAAACCAAATAAAAAGGTAAACTGGATAGATTAATAATTAATCTTATATTGAAAATAAACAACTTTTTTAATCTTAATTAAATATGATCAACTTCATATGATGATTATTTAATCAAAAAGGTAAGGTGGTGGCTTATATGGTAATTTTAGAACCAAAACTATCAATATCATGGAGATTATTTCCTGTTTTGTCTTTCAGGTCCCCATCACAGTAGGAACAACTTCATATGAGGCTATGCTTCTGTACAAAGGGCGGAGAGTGATAGCATCTAAGGGAGATCAACAAACAAATTGGAGAGTACTGCAGTTAATTCTATATTGCACGTGTGGCATACTTGGTGGCATAATTGGAGGCTTGCTTGGTCTTGGTGGAGGATTCATCTTAGGGCCCCTTTTCATTGGACTTGGAATTCCTCCTCAGGTACCTTTTCATCCTTCTCTTTGTGGCCTATATTTGATTCTGACTTCATGTTCTTCCACTTGGAACTCACTCTTATTGGTGAATTTTCAACAAAGGTGTCAAGTGCTACATCCACTTTTGCCATGACATTTTCTGCATCTATGTCAGTAGTGGAATATTACCTTCTCAAACGTTTTCCTATACCTTATGGTATGTATTAATGAATTGGAATTTACTTAATAATTTAGAGAGGACTATTCTCTAAGTGCATATATAGAACATGCATGGTATTTGTAACCAATAAAAAGAACATGCATGGTGTTTAACTAATTGGTAAATAAAGAAACAGAAAAAGGAAGTTATTAATTAAGGTTGTTATACACTAAAAGAATAATACAATTAACTTCCTTTTAATTGGCTTTGTAATGTTCAATGTTCGATTATCTTTGCAGCACTTTACCTCGTAGCTGTAGCCACTGCTGCTGCACTTGTGGGGCAGCATTTGGTGAGAAAAGTGATTGCTGTACTTGGAAGAACATCTCTGATCATTTTCATCCTTGCCCTCACAGTTTTTGTGAGTGGAATATCACTAGGCAAGTATCATTTGGAAGATTCTTTTGGATTCTTCCTTTTAGTGGGGTATACCAATACTATTAGTAACTATTGGCAGCTAACATCTTTTTTATAAGACTTAAATATCTTTTTCCCCCAACTAAATATAACTCATTTTAGTTTTATTTTTTTAAAAAAATTAGTTTTAATCTTCATAAATTTTAAATTTATTTTAAAATATTTTTCATTATCACTTACTAGCGATGTGTCATGCTTTTAAATATATTACATCAATATATATTTGTTGAGATAATATCTGGCATAGTATATTTATATGTATGACACATATAATTAACTCTGTAAGACCAATTTTTAAAATTTTAAATTTTGTAAAGATTAAAACAAACCATATTTTCATACACTAAAACTAAAATTGTTGATATATATTTATTAGGATTAAAAATATTTTAAATCCTTTATTAAATAAAAGCAACTTGGTGAGTTTATATTTCTTGTAACTAAATATGTGAATAAATAAATCTCACTATTTAAAGGATATTAATTGTTACTGTCACGAAAAGGAAATTAATGAACTGGAGAAATTTCCTTGGTTTTGTATATATACTTAATTTCATGAAAAAAATTGGTTTGGGTAAAAAAATACTTTTGAGAAATTCTAATCAGTTAACATTACATAATACTTTAAGTTAAAGTAATATATATATATATAGATATATATATATATAGATATATAGTTATATATCCATTTACTTGCTTCACAAAGAATCGCTTCTTAGAAAATTAATTAATGCTTTCACATTCCTTGTATTACAAATATACAATGACTTATCATTTTCTCTTTTTTTCATTATTTTTTTTTTAATTTACAGGTGGTGTAGGCATAGCAAAATTGATTGAAAAGAAAGCAAACACGAATTTTGAAAACCTTTGCACTTACAGGGTTAGAAATTAAAGTTTGAGATGTGCAGGTTTTATTAATAGTGCATGCCTCTTCACAATAGTTTGTGTTGTCAAGGGTTGTATTAATTAAAATTTAACTTTTTTTTGGTTTAATAGCAAAATCAGTTTACCTGATTGACTATTCTATGACAATTCCTATTTCTGACTGTCTAAATGCTGTATTAACATTTTAACTATTGACAAGTAGATTGTTTTGATATCAATGTTTATTTTTGTCAACTCATATTTAACATTTGGTTTGTTTGACATTTACTAATATATAATATTTGTGTAAGTTAGATAATAATTTTGTTTCAGATATATATTCTCTTTTCTAGGTAGATTCACAGCAATATTTAACGTTTTTTTTCCCAAGTCATATTTAACTTGTTTGGTAAACAGTATGACACATTTTTGTGTGTGGCATAAACTAGTATGACTAAAGTTAGGTATCACTGTTATATATGAACAACAATTATTTTTTTTCAGGGTTTTAATGTAGTTAAATTCATGAGTTCCATTTTTATTTTCAATCGGTTACTATATTTTCGAGTTTAACTATATTTATGAATGAAATAGTTGTCCTAAAATTTTAAAGTTAGTTTCATATTTAACATAAAAATAGAATTCTCAACATTTTGATTAAATAGAGATAAGTCATTTCTGCTTAATCAGACTCCTAACTTACCAACATGTTAAATATGCATTCTTAGTGAATATTATATGTTCAAATATCAAGTTATAAAATTTCTTATCGTAAGAATCATAAATTATTTCTATAAATTAGCTATAGATTCTTCTAAACTCACCTTATATATTTAACAATAAACTTGTGGTTTCGATTCCTCCACAAGCAAGAATTATTTTATTAGGCCAAAGTGATGAGAGTACAATGTCCACAAACAGCCAATAATGTAACGTGTAATTCTATGTGAAATTAAAGATGACATACCAATAAACAGAAAGAATAGAGAGCCCATCTCACCATAAATGTTGCTTTCAAATACCTAAATTTTGATTGAACTCAATAAAGCAGCTTCGGATTCTTATTTGAAGTGAAGGCTCCGAAAATTTCTATATATAATATGTCATGATGGTCTCATTTTGAAGCAGATCATAGTGGATATTCAACTTTGAACACTGTTCTGTATCAAACCAGATATTATGGCTGTGCATGTGTCAAAAAGATGGCATGTGCAACTCTTTGCTTTTCTTCTTCTTCTTTTGGTCTCTTCTACTTCTTCTCATCAAAATATAGACAAGAAAATGACATCAGCTTTCAATGAGACAAAAGGAGTTGATAATCCTAATTATCATGCTAAAGTATTTTACAAACACACTTGGCCGGTAAGAGTATTCTTTTTTTTTTAAAAAAAAAAAGCCAGAAATACTATGATCAAAGTTTTTACCAAAAATTATGTTTTTAATAATTAGGTATCTTTGGTTTCTGTTTTTATTTTTTATTTTAATTATAAAAGTGTCATCTTATTTTCTGTTTTGTATAAAATTTTATAAATAAAAAATAAAACACTTTTCAAAGCCATGCACCATGCATATACATGTGGTTTGTAATGCATTTGTTTATGATTTGGGTATACAGATAATGACATTTGGGTGGAAAATAATAGTGGGGACCATAGTTGGATTCCTAGGATCAGCATTTGGGACAGTGGGAGGTGTTGGAGGGGGTGGCATATTTGTCCCCATGCTTACCCTTATTATTGGATTTGATGCAAAATCAGCAACAGCAATCTCAAAATGTAAGAACTTGTGTTTTTTCTTAGACTCTGTTTAGAAATAATATTTGATGACTAATTGTAAAAATAGAATTGTGATAAATATTAATTTTATACGTTATTTAAAGTTGTTTAAATTTCATTAAACTAACAAATTAAAAAATAATTTTGAAGAAAATTTTTCTATCCTCCCGCTGAAAAAGTGAGGACCGGTCCTCCCAGTAATTTTATCCGTTGAGATTAATTTGTGAGGACCATATGCATGATGCATGTGATTTCAACCATTAAAGTAGGTGCTTTTCGTAATTTTGATTTTTTCTGGTAATTTCAACCATTATTTGTCAATTTTTGTTACTATTATTAGTTAGATAGGAGATACCATATAAAAACTGCAGAGAAATGCGCATGAGTATATATACGTGTCTATATGTATTTATTAGAAAAATTTATATCTATATATTTAGGAGATGTTTAATAGAAGGTGTATTTTTTTTTTATTGGAGACATTAGTTGAAAGAAAATTTAGTTATGTTGGGTAGAAATTATAAAAAAAAATTTAGTATATAGGATTATCAACAATCTTAAAATTATAAAAGGTTTGTATTTAAATGATAGCAACTTAAATAAATGACCAAAGAAAACTTCTTGGAGAATTACAAAATTTGGGACAATTAAAGTTATCTTTTACATCATACCAAAATTATTAGGTATGTTTTTGTATAATATAATATTCTACATTAGAAAATACCTACTAAATAAATATAGGAATCAACTTATTAAGAAATCACTTACTTAAAAAAGACATTCTTGAAGAACTAGTTAATAATTATGCATACTAAATACCGTCTTATATTCATATTTTAAGAAGTATTTTAGAAGATATATATATATATATATATATATATATATATATATATATATTATCTCACTTTTATATATAATATTTTTATAAAAAATAATTAAAATTTATTATAATACATGAGATCCGTTAGTTATATACCATTGATTGATAATAATAGATTATGCTATTTTTGGGAACTAGCAAACCCTACTTATACTATATATACCATGTTGGAGAAAAATAATCTTCAACACTTTTCGTGAACATTATTTATTATTTCCATTTATTCATTTATTGCTTTGTCTTTAATGCAAAGTTTTTGATGAATATGATTTGATCAATTGAAGTTTTTTGAAATCAAATTAGCAGTCAGAAAAATTATATTTAGAGATTCATTCCTACAAGATGTTGAAATACAGAATATAACCAATTTTTTATTTTTACATCCCAGTTTCATAATTTTTAATGTTTATTTTCGTTTAATATATATTTATCCATACTAATTTCTTTTTGATATATATATATATATATATATCATTTATGATTATATAGTAATTTTTATTGATGTAAATTATAATCAATATAATATGTTATATTACATTGTTAATAAGTATATAACTAAGATATATTAACTTTAAAATATTACATAATTAATATATTGTCATCATTATTCCATACAAACGTAATATCTCGGTTATATTCTATAAATTAATCCAAATAAATATATTTAAATTATATAATAATAATAATTTAGTAATTTTAGTATTCCTAAAAGTTATAGTTTACGATAGTGATAATACTTTTCGTATATATTATCAAATGAAAATATTTTCTAATGAATTTTTAATAAATACAACCAAAGTTAAATAAATTTATGATAATAAATAAAAAATTGACATTTTTACATAAAATTGAAATAATTCATTCATAATTAAGATTTAAATTTGATATTTTTTCTCTCAAGAAAATTTGATATTTTAAATAAATATTAGAATGAAACATATAAAAATAATTATTCGTATATAAGATTTACTAAAATATATCTTTACAACAGATGAAAAAATAATACACCTTATTTCTTGCAAAGGATAAACACGCACAAAAAAAAATAGAAATATATTTTTTTGAAAAAATTAGAGAGCAAAATTTCTATACGTGGGGCTCAACTTGTACGTTGCGTGTCCTTACAACTTGTTCTTTATTTCTTCAGTTTCATCTAATTTGCTATAATTCTATATTCTTTGATGCATACTGGAGTGTTAATAATCTCATTCATCATACCATTCGAGAAATTTTATGATATGTCTTTGTTATATGAATAGAGAGATAAAAAGATGAAGAAGCATAGATATTAAGTAAGATAAATGATGTGATGAATGAGATTGAAAGAGACAGAGAGAAAAATGACGTTGTAGAGTATTGTTGTGTGATGACAGCTCAAAAAGTACCCTACTATGTTAAACATGAATTTTGTCATCAACAACCTTATACTTTAGTACTTTACATAACATAAACAAAATTCTTTGTTAGGAAGGGGAAAAAATCTTTAAAATATACTACTACTGAATTTAGCGACCCTTCTAAAAAATGTGTATAAATGTCAAAATCAACTGAAAATACCCCCAAAGTAGTAAATAGCCTGTGCTAAGAAATAATCTTATTTGCTTTGTACTTGTGGCAAATTTGAAGTTTATTCAATTGTTTGAAACCTTACAAGGATGTGTGTTTGTTTGGTGGAAGGCATGATAACGGGTGGAGCAGGAGCAACTGTTTTCTACAATTTGAGGCAAAGACACCCCACCCTTGACTTGCCTGTGATTGACTATGACTTAGCACTTTTTTTCCAACCAATGTTGATGCTTGGAATTAGTATTGGAGTTGCTTTCAATGTGATCTTCCCTGACTGGATGCTAACTACTTTGCTAATAGTATTTTTTGTTGGTGAGAATTACAATATCAGTCTCTGATCAATTTCTTTTCTTTGTCTGTCCTTTGATGCTGTAATCTGGCTGTGAAACAGGAATTTCAGTTAAGTCCTTCTTCAAGGGTGTTGATACATGGAAAAAAGAAACCATTATTAAGAAGGTTGCTTTAAACATGACTCATCTTTTATATTTAATTTCTTTTGTAACATTTTTGGTGCTTTGGTTTAATGCATCCCTGCTATAAATAATTCCAGGAAGCTAAGAAGAAAACACAGTTAAATGGTAAGTGATATTAGGTTTGGTTGCACTTTTAGTCTCTTAGCTGTAAAATTTGTATAATTATAGTTACCTAACTTGTGTACAAATTTTGTCATATGGTAATTACAATTATACAAATGTTATGACTAGAAGTGTAATTAAGTCATAATTATTTATACATTGTTCTGTTCTAACATGCCATACTGATTTTGAGTCTAATCAGATATTGGAATGACTGAAGATTCTGCACATTATATTCAGACAGGAAACCTGATCAATGATAGTCATACCAATCCCAATCAATCACAGAAAAAAGTAGTAGAAAATTCAGACAGTTACTTCTTCCATATATGTCCAACATGTAATCTTTCTAATGAAGTTTAAAACTTACATGTAGGTTTCTGTTGTTGAGAATATTCACTGGAAGGAACTTGGGCTTCTTTTCTTTGTCTGGTTCATGATACTTGCATTAGAGATAGGAAAAGTTAGTATCTTGAGTTTTTCATTCTCTTGTATGAGTTGGTTAATTGTCATTACATAATGCCTTAAATTGCTTTGAAGCAGAAATACACAACAACTTGCTCTGTGGTATATTGGGCACTGAATCTGCTGCAGGTAAAGGAAAATTTTCATTTGCTGGAAGCCATAGTTGTCATCTTAATTATATATTTTTTCTTTTACTCTCCATCCCTTGTTGTTAAGCGTTGAGTACACAAGAGTTTGATATTTTTTGTCTTAACTCTTTAAGAATTTGATTCTAGAACTAATGAACCATCAATCAATATCATGGTTGTCTTGGTCTTTCAGGTGCCTATAGCTGTAGGAATGAGTTCATATGAGGGTGTGCGTCTATACAAAGGGCGAAGAATCATAGTGTCCAAAGGAGATCAACAAACACATTGGGGAGTATTGCAGTTAATTCTATTGGGTGCCTGTGGCATACTTGCTGGCACCATTGCTGGCTTGCTTGGTCTTGGTGGAGGATTCATCTTGGGACCCCTTTTCCTTGGACTAGGAATTCATCCCCAGGTAGTTTGTCTTTTAAGAGTTGTCAGTTGAGTTTAATAGTCTAGTTTAGACTACAAAAGATATTTAAATTCAAAACTCAAATAAATTCAGGTTTATTTAAGTCTATCAAACGAAAATAGATATGGGTTAAGCTACTTAAAATTAAGATTTTATTAAATATAAGTATTCATTTTTAAGTTTTAATTAAATTCAAATTTATAGGTTCACTCTATCATAATCTGTTGTTAAAATGAGTATCCTAATAGAAATAGGAAACTATAACGAGTCTAGCTTAAAAATATGGATTTAATTCAAGTTTTAAAAATGATATTTAAACTCGACGAAAACCTAGTTTAGTTGACTTTTTTTAGGTTTGACCCACATTAGACCTCATCAAATCACACTCAAAAGGTCTCATTTTAATATGAGCTTAAAATTTAAAGTCAAACACTAAATGTTATTAGTCAAACAAATTCAGTTAAACAACTCATTTTACTGACTATAAATCTGTTAATCATACAACTTTAGATAATTCGTTTTAATAACTCTACCTTACCATTTCATAAAGATTTTGATTTAATAGTTGTTTCCCTCTTATTTGGGAATTTTCCACAAAGGTGGCAAGTGCTACATCCACTTTGACAATGGCATTTTCAGCATCTATGGCAGTGGTGGAATATTACCTTCTCAAACGTTTCCCAATTCCTTATAGTAAGTATGAAATGAATGAATGGACTGAAAAAACTAGCAACATTCATTTGAAGGAGTGATTCTATCATACATTGAAACAATAGACAACTTGTGATGAGATTTTTACTTTGTTAAACTTATGTGATTATGTTGCAGCTCTTTACTTTGTAGCTGTATCCACTGGTGCTGCACTTGTTGGGCAGCATTTGGTGAGAAAAGTAATTGCCATGCTGGGGAGAGCATCTGTGATAATTTTCATCCTAACTCTCACACTTTCTGTCAGTGCAGTACTACTAGGCAAGTGTCATATATGTTCATGTGTTAAAAATTGTCTAGTTTATGTAATTTAATAAATATAAAAATAAAATATTTTCATTTAAAAATATTATTAGTATCGATCCATCTTGAGTTTTAAATAATCATCCCACTTTTATTATAAGAAAGCTAATTTTATTTTTTATTATATAAAAATTACACAAGTGAAACAAACTTTTATTATTTATCTATAGCATGTCACATCTCATTAATAGACTTTTATTTGTTCACATTCTAGACAAGTTTACTATAAATGAATTTTATATTGAATTCCCATGGATTAATTGTTTTTTTTTTTCACAACAGGTGGAGTAGGCATTGCAAAGATGATTAGAAGGATAGAAAATAAGGAGTACATGGGGTTTGGAGACCTTTGCACTTACAGGGTTAGACAGTAAATTTCATGATGCTTAATTGGTATTTAAATGTAGGACTCTTTACAACAGTTTTGTGTATTGTCTGACTTTGTATAAAAATATAACTTTTCTTTTCTATTAAAAATTGTTTTACCTGGGTTGTTTCTTTTCTGATTCTCCTTTCATTTTAAATTTCGAAATAATTGTTTTTTTATCTCATGTTTAATTTAGTCTTTGCTGAGTTTAATACATAATGCAATATATTTGTTTCTACCATTACCTGTGCTATACTATACCAGTTTTAGTTCTTTTGTCTCACATAAATTAAAATATTTTATGAACCTATATATCAATTTTTATTTTAAAACAATTCCTTATAAATGATAAAATGAATCCTTGTGTTTTTTAGAAATTAATGTAATGTAATCTTAAATAAGAAATATTAATTTTAAATAATGAATATAAAATAAAATATTACCATAATAATAATAATATTTTAAAATTTTCGGCATAAAAAATTAATAAAGGATCAAAAACAATATTCTTAAAATTTTAATCACTGTGTTTTTTATTTTAATTAATTATTAATTTTTAAAAAATAGTAAACAGTATATAAACATTTAGAACATAATATCCGACTTAACTCATCACCAATTTCGTTTTAAAAATCAACTAAATTTTAATATAAAAAGTACACCGTTTTGTGTATTTTTTTTATCTACCTTTATAATGTAGCTAAATTATTTAGCAAGGAAAAAATATTATTTGAATTTAGTTTTATCTATTTTTGTACATGCACGTTTTTTTGTTGCATGAAAAATTTATCCACCCTGTACTCACTTGACAAGAGAAAAAATTATGGACTTAATAACATTAACAACTAGATACTGGAAAAAAGAAAACATTAAATATGAAAAATTTTCATTTTAGAACCGGGTCATGTAAGGGTACTAGAAATTTTTTGAGAAATTATGTTAAATAAAAA
Organism: Clitoria ternatea; assembly: GCA_037962975.1. Taxonomy (NCBI): domain Eukaryota; kingdom Viridiplantae; phylum Streptophyta; class Magnoliopsida; order Fabales; family Fabaceae; genus Clitoria; species Clitoria ternatea. The sequence continues at coordinate 270,750,125 of CM075669.1, read as the reverse complement.
ATTATATTTTTAAATCTTTATTCAATACCTTTAGACTGCTAGTGAATATTTTTTCGTTAATAACATGAATTTATCTAATTTATATAACTTTATAAATACGCATATAAAAAAATTAATAAAAAGTTCATTTAAAACTAACATTAATTTACTCTCTTTATTATTCTAATACAAGTCTTATATAAGTTTCAGTAAAAAATTTCTATATTTTTCATATCTTATGTGTGAGTATATGTAGAAAAACCAATTTTGAAACATCCCGACTTGATAAAGACAAGCCCGAAACTTGGGGAAATTTTTCACGTTCAAATTCCTGAATCGGGAAAGAAAACGGAGTCGGGAAACAGAAAATGGGGTCAGGGTGTTATTTGCTTAACGAGATCCTGACTCGGGTGAACGAAACAGTAAAGGTCGCTTGAGCGAGCTCCTACTCGCTAGAGCGAGTCCCTACACTCGGTGTTCCTTCATTCGGAAGCGGGACCTCCGTTCACTCGGGAACGGTCCCTTCGGGTCATACTTCACTCGGAAAGTTCTTACTCAGCCAGATCCTTGTTCTTCGCCTGGAAGATCTCATCCCAGGCATGGTTCACTCAGAGTCATTTTAGCCGTCATTCGGAAATGATTCTCTCGGCCATACCTCACTCGGAAACATTTTAACTTTCCATCACTCGGAAGAGGTTTTCTAGGCTATGTCTCGCTCGGAAACATATTGACCGATTCCCCTCGGAAGTGGTCCTCTTGATCATGTATCACACAGAGATATTTTAACCCTTCTTCACTCGGAAGAGGTTCACTCAGCTATTTCTTACTCGGAAACATATTGACTATCCTTCCCTCGGAAGTAGTCCTCTTGGATATACCTCACTCGGAACTGGTTTAACCTTTCTTCACTCGGAAGTGTTTCCTAGGTTAAGTCTTACTCGGAAATATTTAAACCTTATCCACTCGGAAGAGGTTTTCTAGGATAGGTTTCACTCAGAAACGTCTTGGCCATTCTTCCCTCGGAAGTGGTTCTCTCGGTCAATTCTCACTCGGGAGCATTTAAACCTCTCATCACTCGGAATAGGTTCTCCCTCGGTATGTCCCACTCGAAAACATTTTAGCCTTGGACATTCCTCTTACAACAACACTCACTGGACAATTCGAGCAACATCACAGCATTATATATATATATATGTTCATAATTCTAGGTAGTTCAAATTCGTGTATCTACTCAAAATAGACGGTTTACATATGAGCCGGCCAAGGCTATATCAAAACTATACACAATATGTACACTACAACTGTACAAATACTCTTCACACGGGCTTGATGATCTCTCATCATTCACCATCCCGACCAATATCCACTGAAAATATAGCCACAAGTAGGGGTGAGCATTTTACATATTAAATGACAGTTATTGACTCGGATCAATCATCCAATTCTCAACTATACAATATAATGTCTCAAATAAATAACAACATACACTGTCATTCAATATAATTACTCACACAGCATCATCTAGTCAAAATTTACTCAATTCATTCAAGGCTATATAATTCACGTATTCTCAATAACATATACACATAACCATGCAATTCACATTGCACTCGGCAACATTTATCAAAGTACACACATTCAGTCAGTCGAATCCAATTGTTCATTATTAAGTTTTGTGTTGCAACATAGGCTCTCAGCCTTATACTCAGCTCTCAGCTGATCCGGCCATTTTACTGGTACCAAACTATTTTCCCTCTCATGTAACACAGTCACTCTCAGCGACAACGGTAGTGTTACGGGCAGCCCTGAGTCCTACTCAGTCGGCTTGCCTTGAGTCCCACTCAAGGTCTTTCATAGCATCTCATGCATATACATTTAATTACCGATTCAATAATAAGCGTCTCACGCTAAATGCTCTCAGCATTTTCAATGGTGCATCTCATGCATATTATTATTATCACTAATACCTCAATATCATTTCAATCATCAAGCGTCTCACGCCATATGCACTCGGCATTCTTATTATCATCGACATGCATCTCATGTTATTCAATATAAAATCAAGAACGGAAATCAGCTTAACAGTCTCACACCACATGCACTCAGCATTCACATTATCATCAACATGCATCTCATGCAATTCAATATAAAATCCCAAACGGAAATCAACATAACAGACTCACACCATATACACTCGGCATTCACATTATCATCAACATGCATCTCATGCAGTTCAATACACCATCATGGACGGAATCAACATAACACACAGTATAATAATTTTCACCCGGAACCCGTCCATAAACCAATCATTTGAAATGTAAAGCACCCCCTACCTACTATAAGAGATTCCAGAAGCTCCTCGAGCTATCAACGCTGACCGACCGCTCTCCAGTCTCTCTTTCTCTACTAGACGACCTTCGGCTCAAGTCGTCAAACTCTGAACTCGACTTCGGAGAACCTCCGAGTTGTCCTGTCTCTCGAACTGCACCGCCTCACCAACAGTAGAGGATTTCTAGACTCCTAGGCACCTTAACACTACCCCACTTCCCAATCGAGATTCTAACAGCTTTAGAATTCACAAAATTGGAGGAGTTAAGAAGTGGGTTTAAGGAAATAAAACTCCGAAAACTATCGGGGTCGTGGGTTACCTTTCGAGTGGAAGAACGGAGTTCCGATCAAGCCTTTAATGGATGCCCACGTGAATAGGATGAAGAAGAAGCTAGAAGGTTGGTTGAATTTTAGAGGGGAACGAAAATGGTGTGTTGCATGCACGAAGGGAGAAGTTCAGTGTGAGTGGAAGAGTGAGGCGGAACTCATTTATATAGTCAAGAGGGCACATGCGTAATTTCCATGCCACTTTTAGTTAATCAGCCATTACCTTTGATTTTCCCATTAATGCTCTATTAGGGTGTTACAAATTTTTTTTATTTCTTATGCGTAAATAATTTATAAGACACTGAATATATTATCAATATCATTTAATTAAGTTTATAAGGGTAAAATTGTAATGTCATATTTGTAACACCATACTTTTTAAAGTGTTAGTTGATAACAATCACCATGCTTTGATACCACTTATCATGATCGAGATTGCAATGGCCTCGAAACATGAAGTCGCCACTTATGTTTAATTTTATTGAGGAAAATACCAGGAAACCTCTTAATTATGACCTTGATTATAAAAACGAGAATTGAGTTAAGAGTTAAGCTACATTTGGGAAGATATTAGCATCTCTCACTGCCCATCCCAAGACGGTTATCTCAAATAATCGTGTGTATTTTTAAATAACCCAAAAATTAATTTTTACATCTTAAAAAAAAATAATTAAAAAAACAAATGAGAAAAGAAATGATCGGTTTTAAAATGATGCTAACAGAATGTATCGTTCAAGTTAAACTCATTCTTTGTAGAAGGGAAGATTCTAAAAAGGAAGGCACGATTAACAATACGTCTCATCCAAATTAATTTCATTTTATTAAGAACGAGAACAAAATTTATTTTAAAAAAGAAGTGAGATTAACAAGACGTCTCGTCCAAATTAATCTCATTTTCCTCAAAATTTATTTAAAAAGGAAAGCGAGATTAATAAAACGTCTCATTTAAATTAATCTCATTCTTTTAAAAAAGGAACATAATTTATTTTTTAAGAACAAAAAACAAGATTAACAAGACGTCTTATCCAAATAAATCTCATTTTTAAAGAAAAAGGTATAAAATTTATTTTAAAAAAGGAAGCAAGATTAATAAGATGTCTCGTTTAAATTAATCTAAAAAAACAACACATTAAAGAAAGATGACAAGATTAACAAGACATCTCGTCTAAATTAATTTTATCATATGAAAGATTTATTTTTAACAAACAGGAGATGAAAGAAAAAATACATAACAAGAGGAAAAATAAAGCAGGATAAAACGAACTAGAACAAAGGAGGAAGCATAAACAACCAAAAAAGTTAAAAAAAAAAAGGATCTTGAACATGTTTCTTTTGTTCATACATGAAAAACTATAAACATAACAATAAGGGAGACAATTCATCCATATTAATCACTTTCAAAATCACATTTTGCAAAGCATTGAAAGACATAAGTGTAACATGCTAAGGAAAAGGAAAAAGAAAAGCAAGACACTCACATGGTTTAAGTTATCAACACCAACCCAAACTTAAACAACAACCATCAAGGAGAAACAAGATATAAATATTAAATAGAAACTCATTCATTCATATAACAAATATCATGAACATACATGGTATGTGAAATAAAAAAAATACAAATTCCCCCTAGGGGATTATATCTTGTCTCTTTGTAGAAGGGAATATAAAACATATTTCACTCTTTCCTTTTGGCTTTTCAAAATAAAGCAGAAGATGAAACACTCATCTTTTCTCTTAATCCTTTAACCTCTTACTAAGAAATGAAAAAATGAAAAGAAAGTAGAAGGGCTTTTTCTCCCAAACTTATGAATCCTAATTTGTGAAACCCAAGAAGAAAACCCTAAAAAGAAGAGACCTTAAGAGATAATGTAAAATGAGAAGATCTAAAAAATAAGAACCTAAAAAATAGTATCCAAAAAAGAAGCCTCTTCATCTTCTTTTCCTTCACTTTTAGAGTAAGAGGGTTTTCATCTCTCCAAAACCTTGGTCACCACTTGAAAATTAGGGTTTTTATTGAGGGACGAGGTTATTCCTTGTTTCCTACTTTTTCTTTTTTCATGCCTCAAAGTCATTTTCAGCTTTTCCTTTTCTCATTGTGTAAAAAGTTCTTTCCTTTTGGCCATGAGATAATCTTGGATAAAGAGAGGACTAGTACTTTAGAATGGATAAGAACCCTAAGGTAAAAGAGGAGACCTAGTTTTCCTACTTTTCTAGCTTTCTAAAACGCGTATAATTCACCTAGGCGAAAATGGCTCACCTAAGCGAAAGTGACTCGCCTAAGCAAGTTATTTTACTTTTTCCCTTTTTTTTCTCAATTTCCCCCATTTCCCTATTTCCTTTTTTTCTTTTTTCTTTTTTCTTTTTCTTTTTTTCTTTCCTTGTTCTATTGATGTTTTGTTTGGGTTGGACAAAAACGAGTATTCATAACTGCCCTTCTTTACATATTTTTTACAGAGATATGAATAGTTATTCATATCATCCATATGCAAAGGGAGTAAAGACATGAATACTAAACAAGACAAGAAAACTGAAGTCCTTAATGGAAATATGCAAAATACATTAACAGGTTGCACTTTGGAAAAAATCAAAGGGATGTCTTCCTCAACTGAAGTTTTTAGAAAAGATGCCAACTAGGATGCTAGCATTGGCGACAGAGAATTAAAAAGGTACTAGCTTGGTCAATTGGGATGTTAATAAAACATCCTAACCTTAATATAATAATAAAAATACAAAAATATTTTTTTCTCAAAAATATTTACATCAATCCTAGAATGTCCCTATATAACTCAACGGGTTCCCATAACATATCCTAGGGTTTGGGGCTCCAAAATGACCCAAAGAAAATTTTTTAGCACGTCGTCTCATTGCACAACACTTGATAAACTGAGTCAACTCAGAGTTATATAACTCCAATCGGGATGAATCTGGTTTGTAAACATCCGTAACTCAAATACCTACAATTCTTATGAAGAAGTCGAGGGCCAATTATGCCCCGAAGATTTCCTAATTCGCAAATCTACAAAATCAGTCCTGCTAAAATTTTCAGCATGAACACCCTTTAGTATTTTGGGCATAACTTGGGCTACCGAACTCCGATTGATGCAAATTGGGTATCAAAATGACGGTGAAAAATTATCTACAACTTTTATGAAGAGAGCAAAAGCTGAATCAGCTCACTTGAATGAGATTTTAGGCGCTTAATCCATAATTTCGCTCAAGCTCTCGCTTGAACGAAAATGCAACAGCGTCAGACCCTGGCAGCTCGCTTGAGCGAAAATGGCATTAGCTTAAGTGAAAATGACTCTAGCTTGAGCGAAATTATGCTTGCTTGAGCGAGATTTGACCAGAATGCACATCCAAACTCATATAATGGCTCACTCAAGCGAGATTTGACTTGCTTGAGCGAAAATGACAGCTTTAAACCTATAAATTGACTTCCCACCTACCTATTTTGCCCATTTCAACTCCGATTACTATAAAACTTCATGGGCATTATATTTTCACTATTCCAGAGCTGTTGGCGCTGTCCGTTTGCCAAAATTCTAACATATGACTAAGATATGCACAAATTTACATTTTTACCATTTCAAAGCCATAATATGCAACCTAGACTCCTTTTCTCAATTGATTTGGTCCATTCCAAATCACACAAGTCCTAAATCATGCATATAATCTATTGGAACCATCCCAGGGTATCCAAACCTTCTAAAACTCAAGATAACCCTATCACTTCCCCAATTATGCATGAAATCATAAGCAACCATCATTTTTCTCATACTACATCATTCATTCAAGGTTCTAAAATATGATTCATATCAATCATCACACATTAATCATTCATGGAAATCATGCATAATCAATGTACATTCATATGGTGGGACCATCCATGGTCACCACAACCAAAACAATATCATTATGAACATCATAACACCGAGTATATGTTCCAAATGATTATATTTAGTTACTTAATCCACTAAGTATCCATACACACGCACATACATATAAATAACAAAACAGGTATGCACAGGAGCCGACCAAGGCAACTACAAAATGACTATGTGCATCATGTACAAGTCATATATATACATAATGCTCCAAGCTCAAGTTGAGTAACCTCTTATATGCCTTTGCCTCGTTCTATATCCACTGTAAAGATAACCACAAATAGGGGTGAGCATCATACATAACAAATGTCAGATATAGCACTGATTCAATTAACATGTTCTCTATCATACAATGAGGTATACTAATCTACTAACACAAACTACCATTTAACAACATTAAGTACTCACATCACCATACTTATGACATCAAGTTATTCTCAAAGTATACATATGCGTACATGCCATTCTCATTCATTTGGATCTAATCATTCATTACTAGATTTTGTGTTGCAACACTGGCTCTCAGTTGATCTGGCCATTTTACAGGTACCAAACCGTTTGCCCTCTCACGTGACACAATCACTCTTAGCGACAACGGTAGTGTCACGGGCTAAACCCCAAGCCCCGCTCAAGAGGTTTGCCTTGAGTCCCACCCAAGGTCTTTTTATATAAATATATAGCATCTCATGCATTGTGTAAACATTAACACTTCATCAATTCAATTCAATGAATAAGCGTCCCACGCTTTCATGCTCACAACATTTCATTTCAATTTATCAAATGATCATATAAGTATATCATACCATTCTAATATCATCTACTTCATAATACAAGCATCTCATGCCAATTTCAAACATAATTATGTTTATTCAATAATCTCAAGCATAAGTGCCATTTCATGAGAAAATTCATACTTCTTATAACATAAATATCTCATACATTCACATAACTTAATGATTCATATTAACATGGATAGCAAACAACATGATCATCATAATTCATAAACACATCATTTATAATTCAATATGTTAATATACCTCGAACCCGCCTATAATTATGCATTCAATTATGTAAAAGCTCTCCCTACCTCTTATAGAGAATCCTAGAAGCTCTTCGATCGATCGAATACTAACGAACCTCTAATCGCAAGCTCCGACCTCGATTCCTTAAATCCGATAACTTCCTAACATTCATAATACTTGGTTTTAACCTTATATTTGACATAAATACCGCTAGTCAAGTAAAGAATAATTAAAGTATGGCTATTTTGGAAAATTACAACTCACCGAACCAAGACGCCAACTTCGACCCTCGCCTCCAAATCAAGCTCCAAGCTTCGAATCACTCTGAAACTCTCCAAAGCTACCTTATTTCATTGAAATAACAATTATCAAGCTCTAATTTTACAAAATTAGCAATGTAGAAGCTACTTATGCCACTTTTTCATGAAAACTCAAAGGTTTTGAAAACTCCAAAGCTGTCCACTTATGTATCTAGCTTCTAAATGGTTCAAAATCTATTAAATTGTAAGAAATGAATGATGAAGCAAGGTTTAATCAAAACCTATGGTAAGAGTTCATCAAATTACCTTTAATTAGAGAAATTGGAGCCTTCCCCCTTTAATCTCAAGCTGCCTACTTGAAGAGGAGAAGTGGAGAAGATAAATTCATGTTCTAATTTGACGGAATTTAGAAAAGATTGAAGGAAAAGAAGATTTATGGTGCCGTGGAGAAGAAAAGAAGAAGGAAGTAAGTTTTTCCATATTCTCTGTTGTTCCAACATGAGATTAAAAAGAAAGAAGAGGAGAGTTTTTAATTTAAATGACTTAGGGACACGTTGGTCATTTCAATAATTGTTAGGGACGTGTTCGTTATTTTGGTAATTGTTCTAATTAATTCCTCTTTTCCATTTAAATCTCTTTTTAAATCATGCTTTGCTAATAAATCCTATTTTTAGAATGTTACAATAACATTGGTGACAAGGAATTTTGAAGGTACGAACTGGGATGCCAACATTAGTGACAAGAAATTTAAAAGGGTGTCAGCTGGAATGCCAGCATTGGTGATAGAGAGTTTAAAAGGTGTTAGTTGAGATGTCAGTGTGACGTCCCATATTAGTTTCTAAAGTTTATTCCAGGGTCTGATTAAAGTCAAGGTAATTTTTTCGCTTTTGAGACTTCCCCGGCAATAAACAAGAGGAACCTAAGTGCTACGTCACTCAAAACCACCCCAAACCCCTTATTTTTGGCTCCGGTAATCAATTATAAAAAGCCAATAATCGATTGCATAGGCCCTAGTAATCAATTACACATATTTGGTAATCGATTACTTGTGAGTAGCTTATGCAGGAAAATAACTCTACTATCTGGTAATCGATTACCAGATAGCAGACCTGTAGAATTATGTAGAATTTGACCCTTTAACCAACTTCCACACTACGTAACTTGCTCATTTTAACTCCAATTGCTACCAAACTTCATGAGCACTATATAGCACTCATTCCAGACCTGCAAGCGTAACCCGTACTCAAAATCTTCACTCGGATCACAAAGATATGTGTAAAATGCATTCAACTCCATTTCGAGCAACTTCACTGTGTAAACCAATTTAAATGCAACTTAAATAGGGATTTCTTTACACACATATACTCTAAATATGCCTAGGATTCTATTAATGACCTTTGGGAATTCCAAATCCCACTAGAACTCAATTTCACTCTCTTAATTGGCAAAATTCCATTATTTCTCTTGTAAATTCATATCCTTCACTTAAAACCCAATCAAACTCCATCCATGCATTAGCCTGCCATGAACTTCCTAAATTACCATCACTTAATTCTACACTAATACCCATATACATCATCATTCCCTTTTCTACTCACATCATAACAATCATATTTAATTAGACACAACCATTTCTACCCAACATGTATACCTGCATGCTCAAACACATCATCAATATAGCCTACCCATAATCATATAAGGTCAATCACTACATACACATACACATACTTCACACAGATCATTACTTAAATGGGCTTAGTGCCATATCAAGTCCTTGGTCATCAACGATTCTACTTATCATCAACATCATCAATACACCAATCTCAACATACTCAGGCATAACTATTTACTACAATGACAATATAATTCATACCTTCACAGACATCTAAGCAATCATACTCATCCATCATATGACAACATACATCACAACACCATTTACACATATGTTCATACTAGTTATTATCATAGCATTCTACATTCTCAAAGCATAAATATATGTAGGTACATCAATCAAAACATTATCTCCGTCTCACTTGGCATTGATCTCCCTCTGGACTCATTTATTGCTTGCCTCTACAGTGTCCATTACTACGTGACATCATTCACTTTAAACCACACCAAAGGGGTGAGTGACTAGAATTAAAGATTAATACAAAAAAATATATTACTAGGAAAAGCATAATCTAGCTACCTTCCTAGTTAAATACTCTCTCGTTAATCATAATTATCATTCGTAAGTATATATTTTAACTCATTTTTTATTTCTTAAACTTACATAGACCATCCACCTTCTAATTCTTTATTAATGCACATTTGCATACCATTACTAGGTTTCACACCTCATTCTCATTATAGTCATTACGAGTAGAATCATGAATCATTCATCTAATTACTTCATATCTCACCATAATTCAACATCAATGTATATTTAAATTCCAATCATCACATTTAATTTCAATCACCACATCGGTTAATGTAACATCCCAGATTTTTAAATAATTATAAAATTTAGATTAAGGTTATGGATTGATGGAATTAATGGTTAATTAAGGATTAATTACCAATTAGGCAAATTATTGAATGATGATAATAATAATATTAATAATACAAGAATGAACCATGTGCCTTGGAAGCTGGTGGGCCCGGTTCTCTCTCCATTTCTCTCTCTTTATGCACGCTGGTGGTAGGTGGTGCCTTAGGAGTTTTGGTTTCCTTTCTCTCCCTTGTCCACGTTGGATGGGAGTAATCATTGCTAGGGAAATGGCATTAAATGCTGATGGACTTGCATTAAATGAGGATGGGATGTTGAGATGATGAGAGTGGGACGCTGTTGGGGGCTGAGATGATAGGACTTCAGCTCTATGTTTTCTCCTCATTTTCCTTCATTTTTCTCCTTGGTGGCTTTTCAGAGGAGAGAGATGCTCCTCCTTCTCTCTAGAATTCATGGAGCTTCTGCTTCATCTTCTTGCCTTCTCCTTATCTTCATCTTCCTCCACTCAACGCTGTGTTGAGTTCGAGTGGAGCTGTATGATGATGGTGAAACAGCTTGTGGCTGTGTGTGTAAGCTGGGTTGCACCTTGCTGTTTTGGTGCTTCTTCCTCCTCTTTTCGTTCCTCCATATGATGGGTTGTATGAGGCTCAGTTCAGAGAGCCCGCAGCAGCTGGGTGTGTGTGTATGCCTCGGTTTATGGATGCATGATGGTTCACAGATGACGAGGTTGAGCTACTCTTATGAGGATGAAGACATGCATGATGCATGAAGGCATGGTGGTCCTCTACTGTTGGTGAGGACTGACTCTTGATGCTATTCTTGTGATGGATACAACGTTGGAGTTCTTCACTAAGCTGGGTGAAGACTGAGTTGAGTCTTGATGACTCTTTCCAGTGTTGAAAGCCAAGCAGGGTGCTGCTGTGGCTAGACCGAGTGGTCCTGTGACTCCTGGAAGCTTCATCCAGGTAAGGGGAGCTATTGCATCTTAAGTGTATAGTTTATGGACGGACTTCCGGGTGACTTCATTGCATTGTGTTATGTTTTGTTGGATGTTGTATGTTGTTAAGTTGAACCCGGATTGTTGTTTGTTATTTAAATGGTGCATGATTATTGATAAGTCTTGAAAAGACTTAATTATTCCACTGTTTATTTAACATAATTTACTAAGTATTGTCTAGTCTTGATATTATTATTTAATAATTTGTTAATAATTCATGTTTTAGTTATTTATTTCAAAAGTATGCTATTTATGTAAGAAACCGATTGAAAATATTAATTAGATAAGGAATTTTGAAGTATTTACAAATTTACTAAGCAGCCAGCGTATAAATGCTAGGCAATTAGCTGTCTAATGGTGCAGGAACAGGGTGTACTTGAGAAAAGAAGACAAATCTGAGTGAAAATTAAAAAAGCCGAGCGAGATTTGGAAAATCCGAGTGAAACTTCTCAATTCCGACTGAAAAGAGTCCAAAGACCGACTGAGTGAGACTTCAAAGACACTGACTCCAAAAGAGAACAAGGACTCGGAATATTGCATGAAGAACCCGAGCGCCAACTACAAAATACCGATTGAATAATCAACTCGCTCAAGCGGGAGTTAAACTCGCCCAAGCGAGAGTTTAATCCGCTCAAGCGAAAACTCAGCAGATGAAGCATAAAGGCAGTAATTTAAACACTGTTCCTTCCCTCCAATAACACACTTGGTGCAGTACTGTCCCGCTTCCAGTGCCTTCCTCTCTACTACTGCAACCTTAAGTAACTTAAGAAGTGAGCTGTCAATTAGCTGGTGCTGAGTTATACATTAGCTAATGATGAACTGGAATCTGCTACGAGCTGAGCTGTGATTAATTAATTATTCTGTAATTATTCAATTAGTTAGTTTAGTTTAATTAAGAACTCAATTTTCAGATATTAGCGAAGTTAGTTAGTTTAGTTAGATGCCTATATATATTCATGTACATACTCTGTAAAAAAAGAACAGAACAACGTACAACATAATACACTTCATTTTTCCATTTCCAATCTCTCACTATATTTTCATCTCTCTAAACTCTCCCATCCATGTCTCTCTGTATTCCTTCGATGAATCCAACGTCGATGGAGTTCTAATCCCCTAAGGTTGGGATTGTGAAGGTGAGCAATGGAGTCTTGAAGCTGTGAGCAAGTAGATCGATTTCTAAGATCCTGAGGCGAACAAGCTGAGGAGTGGAGCAGAATCGCTGGATTGACAAATCCAGAATTGATGAAGAACTTCACCAGTGAGGAATCATGGCTGAAGCTTAGGTAACTTCCAGCATTCTAACTAGTTCAGGCCTAATCAATTTAGGTGAATAGTTAGAGTTCAACCTCCAATTTCGCATTAGATTCTTAGGTTAATCGAGCACTTAAGGAATTAAGGTTCATTGCTTAAGGATTAGTGTTTTTCACCTAAGGAATTAGGGAATAACCACCAGTGGATTGTCCTCTAGATTGTGAAGTTCAATTATTCTTATTTGCATGTTTCTTGAGGAAATTGTGAGCCAAAGCAATCCTGACCTGTTTTCTATTAATCACTTCCCATATTTCACTTTAACTCTGTTGCTGAAAATACAAAAACAACTATAAAACACTAAAACCATAAAAACCGAATGAACTTCATGTATTTTTTGTTGGTTCAGCTTGTACTAGTCTTAGATTAAGGTACTTACCACAATCCCTGTGAGACGATCAAATATTCTACAATTTTAACGACTGGTGCGCTTGCCATAAGTGTAAATCCGAGAGTCACATTTTATTTTACTAAGATTTTTGCACCAAATTAATGGCTCAGGATTTCAGCATCAATTATCCGTCCAAGAGATGCATGATGTTATTGTGATGATGATTATATTATGATGCTTGAGATGCATGTATGTTGATGTGGAGTGCATGTGTGATCCTCTATTTATCCCTGGATGTGTTGTACATTTGAATGCATGTGAATGTTATTGATGCATATGTGTATGCTGAATGCATGAATGGGGAATGTTATGATGGATGCCGAGTGGGCTTTATAGAGGAAGGCATGAAATGCTTACTGTAAAGGATAAATCCGAGTGAATATAGGATAATCTGAGTGAATGGCATAGTGATTGCCGAGTGAATGGTATGGTGATTGCCGAGTGAACGGCATAGTGATTGCTGAGTGGATGTGGTATAAGCTGAGTCATCTGATTTTTGTTAAATTGCTGAGTGCACATGATGTTGAACGCAGATTCCGAGTGGGCAATCGAATGAATATGAGTTGAAGTTATATGCATACGTGTTATTGAGTTATTGAATATGAACACCTTGCGGGGTGCCACAAGGGTGTAATCCCGAGTGAAGAAGACGGGTCCTAATGTTGAATATGATGAAAGACTCGGGTTGGACTCGGGCAGTGCCTGGGGCACTAAGCGTGAAATGAGACGCTTGATGAAATGCCGAGTGCATTGGTGTTGAACGCCGAGTGAATGAAATCGTATGCATTCGATTCACCACTGGAATGCGTTGGACTCCTATACCGATCGGCGATCAGATGACAACATATGGTGAATATGGCTAAGTCCTGGAGCTGGACTCGGACAGACTCCTTGAGCATGGCTCGGAGTATGAATATTGTTGATATAGTCTCGGGATTGAGAGAAATCCGAGTGAGCCAGTATACTTGTACTGAGTAAATTGAGCTTTATAGCCAAGTGAAATGGGTGAAATCCCAACCGGAAGATGCTTGTGATTGTTCATGTTGAATGGCAGTGTTTATATGCTGATTGATGTTGTGTGCTATGGCATGTTGTGGATTCTGTGATTAATCCGAGCCAATATCTGTCATTTAATATGTAATGCTCACCCCTACACCATTTTTCAGTGTTTACAGGTCGGTTTGGAATGTTATGATGGCCTTAAACCCGAGTGATGGGTATTTATTGATGAGGCTGTGTATATAATGTTATATTCTGAGTGTCATTGATGTACTAAAGCCTTGGCCGGCTCATATTAATGTTGTATAACGAATACAAATATATATGTATAAAATCCGAGTGGATGAACATAATCATGAATATAAAATATATGTATTGGGATCCGAGTGTATGTTAATCTATATATATACTTCGAGTGATGGTATTATATGCATACCGATTGAATGTGTTGGTGAATGGAATGTGTAAAGATAAGAATCCGAGTGTATGCGCGTGTATATTCATATATGTTCTGTTAATAACATGGTTATGAATCGGTGGAAGAGTAATGCTGTTTTGGCAGTCGGACTTGGAATTAGAGAATATATCTATACAAGGGATTTATGTTGATTTGATGCTTCCTACCGACTAGGAAATGATGATGTATGAATTTCTCTAAGTTGATGAATCCTGAGTGGAATATATATGGCTTAGTTGCTTTTTCGAGTGAATCTCTTGAGGGAAGAATGGTTATACTAATTTAAATTGGGGATATATTCTAAGTATGGAATATATGTATTCTGAGTGTTAAGTGTGGAATGAGTCTGAGTGAGACTTGATTTAATGGTTTCCCGAGTGGTTGAGTATTTCATATGTCCAAGTGACTTGGTGAAATCCTCTGAGTGTTGAGGAGTTTGGATAATTCCGAGTGGAATTGTTTAGGGAAGTCATTTCCAAGTAATGGGTGTTAAGGTATTCTCCGAGTGAGAAATGATGGCTATACCGAGTGGAGTATGGTTGTGGAGATCCCTTCTGAGTGAAAGAAGATCCACATATTCTCCGAGTGAGAATAGGCATGAATGCTGAGTGTGAGGCCGAATGTGTATTGGTCGGTAATGATGTTAGTTATCGAGTGGGATACCACTCAGAAGATGAGTTGGTTTATGAATGGTGTGCCGAGTGATGAATGTGAAGTACATTCCCAATTGAATTATGGTGAAACACACCGAGTGGTGTTTGGTTGGGTAATAACCCGAGTGAGAGGTTTATGGAATCCGAGTAGAATAACCCGTATTTTCCCGAGTGGATCATGTGTGTACCTTAGTGGATAAATTGTGGAACTAAGTTATGAGGTGTATGTGCGTGGAGTCATTACCGAGCGATTGAAACCCCTGACTCCGAGTGAATGGTTATCTCAGATTCCGAGTGAGATTATTATTATTTGCCGAGTGTGGCTTCTCGCTTCAGCGAGTGTGTGATGTTGGAAGGCTTGGGGTCAGTTTCGCTTAAGCGAATGGTGGTTCACCCGAGCGAGTTGCGCGGTCTCGCTCAAGCGGAGTCGGATCTCGCTTGAGCGAGTGGGCGCTGTATTGTGGGCTTCGCTCAGGCGCTATTGTTCTTCCGCTGATTGCCTTTCTTGGTCGGCCTTTCATTGCCTTTGCCTTACTTTCTTTTTCTCCTTGGCCATGGGACCAGCTCTCATATCTTCATATATGGGAGTGTTCTTATTATGGATCCAGGTTATGCTTTAATTAATTCGCAAAATTTTCCCTCTAAAATCAGGGTGTCACATTCTGGTATCAGAGCAGACCAAAAGGTCCATGGCCAAGGTTTGCTTACTGAGTGTAAGCGGTTATGTGCTGTATGACCGAGTGGTCATCATTTCTTGTGGTGTTTCTTAGTTTGAGTTGGCCGAGAGAGGATGTAATAGTAATGTTGAGTCGGTTGTGAAGAATTTAAATTGTGTAATTGTTTGTGCCATTTGTGAAGGATATTTTATACCCTTGGCACGTGAATCTTATATGGTATTTGACATAATTGATTAGTTGTTGTCCCTATGTTGAAAATTTAAACATGATCATGAATGAATAAATGTGAAATCAGGTATATGCTAAACTGAGATTGTGTCTCGGTTTCTGAGGTGTGAAAACCGAGTGATTGATTAGTTGATGTCGGACCACTAGGTGGGGTAACCTAATTGATTGGGTGTGATCAAGTATGATCGGAATATTATTGAAATAGATATGCGAGAATTTAGAAAACTAGGTGTGAAATTGATGAAATTGGATATCTGAGGATTTGGGTTAGACTCGGTCTTGTGGTTGAAAGCCGAGTGATTGGATGGTTGAATTATGACCCATAAGGTGTAGTAACCCGATCGGACTCTGTATGCTCTTATACTGTTAGACCTTGTGGAACTAGACTCTATGTTGATTTTGACTCGGTGATAATTGGATGTTGTGGGGGTATTTGGTAACCCTTGGAATTTCGAGCCAAACAATCTGATTGACCATATGGATTGTTGAGTCAAGTAATGGTATAACAAATTGTTGAGGTTTGAAGTGTCTTAAGGTTGAAATTCGAGTATACCTTGGTACTGGATATGGTGATAATGGAAATAATATTATAATGATTGTATATCCGACTGGTGGACGGTGTTATGCTCAGTAAAGAGAGTTACCAATGTAGAAACCTATTGTTAAGATTGAGAATCATATTGAAAACCGAGTGGTATATCTTAGAGAATTTGATGAATTCCTTAGGCTTAAATTAACTGATGACTAGTGATGAATGATGAATTGAGGGATTGATTGGCTGATTAACTATGATTTTATGATAAATAAGATTAAATAAGAGGTATTTACTCGGTTTGTACTGGAAACCGATTGCCATTGTGCCATTTTATGATAAGTGTGGTTGGTATTTGATGATTATTATCATGAGGATTGTATCAGAATAGGTATAGGGACTGGAAATATACCTTGAATGGGTTGAAGATTTATTAATAAAATGCATTTTACTATGATGATAACTGATGTTTGCTGACTGAGGACATGTGATGCACCAGTGTTGGTACGTAATAGTGGAAATATGTTGCTTATAGATCAACATTATCCGAGTGAATTTGGTCGGTGTGAGTGAAAAAGAATGTGAGGATGCTGTTCCAGTGTGACTCTTCATGCCATAGGTATTATGGCAGTGTACATTTTGCATTGACTTGATGCAACTGTTGTGACCCTATAGGAATGAGGCATCATCCTATAAGTTGGATGCAGCAGTTCATAGGTCAGGCAAGTGGGACTGTAGCTGCTTATGGGGATGGCTTGAGTCTATAGGACTGCTACAAGCAAAGATGTGAGTGTGATGAGTGTACAGTAAATATTAGTGTATCAAAATATGGATGGGTGAATGAGAGGAATATAATTCCAAGTGAAATAATTACTGAGTGAAATTAAGATGTTCCGAATGAAATACCCTTAAGAGGGTGGAGCTTTTCTGAGGTGAAGTAAAGTCTTGAATTTGGTGCACTGCTCGAGTTGGAATGTTTCCGAGCAGTGAATACCCGAGTGGGTAATTTCCGAGCCAATTGGTGACACTTCCGAGTGGAAGGTGTTAAGAGTGGGCTATCTCAGAATTTCTTGTGGTATGGTCGGTAACCACTTGAGAGATGGAGCTGTGCCGGTTGGAAATTGTCTGGTCGGTGAATGCATGGAAAGCATTGGTTTGTAAGCTGTTTTGTATGCCATGCAATGATATGCTGAGCTGTTTATTAAGGTATGTTATGATTGAATTTCAAGGACGAAATTCCTAAAAAGGTGGGGAGAGTGTAACATCCCAGATTTTTAAATAATTATAAAATTTAGATTAAGGTTATGGATTGATGGAATTAATGGTTAATTAAGGATTAATTACCAATTAGGCAAATTATTGAATAATGATAATAATAATATTAATAATACAAGAATGAACCATGTGCCTTGGAAGCTGGTGGGCCCGGTTCTCTCTCCATTTCTCTCTCTTTATGCACGCTGGTGGTAGGTGGTGCCTTAGGAGTTTTGGTTTCCTTTCTCTCCCTTGTCCACGTTGGATGGGAGTAATCATTGCTAGGGAAATGGCATTAAATGCTAATGGACTTACATTAAATGAGGATGGGATGTTGAGATGATGAGAGTGGGACGTTGTTGAGGGCTGAGATGATAGGACTTCAGCTCCACGTTTTCTCCTCATTTTCCTCCATTTTTCTCCTTGGTGGCTTTTCGGAGGAGAGAGATGCTCCTCCTTCTCTCTAGAATTCATGGAGCTTCTGCTTCATCTTCTTGCCTTCTCCTTATCTTCATCTTCCTCCACTCAACGCTGTGTTGAGTTCGAGTGGAGCTGCATGATGATGGTGAAACAGCTTGTGGCTGTGTGTGTAAGCTGGGTTGCACCTTGCTGTTTTGGTGCTTCTTCCTCCTCTTTTCGTTCCTCTATATGATGGGTTGTATGAGGCTCAGTTCGGAGAGCCTGCAGCAGCTGGGTGTGTGTGCATGCCTCGGTTTATGGATGCATGATGGTTCACAGATGACGAGGTTGAGCTACTCTTGTGAGGATGAAGACATGCATGATGCATGAAGGCATGGTGGTCCTCCACTGTTGGTGAGGACTGACTCTTGATGCTATTCTTGTGATGGATACAGCGTTGGAGTTCTTCACTAAGCTGGGTGAAGACTGAGTTGAGTCTTGATGACTCTTTCCAGTGTTGAAAGCCAAGCAGGGTGCTGCTGTGGCTAGACCGAGTGGTCCTGTGACTCCTGGAAGCTTCATCCAGGTAAGGGGAGCTATTGCATCTTAAGTGTATAGTTTATGGACGGACTTCCAGGTGACTTCATTGCATTGTGTTATGTTTTGTTGGATGTTGTATGTTGTTAAGTTGAACACGGATTGTTGTTTGTTATTTAAATGGTGCATGATTATCCGTCCAAGAGATGCATGATGTTATTGTGATGATGATTATATTATGATGCTTGAGATGCATGTATGTTGATGTGGAGTGCATGTGTGATCCTCTATTTGTCCCTGGATGTGTTGTACATTTGAATGCATGTGAATGTTATTGATGCATATGTGTATGCTGAATGCATGAATGGGGAATGTTATGATGGATGCCGAGTGGGCTTTATAGAGGAAGGCATGAAATGCTTACTGTAAAGGATAAATCCGAGTGAATATAGGATAATCCGAGTGAATGGCATAGTGATTGCCGAGTGAATGGTATGGTGATTGCCGAGTGAACGGCATAGTGATTGCTGAGTGGATGTGGTATAAGCCGAGTCATCTGATTGTTGTTAACTAACTCTTAGGAAATATAAATAAGACTCCTTAGTATCTGGATACTAAATTGGATTGACCGTCAGCTGGGTTCCTACCCGACCACCCATGAACTCCTACCTAGTCCACCGAGCCTAACCTAGCTCCCCACCTGACCATTGGATAGCTCAACTGGGCCATGCTCGATCACAGAAGCTAAAAATGAGGGGTAAATATATCGATCGATCGTCCACACCATATAATAATCATATTACATCTCAAAATCATCCCATTCAATTCATAATATAATGTCCCGGCACAACGGTGATCACCCTAGGACCTCGATCAGCCTTTCAGGCAAATTAATCTTATTTATCCCCATCTCTTTAATTTCCTGAATCATCAATAGTTTGTTATTTTCATCTCATCATCTCACAACAACATATCACTCATTATGATAGTAACATTTCCATAATTAACCATATCAATAATTCTTATTTTCATTTGATCATCTTACAGCAACATATCATTCATTATGATAGTAACATTTTCATAAATTAAACACATCAACAATTCTTATTTTCATTTCATCATCTCATCACAACAACATATCAGTCATTATGATAGTAACATTTCCACAAATTAACAATATTTATTTTCTTTTTATATCAACATCACAATTATCATCATATAGTACATTTATATCGCTAAGCATCAATCTCATCATGCATTTAAGGCTTTAAATCATCATTCTCGTGATTCAAGATTCACATCATCAAAGCACCAATTATACATTTCTCTATAATTTTACATCAAGTTATTTATAAATTCACATATAGATTGATAAGTCAATAATTTTCCATAACTTATACCACTTCTACTTATTTTACAACAATCATTATCATACTTAGTCATATATCAACCTGTAAATTCATTTCACATTATTGGCTTCTAAATTCTCATAATCTCTCTTATTCCACATAATTCATAACTCGCCTTTTTTATAACTAGTTTAATCATTCCTTAGTTTCTTACCAATCGACATATAATCATTTAATTAATTAAATTAGCCAATGGCGACTATGATCTACCTATTTCTTATACGAAAAATGGCGTAAATAAATTTTCTACATTAATCTCAACCCGGTACATCCCTTACCTTAATTCTGTGCTTTCAAAGCTTCCACCGCAAAGGAAAAATCACTAAATTCTCAAAATATCTATATTCAAGAAGTTTATAAACCAATTTAGAGTTTCGATTTTCGAAACAAAGCTCATCAGGACAAAATAGTCTCGAATACATTCTCAAAACTTTTGAAGCTTACCTTTGTTGTTTTCAACCTCTGTTTCGAGACTCGCTCATTCTAACGGCTTTCTGGCACCCGATCCCCTACCTAACAATGTCAAAACAGCAATCCATTAGCTATTACTCAACACCCATCCTGTCAAGAATGATTTTCAAGTTCCAAGATGCCATGCAAATGGAAAATGAAGAATCCCCATGAACACCCTATTTTTGGGGTAGAAAGAGGAATCACAACTTTAAAAATGTGGTCAATTTCAACTTTCGACGAGAAATCGAGGGTCAATTGGGCTCCTAGTCACTCTTGACCATGAAAGATACAAGAAAAAGAAGTTTCGTGTATGCAAGTGACGGGGGAAGAAGAAAGGAATAAAGAAAAATGTTTATACATTAAGGGCACTCTGGTGATTTCAAATTCATTTCTTTTATTTCCTTTAGATAATTTAAAATTTACCATTATAACTTATTTAAAATTAAACATCATAACTAGCTACCTAAAATTTCTTAATTTAATTTCATTGCCAATTAAAATTCCCTAACTAATTTAATTCCCACTAACTCTCACTTAATTTATTAATTAATTCTTTGCAGCGTAATTAATTTCTAATAATTGGGATGTTAGAGTCAGCATTAGCAATAGGGAATTTAAAAAGTGCTAGCTAGGATGCCAATATTGGAGATAGGGAATTTAAAGGGTGTCAGTTATGATGCCAGTGTAGGCGACGAAGAATTTAAAGGTTGCCAGCTGGGACGCTGACATTGGCGACAAAGAATTTAAAAGGTGTCAGCTGAGATGCCAACATTGGCGACAAGGAATTTTAAAGGTGTCAGCTAGGCTTCCAACATTGGCGACAAGGAATTTAAAAGGTTTCAATTAGAACACTAGCATTGGCGACAAGGAATTTAAAAATATGCCAGCTGATATGCCAACGTTGGCAACATGTTATTTAAAAGGTGCCAGCTGGGATGCCATCATTGGCGACAAGGAATTTAAAAGGTGCTAACTGAGATGCCAACATTGGAAACATGGAATTTAAAGGATACCAACATTGACGACAGGAAATTTAAAAGGTGCAAGCTGGGACACCAGTATTGGTGACAAGGAATTTAGAAAGTGCCAACTAGGATGCCAGTATTAGTGACAAGGAATTTAAAAGTTTCCAGCTGGGTTACCAGCATTGGCGAGAGGGAATTTAAAGGGTGCCAATTGGGATACCAACATTGGCTACAAGGAATTTAAAAAGATGTCAGCTAGGATGCCAGCCTTGATGATAAAATAATGCCATTTGGGATGCCAACATTGATCATAAAGAATTTAATAGGTGCCAACTGGGATGTCAGCATTGGCAACAAAGGATTTTAAAGGTGCTAGCTGGGATGCCAACATTGGCGACAAGGAATTTAAAAGGATACCAGCTTTGACAAAATTTTAGAAAAATGTCATCTTCGGCCGAAAGTTTAGAAAAGGGCTATTTTTGTTGAAATTTTCAAAAGAGTACTTTTTTAGGGGAGGCTTGACACCTAAGACAAGGGGTTTAGGGTGATGAGGCTTGGCACCTAATGAATGTGACTTGGAAAGAGGCGATCACTCAAACTTTTCCTAGGTTGCCTTTCCAGGTTTTCAACCTAGCGAGCCTTTCTTTTTATATTTTGAATTAGGGTTGCATCCTTCACAACATAAGGCTTAAGCTAATCACGTTGAAACTGAACCCACTTGACCTCTTTTCACTTGGCTTTATCCTTTGGGAACAAATCTTAACTTGGATAGGTGGCATTGCTTCCATTTTGTGTATTAGGGGAAATGGGATGAGCCTTATGGTACTGATCAAGAGGGACCATTCTGAAATTTCCTCTTTTTTGCTTTTGCTTTTGCTTTTGTTTCTTTCTATTTTTTTTTATTTTTTTCATTTTTTGGCCCCGTTAATATCCTTATCTATCTTCAACCACTCCACTCGTCCTCAGCCAATACGACAAAGAATCGTGGCATTAGATAGTGGCATTGTGATGACTTGGCTTGCTAAACCATACCTTAGGTCTTGTTAGCAAAAGAAACAATTCCCACCTCTGGGAGGGATTGATTGCAACAAGGATAAAACATTACCCTTGTCACATTCTTGACTTAGTGACATTCATATCCCATATTGAACGATGTCGACATGCTTGACAATATTAATTTAAGTGTGCCTTAATATGATGAACTTGCCCCACTTGCATGTGTATAGAGGCACTAAACTTGATTCTTTTGATCTTTTCTTTTGTTTTTTCCCAATGTGATGCCAAATTATTTTGGCTACAGTTCCAACAATCCTTGTTGTTTATGGGAAAGGGTCATAACCTTTCCTCACTAGCATGGTTAGCCAAATGGTCAAGGTTTCAAAATAGAATTGTAACTTTTCCATTCTTGAGAGACCTGTATTTATTTGGGTTAGCATAGAAATAAAAAAGAAGTTAAGATGATGATAAGGTAAAAATATACAAGAAACAGGTTGGGGAAACTACATTTATTGATAAGAAGATAATGGGAGGGGAACATATGTACCATTATTACAAAAAGTCCTAAAGCCTTAGGCATAGCGATAAGACTAGCATAGGAAAAAATGAGATGAAAACACAAGATCATAAGGACTTGATGGTGCCCCATCTACTAAACCTCTTGATCGGATCCCTTTTGGTCAGATTCAACATCAATTTCCTCCTCTTCTATTGGCATGGCAGGATCCTCCTCCTCAAGTGCCCTATGTGAATTGTGGGCAATCTTCCTAATTCTTACTTTACCTTTCATCCTTTCTCTGATCACAATAATATTGGAGAACTTTGATGACATACTTCTAATCATCATGTCTTGGAAGGATGATTTGAGGGTGTCAACAAACATGATGATAACTTCCTTTTCCTAGAGAGGGGGATCCACCTGTGTAGCTGCCTCCCCCCAACGTTAGGTGTACTCCTTAAAAGTCTCAGTGTGGCTGATGGTTATGCTTTATAGCTTTATATGACTTGGAGCCAGATCAAGGTTGTACTTGTATTATCAGAGGAAAGCATCCGCTAAATCCTTCCAAGAGCATATATGGGAATGCTTTAGATGCGTGTACCATTTACTACCCCAGGATGGTTGTCTTGGAAAAAATAAATTGTTGACCCATTGTTTTGAGCATGTGATGCCATCCTTCGACAAAACATGATCAGGTGGTTTTTTGGACATTTTGTCCCCCATGTACTTTTTAAAGTTTGACACCTTAAACTTGACCAAGATGACCACATTACACATAAGACAGAGCTCAGAGGCATCTACTACTTCAAAATTTCTTATCCTTTTTACAACCCGCAACCTCTTCTTCACAGTTGCCAATTTCTCCTTGGGTGAAGGTGTTATGGTCATATAAGGGTGTTGGGTCTAGGAAAAGTTTTGGGGGCTAGAGGCATAAGGCATTATGTAGCTGTAGAGAAAAGAGTAAGGTATGTAAAGAGGAAAGGTTATGAGGCTTGTAGACCCCCGTCATTGTTTGGCAATGAACTTTGTGGCTAGACGATGCTTGGCAGGTTCAATGTTTGGGGTGGTGCTTTGTGGGTCTAGTGTTTAGGTGGTGTTTGGACGAAAGTAGCCAATATACAGTTCTTATGGTGGGAAAAAAGGTTTTTGGAAAGTGTTTCCAGCTTGGGTGATGATGGTTTATGGGTGTTTATAGCCAAAAGGTAAGCCGTATGATGGGAATAAGTGTGTGTAAGATTTTGTAAGTTACGCCCGGGTGTGGCTTGGTTGGTGAAGAGGTATGGTTGGGTGTTCTCCCATAAAGGTTACCCTATCACCGTACACCTTAATAAACCTATCATTTGTTCTTTTAATTGACCGATGTCTTTCTTTGGGTCGTCTTGGTCATGTTCCGCTTCATCCATTATCCTTGCTATGAAACGGGTCTTATAAGGGTGTCTTTGAAAATGTCCACTCGCAATGCTAGTGTTTTTTCAAATGAATTATGTTAAAGTAAATATAGTGGAAAGTGAAATACATGAATGATTAAATTGGTTAAAAAATATATAAACAAAATGTAAAGCTTGGTGAGCATGCGATCATTAAAGCATTGGCCTGAATAGAATAGGAATTAATACAAGCTCAAAATCATATCCTTACGGTGGGTCTTAAAAGGAAATTTGACCCTTAGCCCTATTAGGAAATGTTTTTTAGTTTTACGGCTCTTGCCCCATGATATCCTGATCCGGTGTTAATTTCTTTATTCTTTTTTGAAGATGCTTGTTAAGTTTAATATACTTTAGAAGTAACAAACACCTTGTTAGTTATTGCTCCCTTAGACAACTTTATCATTTTTCTAAGAAGAATTCTTTTCAGAAATCCTAAAGGAGTGACGATTAACAAGGCTTATAGTAGGGAAAAGACTTCATAGGTCATCAATCTTTTAAATTCTTTTAAAAATATTTTTTTTATAACCCAAAAAACGGTTTAAAGGACCCATGACCCATAAAGAGAAAATGGCAGGAAAAGAAACTAAAAGAAAATGACATGCCTCTTTGTGCCCTAATTAGGTTTGTTTGAAGGCCTTCTATGAGGATCTAAAGCTTTACTAGTTGCGCAACTCACATTCGATGGTCAATCTTCTTAGTCAAGGTTAACAAAGCTAAGATCCTATCCATGATGTTGGCCATAATAGTAGAAAGTCTACTAGGTATTGGACACCATGAACAAGTCACAATATAGCTAAGGTTTTCACGATATTCAGAAAGAACGTACGTCTAAAATGACACCATTAATAACCTCTTCTAGTCATAAGGTTTACTTGCACCAGGTTATAAGGCCCTTACTTGAAAGTATATGAAAATGTGAAGAAGAAGAAGAAGAAGAAGAAGAAGAAGAAGAAGAAGAAGAAGAAGAAGAAGAAGAAGAAGAAGAAGAAGAAGAAGAAGAAGAAGAAGAAGAAGAAGAAGAAGAAGAAGAAGAAGAAGAAGAAGAAGAGTGCAAGCTTTTTCCTTGCTTAACAATGAAGGAAGAAGTTAAAGTGGTGAAGATAATACTTGTGATGTGGAGTTCACAGTTAGGAGGAAGAAAGAATATGAGGTTTTTCACTTCTTTTCTTTCTTTTGCGTTAGGGGAGTGAAAAGAAGAAAAAGAAGAGTGGGAGCTTTTGCCTTTCTTAATAATGAAAAAAAAAGTTGAAATGGTAAGGATGATGCTTATGATGTGGAGTGCACAATTAGGAGGAAAAGAGAATATGAGGTCTTTCACTTCTTTTCTTTCTTTTACGTTAGGAGAGTGGTGGAAGAAGAGGGGTGGACTTAAAGTGGGTTTCTGTAAGAAGTCAATTATATACTATTTTCTAAAATTTGCTTCTAAATTGGTGTTTAATTTCTCTTTTAATTAGGAAAATTAATCCCCATTGCGTTTAATTTAAGCATTGCCACAATTTTGAGCTTACAAATTATTTTTGATGTGTTTGGATAAGTTTTAAAGGCATTTGGAAAGAAAAGAAGAAGAAAGGGAAAGTGTTAAATTTGTGTTTAACTGATCTTAAACAATAATTTTAAATTTGTTATTGCCGCTTCATTCACTATTAGATTGAGCTGCAAGTTTGATATCATATTTACAACACCCAAACCTTAATTTTCAATGGTGGGATATTGTTAGAGAGTTTTTTGTTGAAATCAGCTTGTCCCAACGAGAAGTTTTCTCATTAGGGCTACCAAGCATAATCTTCGTCAATTTGCTTCTACGAGAAGGTTCTCATAGGAGCGAGATATTCATAGCAGCATACACTTATTTTGCCTAAAAAGCCATAGAAGAGCTTTTGTCTTAATATATTGTATATAATTTTACAGTAATTGTATAATTATGGATTGTTATTTTTTCGATTATCGAACAAGTATATGTAGATACGACACTTTTACTTATTAATTGAAACTACAACAGATATATGATACATTTGTTAATGTCTCAACAATTTTCAAGCTTATTGATATGGACCTAGGTATCTGAAAAAAGGATTTAATATTCCAAATATTAAGTCCTTTTGAAGCTACAAAGGTTATATCTATACCCCTTTCTAGGTGCATGTGTCATGATGAATTAATTTGGTATAATAATTCTAAGGGTGAGTATACTGCGAAGGAAGGATATAAATTGTTGTTAGATGATTCTGGATTGAAAGCTAGCTACCTCTACATCCATTTCAGATTTCATAACATTATGCTTTGGTGTCATGTCCTTAGTCCTCAGGTAGAGTCTCTTTGGTTTGCTTCCCCTTTATCTTTGAGAACATTCCTTTATCATCCTGTGTGGGTTGACTTCTTGATTGCTTGAGTAAATTAAATAATGATGCTTTATGTTTATTGTAACACTAAATAATAAAAATACGAGGGAATCTTTTTCAAAAATATTTTCATCCTAGGATGTCCCCACGTGACTCAACGGGTCCCCAATAACGTATCCTAGGCTTGGGAGTTCCAAAATTGCCCAAAGAAAATTTTTTTGCATGCCAGTTCCCTGCGCACTGCTCAGTAACTTACGTCAAATTAAAGTTACACAACTCTGATTGAGATGAGCCTAGTTGGTACACCTTCGTAACTCAGACACCTACAATTATTATGCAGAAGTTGAGGGCTAATTATGCCCCTAAGACAGCCTAATTCACAAATTTGTAGAACCAGCCCAATTGAAACTTTCAGCATGAACATCCTATGGTATTTTGGGCATAACTTGGGCTACCGACATCCAGTTGATGCAACTTTGGTGTCATAACTTTCGTGAAGGGAGCAAAAGCTCAATCAGTTTCACTTGAGCGAGATTTTTTCTTAAGATCTCACTTGAGAGAGAATTCAACAATAACAACCTCTGATTCGCTCGCTCAAGCAAAAATTAGGCAGAAACCACCCATTTGACACTCGCTTGAGCGAGAATATCCTCGCTTGAGCAAGATTTCAAGAGAATGCACCCCTAAACTCATATATAAGCTGGCTTAAGCAAGAATTGACCCGCTTGAGTGAAAATAAAAGCTCATAACCCATAAATCAACTTCCAACCTACCTATTTTGCCAGTATCAACTCTGATTGTTATGAAACTTCACGGGCACTATGTTTTACCCATTCCAAAGTTGTTGGTGCAGTCTGTTTGCCAAAATTCTAATATACGACTAAGATATGTGCTGAATTGCATTTTGACTATTCTAAGGCTAAAATGTGTAACTCAAAGGTTATTTCTTATTAGATTTGGCCCATTCCAAATGACACAAGTCCCAAATCATGTTTATAACCTATTGGAACCATTCAGAGGTATCCAAACCTAATAGAACGCAATATGACCTATGTCACATTGCAATTTTCTGGACCGAATCCCGATGTAATTAAGATAATTACTTCAATAAAAGTGCTAGTAAAATTTTTGAGTTTTCAAAAGAGGTTCAACACTTCAACATTACATTAAGAATTGAATCATGGAAAATCGAAGAGTGAGAGTTTTGGGATTTCATAAAATGGATCGATAATAAATAGCCCTTATGTGTATATGTCATAACAGAGTATACAGCCGAAAAAAATACATACACAGGGCGTACGCCAAGTCCCATATATGAAGATATGAGAAAAGGCCCTTAAAATTTTGAAGGAAGTGAAGAAATAAAAAATTAATCAATTCACTTAAGTGAAGTGTAACTCGCTTAAGCAAAATCGTCCAAATTCACTCCAAGTCACTAATCCATACATAAGCATCTTCTGGCTTGAAACCCCCATGGAACTCAGATGTTTTCCGCTTGAGGAAGCGGTCAGGTCCATGATTTGCTTGACCTTTGGGTTGTTGTTGACGTTCAATTATATCCACAAACCGATGAAAAGCTTCAGCCATAGTGGTTGCATCTATGTTGCGCCTATCTGTCATCAATCAAAATATACACATGGTATAAACAACACTTAGTAATCATACATTTTCATCTCTCAAGAATTTATAATTCATTAATAATCATCATCAATACACATTATCATACTGTAACTTAATATCAGAAGGTAAATAATGGAGGGAATCGCCTGGTCAGGCTTAGTAACAATTATAAAATCAATAACACCATTTACCATTAATCAAGCAAGTCAACTCATTCATATAGTTTCACTAAAAGAGACCACAATTCAAACAAGAGCAACTAATGCTTTGATACCAAGTTGTCACACCTCGATTTCCCGGACCTGAATCCCGATGTAATTAAGATAATTACTTTAATAGAAGTACGAGTAAATTTTTTGCATTTTCAAAAGAGGTTCAACACTTCAACATTACATCAAGACTCGAATCATGAAAATCGAAGAGTGAGAGTTTTGGGGTTTCATAAAATGGATCGATAATAAATAGCCCTAATGTGTATACGTCATAACAGAGTATGCAGTGGAAAGAAATACGTACATAGGGCGTACGCCAAGTCCCATATATGAAGATATGAGAAAAGGCCCTTAAATTTTAAAGGAAGTGAAGAAATAAAAAATTGATCAATTCGCTTAAGCGAAGTGTAACTCGCTTGAGCGAAATTGTCCAAATTTCCTTGAGCGCATCAGGATTCTCCTGAGCGAGTTGCACATTACAATCAGACCCATAGTTTTGCTTGAGCGGACCACATTCACCTGAGCAAAATTTGTCCAGTATCAATTTCCTATTTAATTCACTCGAGCGAAAAGCATTTGCTCGGGCAAAATCAGTCCAATACCTAAATAAAAGTAATTCGCTCAAGCGGACTCACTCCGCCTGAGCGAGATTCGTCCAGAACCATTTAATGAAGAAATTCGCTCAAGCAAAACTTTGTTCACTTGAGCGAGAACGAGGCAGAACCATTTTCAAAGGGATTCGCTCAAATAAGAACCCACCCGCTTAAGCGAGACCTGAGCAGAAGCAATTACACAAGAACTCGCTCAAGCGAGGCCAGACTCGCTTGGGCGAAAAAGTGACAAAACCAAACTCAAAGAAACTCGCTCAAGCGAAGTAATACCCGCTTGAGTGAAATTAGGCCAGAAACCATATACCTGATACATAGCCAATTCGGTTGGGCGAGATTTATCTCGCTTGAGCGAATTTACCAGCTTTTACCCAAAAACTTAAGTTATTCAACTTCAAGGGATGGCAAACCACATTATTCACTAATTTGGCCCAAAACATTATTTTGCACACATTTAAATACCTAATTAGGACTTGCTCCACCATGTCCTGCCCATGAATTTTGGTTCTAGATCATCACATACAAAAATGTCAGTTTAGGCACATTTTGCCTCAACCTAGCATGCCAATTTCTTATTTAGGCCTACTTGGCCACAAGCACACATGCATACAAGTCCCAAATAGACATTATGACCTATTTGCACACTCTACGTGGTTTAATTATCATTATGCGGGAATATAGCTATCTACTTCCCATTTTTCATGCATACACCATAGGTATATCATCATCAATTCATTTTTATCATTAATCAACTTAATTCAAAAGTACATATTCATTATAAACATATATATACAACGTATGTAGGCCTAATTTTTCCATAGGACCTACTCAAAAGGTCACATATCCAACTCAACAGTTGTGAATACCTATTTTTATCCGGATAAAAAAGAAATTAAATTTTTAAAAAAATAGTATTATAAAATTTCATAGTGACAATTGCATAGTAACCGTTGGAATAGTATCTTCTCCATCTATATAAATACTCAATCTCTCCTCATTTCCTACCACAGTTCTTTCTTCATTAACCTTCTTCCATAATTTTTCTCAATGGCCAATAGGTGTCGAAGCCAAGAGGAAAAAACAAGGGCGGGAAACCGATGGTTTTATAACTACCTTCTTGCTTCTTGTAGCATGGGTAGTACTTTTTCTTTATTGGGTATTTTATTTATGGCCCAATATGTAATAAATAATTTTAGGATTCTAAAAGAGTTTATGTTTCCATAAGAGTAAGTGATTACTCATTTGTACTCAAAATATTCAAAAAAATAAAATAAAAAAAATAAAAAAAAGGCCCAAAAAATCAAATCAGAAAAAAAATGAAAATGGGCCAAAAAAAGAAATGGGCCCAAAACGAAAAAAGGTCCCAAAAAAAGAAAGAAAAGGAAAAAGAAAACAAAGAAGTTACGGTGATTTATTGAGGTGGGACCCAGTTTGGTTGCATAATTGAAGAAAATGGAAGAAATTGGCATCAAATTTTGACAATTTAGAAAAGAAGGAAAGTGATAGCATGTCATAAAGGATCCAAGGCAAATTTTTATCTATAAATAGAGGAGGATGTAAAGGAAAAAAGGGATGAAGAAGGAGGAAGAGAGAAAAGAGTGATATCTTTTTGTGTGATTTTTTAGAAAAGTTTGTTTTCAAAAATAGAGGTATGGAAATATGGTTAGGAAAGTGTGTGTTATTCTATTATGTTTTAGTATGTGAGTTTTGTGACCAAAATTACTGTAAGAGTCTTGTAACCGGTGTCTAAACACCCTTAAATCGAGTCCAAACGAAGCCAAAAGTAAGGGAAATCTACACAATCGATCTCTCGAATTATGTTCTGGTTCCTCTTTAATTGTTTTTGTGCTAAAGTATTTTTAATAAATATGAGAATATTTATTTATTTCTTTAATATATGTTTATTTTATTAATATTATAATTTTCCCTTGTGGAATTTTATTTATAATTTGATTGTCATAATTAGAATCATAATTTCATTTATTTCCTTTTTAGTTCCTTTATTTCGTATATTTTATTTGACATTTGTTATCATTATTATTGTTATTTAGTATTTTATTTGGTGATATTTTGTTGTGATATCATATTCTATTCTATTTATTTTCTTTATTTATTTTTCTTTATTTATTTTTCTACATTTTATTTTTCTACACTTTATTTTCCTGCAGTTATTTGTTTATTTATTTATTTTCTACACTTTTATTTATTTATTTATTTATTTTTCTGTACTTTTATTTTTATTTATTTATTTTTTTACACTTTTATTTATTTATTTTTCTACACTTCTATTTTTATTTATTTATTTTTCTACATTTTATTTTTCTGCACTTTATCTTTCTGTAGTTATTTATTTATTTATTTATTTTCTGTACTTTTATTTTTCTTTATTTATTTTTCTGTTCTTTTATTTTTATTTATTTATTCTTTTGCACTTTTACTTTTATTTATTTTTCTACACTTTATTTTTTCACACTTTATTTTTCTGCACTTGTTTATTTAATTATTTTTCTGTACTTTTATTTTTATTTTTTTACACTTTATTTTTCTGTAGTTATTTACTTAGTTATTTATTCTCTGCACTTTTATTTATTTTTCTACAGTTTATTTTTCTACACTTTAATTTTCTGTAATTATTTATTTTTAAGTGTTTTTATAGGTGATTATTTATTTATTATTATTATCTTGTTTCCCCTCTTACCTATTTATTTGTCTATTTATCTTTCTTTTAAGTTTGAAATGATATTAATTTGGATGAGACATCTTATTAACCTTATTTTCAAAAAAAATGATTGAATAAGGTTCACTTGTTAATTTTAATTAATTAAGTGTATGTATTTCTTTATTTTCATATCGATGTATTTAATTCTATTTTTCCTTCTTATGTCTATCTATTTTACCTTTTTATTTATTTATTTTTAAATTTTTTAAACAATGTATTTTTTGGGAAAATTAATAGGTTGTCTTTTAATTACTAGAAAGATTATTTAGATGAGACGTCTTATTTTTTATTTTATTTTACTGTCTTTTAATTACTTGTTTGTTTATTTTCCTTTGAACTCAAAGAACGAAACTTAGGTGATGTGTCCTATTAGTTAATTTTATTTTATGTCTGTTGATATTTTTTTCAAAATGTCCTTTACTATTATTTTGTTCATATGTGTATTGTCTGTAAATAACATCTATCATAGGTGTATTCTTTATGAAGGATGAAATATTTAATAATCATTTTTAAAAAATTATACATTATAATTTGGGTAACCATTTTAGGATGGACAGTGTGAAGTGCCCCACCTGTAATTCGACTCTTGGACCAAACAGAATCTCATTTTAAAAACCAGTGCCATTTAAAGGTTTTCCTGATATTTTCCTTAATAAATATTAGTGGCGACTCCCTAAACCCTTTAGTTTTTTTTAGGCCTCCTAAGGGCCTTGTTCCAACACGGTTTCAGTTTTCTTTATTATTGTATATTCCCAGTCCGCGTCATGACCCTGGACCCCGATCGCGACAGTTGGCGACTCCACTAGGGACTCTTAGAGACTAAACCCGTTAAATTGATCTTGTGTATTCTATTGATTATTAATTATTTCATCCTATTTATCTGTTTATCTTGTTATTCTCATTGTTTGTCTAATATTCTATTTATTTTGAATTTACATTGTTTTTTATTTATTGCTTTAATTTAGAACCATAGGGTAGAAGACACATGTTATTTATGTTTGTTCATTGTGCATAATGGGTAAGAAAATTCAGGTGTGAATGCCCCCCCACACATCACATTCATATTTGTGCACACACTATTAAAAAGGGACCTTATACCCGAGCCCTGCAAAAGACGTAGGTTAGGGGAGATTATTAGCGGTGTCATTTAGGACGATACATCCTACCATGATTCACGTGAAAATCTTAGCCAGAGTGTTATCTTAGTTATGACGCCCGCACTAAGTAGGATTCCCTACTTTTTGCATAAGGCTCACAGCTAAATATCAAAGCTCCGATGGCCTTCTTAGAACCAATTAGAATAGTCACCTTGTGAGAAATCATGTTTAAAAAACCTTAGAACCAATTAAGTGGCTACCTCAGTCTAAGACACAATGGGGCAAACATTCCTCTTATCTTTCATTCTCACAAAAAAAAATTTAAAAAAAAATCAAAAAAGAACACTTTACAAATAATGTATTTTTTAACATAGATCATGATAAATATTATTTCACAATAATTATTAGATCTTTCTTTTTATTAATTTTTTTTGTTTTCTTTGTGAAAGGTGAAATTTAAATATTGGTAAGTATTACACAAAAATTGAATTTAACATGAGAACAAGTGATCAGGAAGTGAAGGCACTGGTTTGAAAAATTTGTTACATCTCAAAATCATGAAATCAAATACTAGCAATTTGTTAACCTTAGGCAAACGAATGGATATTACTAAGAAAATGACCTTTGTAAGGAAGTATGGAAAGATCCTAAAATTCTTAGAGGTCGAAGTGTAGGAAGGGGCTCTAACTGCTCTAGCTCAGTTTTATGATCCTTCTCTCCGTTGTTTTACATTCAAAGACTTCCAATTAGCTCCTACT
This sequence comes from Clitoria ternatea, assembly GCA_037962975.1. NCBI lineage: Eukaryota > Viridiplantae > Streptophyta > Magnoliopsida > Fabales > Fabaceae > Clitoria > Clitoria ternatea. The sequence goes on along the minus strand of CM075669.1, from coordinate 270,716,294 downwards.
CTAGAAAAATTTGAGCAGATATTTGGCTTGCAATTGGAAGATCTGAAACCTTATCGACGAATCGAGCACCATGCTTCCATTTTCAATATAGCCCGTATTCTCAAGATAGATCCTAAAGTATTTAAGAGAGCTCAGTTGAACAAGAACCAGATTTCAGGTTTCGTACTAACCTTCTTTGAGCAGTAACTCCTTAGTCAGGTAGGGAAAAGGGAATGGAACATGTTTATTGACACTTTGGCATTGGCTATTCCTGGTTCGAAAGCTTAGAGGAGAAAGTTCCATTACCACTGTCTTGGCTGACATCTATTGTACAATGGATTCCTGTCACAATCGAATGGGAGGAAGATCGTCTGTTGTCTACCTTCCTTGTATCTATGGTTTACTTCGCATGTCTTCAATCAAGTTGGCAAGGTCGAATATCCTATCTCTGATTTGAAGCTCCTTCGGTTAACCAAGAAGACTAATAGGGAATGGACAGGACATCTGGCAAGATTGTCTGCAAACATGATTCCGTGGTACCCTCAATGGATGAATATGGATTCCATTATTTACTTCTACGGGAAATTTCCCAATGTGTCTCTCATGGGAACTCAAGGATGCATCAACTACAATCCTGCCATTACAAAAAAAATAGCTTACTTATCCTATGCTCCAGCCTCTGTAAGAAGAAACAGTGGTACCTTTACTTCATTACTATATAGAGGGAAATAGTGCTCCTGTTATCCAAACTGTCATTGATTCTTGGGCCAAGGTCCATAGAAAAGGAAAAGAATTGGGTGTCTGAAGTTATGTTGCAAAGGAAAGTTACCACCAATGGATTTCAAATAGGGTAGTTATTGTCAAGTTACCTTTCAAAGATCACAGTGCTCATGTGAAAAATACACTTCCCATTGAAAGAGAGGAGGTTGAAAACCTAAAAAGTAAGCTAGCTGAAATGATGGAGAAAAACCAAGCATTAGAGGATGAATTAATCAAGGCTCAACAAGACAATGCTTCCCTTAAAAAGAAAAGGTATGAATTAGAAACGGCCTTTGAAGATGTCAGTAAGAAGCAAAGAATGGATAGAGAATATACGAGGTGATTGGATCAATGCCTCCAAATAGCGAATAGTCAATTGAAAACCAAATAAAAGCAAAAGGATGATATATTGGCTGACATAGGGCGATTACGGGAAATCTTAGCCAAGAAAAAAGAAGAAGCTCAGGCTCAGAGGAACTTATGCAAGCACGAATTGATGAATTGGAAAGTCAAGAATGTCGTCAATGCTTATGAGCGTGAGATAAATAAGGAGAAATAGCAAGCCATGGAAGATAAAGAGAGATATGAAGAGATTGCACATTTAATGACTCTAGAGAGGGTTGAGATGGATAGTCTTGTCTATTCTTGGAAAAACCATTTTTCTAATTTGGCTGGTCTTACTAATAAAACACTTGGAGATATTCCTCACCTATTGAAGAAAGCCAAAGCAATGGTGAATCCACTTTCTACGCCCAAAGAAGTTATGACTCTCATTCAATATTGCAAGGGGTGATTAGATGAAATGGATATCTTGATTGCGAGAGCAAGAGAAGATTGATTTTGTTGTAACAAATGATGTATTGGAACCTGTTGTTGAATAATGAATAAATCTTATGTTGAATTTCCATTTTTCTTAGCTTAGTACTTTAGAATAAGACATTCTAAAAGAAGAGTTTATCTGTGCTTACCAATGTTTAAAATTCATCACATATTTACTTTATGTTTCTTTACGTTATTTAACAAAATTTTGCCCTTTGTACTAAGGTTTCTTTATACTTACCCACATCACGGCTACGGAGGTGATCTGTCTTGCACCGGGGTCCAAGAGATCCAGTGTTGGGCCAGTCACAAATAGTGAGAAAAGTATATGTCTGAAGGCCGGTTCTGTGAATATTCGGTGTATGTATCCGGTGTATCTGTATGAAGAGACCGGTCTTGGCGTCCTAGAGATCCTTCACACCGACCTCACACGTTGGTGTGGGCGAAAGGTGGTGTCACCTGCGAAGATTCTCCAACGCTCAAGTCAGTAATATATTCCAAGTGTGGAATGTAAGGGATGGAAAACCAGGAACCAGAACTCAGAACCCCTCTCCAATAAACTGAAGTGAGTTCTTATACCTGTTTGGCTTGATATACGAGGACCTATTAGTGGGAAACCACTAACCTTCATTAAGCAAGTATATTATTGTTTAATGCGCACTCACCAGCATGATTGAGGCAAGTGGCTATTTTATATTGAGCGTAGGGAGAATGGGGCCAGACTTAGGGGACAAGTTGATCATTCCCAAGAACAGATTATGGCTCGTAGTGTGGGGAATTATTGATCGGGTCCCTGTAGTAATGCCCATCGTCTTCTGTCGGGTGATATGTATGTTATCCAGTGTGCATGGTGTTATCTTGGACTAACCGGTGCAGGGAGAATGCCTGACTCGGAATTACAGTCCGGATGTATACCGATGACATCGGTTGCATGCGATATAATGGAAACTGATTGATCGGTCCGGATCAACCTCTCAAAATGACTGAGACAATCGGTTATAAGTGATGGGTGAAATGAGAACGGATGAGGTATCCGATGTCTCAGACACTACTTTGGATGACCAGTGTAGGAGAGACTTACATCATATAGTTACAGACCGGGTCGGTATTCTGTGTTACCGGTTGATGTCTAGGACAGTTAATATTTTTGCCGACTGGATCATTGTCCTGTGATACCGATTGAACTCTAAGCCGGCTAAGATAATGATCTCTTAGTCTTAGGGCCTGTATCCAGACCGGATCATATGTCCCCTAGCTTATATGAGGGACTTATGAAGTTGCTCATATGAGCTATACAACCTGCGAGAGGTCTGGATGTCGGTATACTTATGCAGAAAATATTTATCTACATGTGTATCGTTCGGTATTATTTCATTATATGGAGGGCTCGTGCCCAGGCTTGTCTTAAAAATACCGAGTGATCCTTCCGGATAGAAGATTTTCGAGTGATCCTCCTGGGTGGAAAATTTCTGAGTGATCCGCCCGGGTGGAAAATTTCCGAGTGATACTTCCAGATGGAAGATTCCGAGTGATCGTTCCTGGGTGGAAGATTCTAAGTGATCATTCCCAGGTGGAAGATTTCCATTGATCCTTCCTGGGTGAAAGATTCTGAATGATCGTTCCCGGGTGGAATATTTCGAGTGATCGTTCCCGGGTGGAATATTTCCGAACGGTCCTTCGACGACGTTCAGTTTAATTATACTCGGAGCTCGATTTTAGTCCTACAATCTGAGTCTTCATTCGGGTAGGAAGTTTCTGAGTGCAACTTTCCCGAGTGGGTGTGTCTACGAGTTGAGTGCAACTTTCCTGAGTGGGGCGTCTCCGAGTATGACACTTCTAATTAGGATTGCACCGAGTGAGACGTTTCCAACTTCCAATTGGTATGGTACCGAGTGAAGAATTTCCGAGTGGGCCATTTCCAAGGGAAGTACTTCTGGTCAGAGGAAGGTTTTGACTTCGAATGAGTACATTTCGGGTAGAGATATTCCCGAGTGAATAATTCCCGATTGCAACTTCGAAGTAAGATATTTTCGATTAAAGAATTCGCGAGTCTGACTTTAGTGAGAAATTTCCGACTGAGGAATTCACGAGTCTGACTTCGAATTTGAGGTGTTTCCGAGTGAAGGATTCTCGGGGGAAGTACCTCTGAGCGAATTCAATGATGAGAATGACGATTGATTCTTCTTCAACGTTCGGCCAAACCTACTAGTCGTAATTGGAGCTCGGTTTAATCCTACAATCCAAACATTCGACTGGGATTTGGTTTGGTCCTACAACCCATGTCTTCAATGGCGTTCGGTTTAATCCTACTAACCGTACTCGGAGTTCGGTTTACTCCTACAATCCGAGTCTTTAAATGGGGTTCGTTTTGATCCTACAACCCATGTCTTCAACGGCGTTCGGTTTAATCCTACTAACCGTACTCGGAGTTCGGTTTATTCCTACAATCCGAGCCTTCGACACAGGGTTCAGATCAGGGCTAATCCTGAACCTACTGCGCCCGTTACTCGGGGTTCAGCATGCTCTTTGAAGAAGAACCAGCTTACTGCGCCTAAGCATTTAATCGGTGTTGGATTTTACCCATTCACCGTGCTTCATACTCGGTGTTGGATTTTACCTATTCACCGGCCTTCTCAATCGGTGTTGCATTTTACCCATTCACCATTCTTCTCAATCGGTGTTGGATTTTACTCATTCACTGGCCTTCATACTCGGTGTTGGATTTTACCAATTCACCGGCCTTCTCAATCGGTGTTGGATTTTACCCATTCACCGGCCTTCATACTCGGTGTTGGGTTTTACCCATTCACCGACCTTCTCAATCGGTGTTGGATTTTACCTATTCACCGTTCTTCTCAATCTACTCGGGGTTCAGCATGGCCTGAAAAAGGGACCAGCTTACTACGCCCAAGCCTTCACTGACGTTCGGTCAAACCTACTAGTCGTACTCGGAGTTTGGTTTAATCCTACAATCCGAGCGTTCATCAATCGGTGTTGGATTTTACCCATTCACCGTTCTTCAACAATCGGTGTTGGATTTTACCCATTCACCGTTCTTCATACTCGGGTTCACCCCTTTGTTCCTTCGAAGAGGTTCATCACTAACAACAGATACGTTGTTAGGATCATCCGTCCTGAAAGTATCTTGTCACAACAGTGTTGTGCATCGAATAAAATCATAAAGACAATGGGTGAACATATAGAATTTTTCATTAGTTATGAATCACAATACAAAAGAGAGAAAGAGAGCCGAGTCGGGGTTATGCCTCATTAAACCTTCTTGGTAAAACCCGATCGGAAAAACCCAAGTAAGGAAAAAGAGTGCATACCGTCTTACCGACTAGCTATAACAGCAGAAGGCGTTCTTCGCTTTGATGGCCTGATCCCTAATCAATGACCTCTCGACAGCCTTAATGTTGTTGTTGGGGTATAACATTTTGCTGTGCAGGCTCACCAACCAGAACTCCCTTTTGTTTTTCAGAAGCAGTAAATCTTCTGATCGGAGTGGGATGATCATCATCACCGTCTTCGTGATTTCTCCCCCTTTTCTCTATCCGGTCCGGTTCATCAAAAGACCTTTCTTTGAAAAGGTACTGTTTGAGCTTACCCTCTCGGATCAGGGTCTCGATAGTATTCCTCAAGGCTTGACATTCATTTGCCGAGTGGCCCTTTTGCTCATGGAATTCGTAGAATTTCTGAGGGTCACCATGTTTACGAAGTTGGGGCAGCTTCCTGACCCCGTATAAAGTAAGCGTTGGCCATCCGATCTCTCTCAGAATCTGTGACCGCTTAGAATTTAATAGAGCATAATTGCTAAATGCATTTACCTGTTCTTCCTGACTCGGAGGTACAGGATTATCGAAGATGTTACCCCAGAACGGTCTCTCTATGCGTTCCGATCGGGACCTGTCTTTATATCTCAGTTGTTGATGTGGAGTTGGGGATTTCCCTCTCGCCGCTGTTGCTTCCAAGTGCATTTCAATGCCCACATACTTGGATACTTTCCTCCTGAATTCTTCAAAACTCGTCGAAGGACTTTTTGCCAACGACAGGGCGAAAACAGAGTTCAGTTGCAAAGCTTCTATCACGATGTACAATTGTAGTGCCTCTGCCAAGTTTGGAACAGTAGGTGCTTCCTTGTAAAACCTCTTCAAGAACTCCTTGAGAGTTTAATGTTCCCCCTGCCTAATCTGGGCCAAAGTATGAGATGTTCTGGGAATATCTCTGGAAATGACAAAGTGGTCCATAAACACTGTTTCCATCTCTTCCCATGAGTTGATGGAACCTGATGGTAGCCCCTTGAACCAACTAAGGGCATCATCAACAAGAGTCCAAGGGAACATCCTGCACATGACATCTTCATCTGCCCCCAGGTACATGGCTTCAAATACATAAGCATCAAGATGCTTAACAGGATCAGTTTCACCACTGTATTTTTCGATATAGAGTGGTTGAGTAGTCTGCAGGTACTTAGGGATATGTACACTCATAAGTCTCCTTGAAAAAGGAACTATGAGCTTATAAGCTACCGGAGAGGCTGTCATCAGCTCTCTCTTCCCTTTAGCAACTCTCTCATCATAATCGTGGATTTGTTCCTTCCCTTCAGACGTGGGGATGTTTGAATACTGGGGGGTTAAGGATTTTTCTCCCTCGGTTGTGTGATATGTCTCCTTGGTCTGAGACATGGCTCTTTCCTCCATACTCTTTCTTTCACGCTTCAATTCCATCAGTTCCTCCAACAACTTTCGTATCATCTCATCTTTGGGATCAGGTGCAGACGCTTGCACCATTCTCCGTGAACTCCCCACAGGTGACTCAAAAGCCAAGCGTCTGTTCACTAATTGTTCTTGGGTAGTGATGTCTTCCATGTGCCCATCTGGTCGGCTTCTCTCATTGTCTTCCATGATGCAAGACAAGGCTTTGTAAACGAGAGGTGGGAATAACTTTAGTGGGTCCCATTGGGCGTGCCAATGATCTGTCCTGCACTGGGGTCCAAGAGATCCAGTGTTGGGCTAGTCATAAATAGTAAGAAAAGTATATATCTGAAGGTCGGTTCTATGAATATCCGGTGTGTGTATCCGGTGTATCTGTATGAAGAGACCGGTCTTGGCGTCCTGGAGATCCTTCACACCAACCTCACGCGTTAGTGTAGGTGAAAGGTGGTGTCACCTGCGAATATTCTCCAACGCTCAAGTCAGTAATATATTCCAAGTATGGAATGTAGGGGATGGAAAACCAGGAACCAGAACTCAGAAACCCTCTCCAGTAAATTGAAGTGAGTTCTTATACCTGTTTGGCTTGATATACGAGGACCTGTTAGTGGGAAACCACTAACCTCCATTAAGCAAGTATATTATTGTTTAATGCGCACTCACAGCATGATTGAGGCAAGTGGCTATTTTATATTGAGCGTAGGAAGAATGTGGCCAGACTTAGGGGACAAGTTGATCATTCCCAAGAGCAGATTATGGCTCGTAGTGTGGGGAATTATTGATCGGTCCCTGTAGCAATGCCCATCGTCTTCTGTCGGGTGATATGTATGTTATCCGGTGTACATGGTGTTATCCTGGACTAACCGGTGTAGGGAGAATGCCTGACTCAGAATTACAATCCGGATGTATACTGATGACACCGGTTGCATGTGATATAATAGAAACCAGTTGATCGGTCCGGGTCAACCTCTCAAAATGACTGAGGTAATCGGTTATAAGTGATGGGTGAAATGAGAACGGATGAGGTATCCGATGTCTCAGACACTACTTCGGATGACCAGTATAGGAGAGACTTACATCATATAGTTGCAGAGCGGGTTGGTATTCTGTGTTACCGGTTGATGTCTAGGACAGCTAATATTTTTGCTGACTGGATCATTGTCCTGTGATACCGATTGAACTCTAGGCCAGCTAAGATACTGATCTCTTAGTCTTAGGGCCGGTATCCAGACCAGATCAGGAGGGTTCAAAGCATCCTTATAGGACTAGACTACAAGCAAGGCTCATGGCAGAGACGGAACCATCTACTATGGATAATCTAAGGAATGAGGTCAATCAACTCAAGGAGCAAATGGTAAAGATGGCCTAGCTTTTAGAGAAAAAGGTTATGAAAGGGGGATCCTCTATAGTAAGTGGGGATCCTGATGCTACCATGCAAGATCAGGAAGGGAATCCTATACCCTTGACTATACATGCAAACAACCCTGCTCCAGTAATGGAATCTCAACCCATCCAACACCTGTCTTATGGTATGCCATTTCCATATTTTGTTTCCTAAGATGGGAATGCTCAATAAACATATGCATGGCCTCCATATGGTTTACCTCAAGGATATTACACTATGAATCATAATCCTACTCAGGAAAATCCTTTCGCCGCCCAACAAATTTCCAACCCCCAGACATCCAATCCTCCAATTCCCAATCAAACAACAACCATTCCCCATAATACTCAAACTCAACCACAAACTACCCCACAACCCAATATCACACACCCAACTATGTCATTCAACCCATTCCAACATGCCTACATACATATGACACACCAGCCGTCTGTCCATCAAGATCCTACTCAAAATGCTCCCCTCGCTACAATGAATCTAAATACTGTCACAGCTTCTTTGCCAAGAGGACAAATAGAGTTATTGGAAGAGAGGCTCCGAGTTGTCGAAGGAGGAAACAGTCTAGGTACAATAAATGTTACTGAATTGTCCTTGGTGCCAAATGTAGTTATCCCTTCAAAGTTCAAGTTGCCTGAATTTGACAGATACTTGGGTACCACATATCTGCGTAATTATTTAACAATGTATTGTCAGAAGATGGCTGCATATTCTTATGATGAGAAGCTACTCATCCACTTCTTCCAAGACAGTCTTGCTAGGCCGGCTCTTAGCTGGTACACACATCTTAAAAGGACACGCATCCGATGTTGGAAGGACTTGGCGGATGCTTTTCTCAAGCAATACAAGTACAATATGGACATGGCACCGGATAGACTCTAGTTGCAGAATATGTCCAAAAGGGAAAATGAATCCTTCAAGGAATATGCTCAACAGTGGAGAGAATTAGCAGCCCAAGTAGAACCACCTTTGATCGAAAAAGAGCTTGTTGCTATGTTCATTGATACTGTCCAGGCACCCTTCTATAACAGAATACTTGGGAGTGTCTCATCAAACTTCTCTGATATAGTAGTGATTGGAGAAAGAATTGAAAGTGGGATGAGAACTGGAAAAGTTCCCCAAGGAGCATGTGGAACATCTACAACAAGGAAGATCGCAGTTGGGGTAGTAAAAAGAAGAGGCAGAGAAACAAATTTTGTATACGGCAACCCAAGGCCACGAAATCCCACCATCTACCAACATTCATATGTTTTCCAACCACCCTATCCATCTGATGCTAAAATCCCAAGCCATTAACTTGGTGCTAAAAATCTTAGTAAAAACAAAATATGACTCTCGGATTTATACTTTGGCAAGCGCACCAGTCATTGAAATTGTAGAATATTTGATTGTCCCACAGGGATTGTGGTAAGTACCTCAATCTTGGACTAGTACAAGGTGAACCAACAGAAGATACATGAAGTTCACTCGGTTTTTGGTTGTTTTAGTGTTTTATAGTTGTTTTTGTATTTCCAGAAACAGAGTTAAAATGAAATGTGAAAGGTGATTAATAGAAAACAGGTCAGGATTGCTTCGGTTCATAATTCATCAAGAAACATGCAATTAAAGTATAATCAAACTCCATAATCTAGAGGACAATCCGCTTGTGGTTATTCCCTAATTCCTTAGGTGAAAAAACACTAATCCTTAAGCATCGAACCTTAATTCCTTAAGTGCTCAATTAACCTAAGAATCTAATGTGAAATTGGAGGTTGAACTCTAACTATTCACCTAAATTGATTAGGCCTGAACTAGTTATAAAGCTGGAAGTTACCTAAGCTTTAACCATGATTCCTCACTGGCAAAGTTCTTCATTAGTTCTGGATTTGTCAATCCAGCAATTCTGCTCCACTCCTCAGCTTGTTCGCCTCAGGATCTAGAAGTCGATTTCCTTGCTCACAGCTTCAAGACTCCATTGCTAACCTTCGTAATCCCAACCTTAGGGAATTAGAACTCCATTGACTTCGGTTCCATCGAAGGATTGTGGAACGTCATGGAGAGAGGATTTAGAGAGAGAAAATGCGTAGTGAGATGTTCGAAGTTGTGAATGAATTGTATTCTATGTGAATCTGTCTTTGTTCTGGTTCTCTTTTACAGAATATGTACAACCTATATATAAGCTTCTACTTAACTAACTAACTTAACTGATAACTTAGGAAACTTAAGTTAACGACTAAACTAACTAGTTACACAGTTTACAGAATGATTAACTAATTACAGCTTAGCTCTTAACAGGATCCAGCTCATCCTTAGCTAATTTACAGCACAGCACTAGCTAATTAACAGCTTACTGCTTAAGTTACTAAGGGTGTAGCAGTAGAAGAGAAGGCTGCAGGAAACAACACTGGTGCCGAGTGGATAAGGGAGGGAACGATCGTTGTTTTAAATATCAGCCTTTTCGCTTGAGAGTTATGGATAAGCTTGGGCGTTATGGATAAGCTTGGGCAAATGAATGATGTTTTAAGGATACGCTTGAGCGTAGGCTTGCTTTGCTTGAGCGAACTTTGACCCTCGCCCGAGCGAATTTAACTCTCGCTTAAGCGAATTGTCTTTTCAATCAGCATTTCTGAAATTAACGCTTGAGTTCTTCTTTTTATTTTCAATCGGTTCCTTGTTCTCTTTTGGAGTCGGTATCTTGGAAGTCTTTGCAGTCAGCTTTTTGTTAATTCTTTTCGGTCAACCTTTTGGGAAGTCTCGCTCAGTCGGTCTTTTGGACTCCTTTCAGTCGGATATACGAAGACTCACTCGGATTTGTAGATTCTCGCTCGTCTTTATGATTTCTCACTCAGATTTTTGTAATTTTCCCTTGGATTTGTCTTCTTCTCTCGAGTACGCCCTGTTCCTGCACCAATAAACAACTAATTGCCTGGCATTTGTATGCTGGCTGCTGAGTAAATTTATAAATAGTGATAAACTCTTGATTTATTAATGTTTTCAATCATTTTCTTACAAAAGTAAAGCACTTTTGAAATAATTGACTAAAACACAAATTATTAACAAATCATTAAATAATATAGTCAAAACTAAACAATAATTACTAAATTATGTTAAATAAAAGGTGGAATAATTAAGTCTTTTCAAGACTTATCACATCCCCAAACTTAAATCTTGCTTGTCCTCAAGCAAATACTCAAATTATTTAATTAATCAAGTTGTTATTTAACACAATCAACCTGTCCTTAACTTAGTTCATGCTATAATTATTGAATACCGACCATGCTTTATTTTCGCAATTTCTAAAAGTATAATAACTTACACCTCCTTTGGGAGACAAGTTGCTGATGCTTTCCTCACTGGTCGGTGTTTAACTCTTCTCTCGGTGTATAGGGTAAATAGAATGCACTCATCACCTGCATACTTGTTAGATAAACATAGGCTTGCAACAGTTCTAAACGTCATGCCATATGCCATCACAATCAGATCAGTAAGGGCTTTTTAAGCTTATAGCGGGGCTGGGCTACAGGCTCAATTATTGTTTTTCCGAGTGAATGTCAGGTTACAAGATGTATCCACTGATGCCTTGACTTAATTTTAACTTAACTGCCTCTACTTAGCAAGCTCTATTATTTTCCGAGTGAATGCTAATCTTAACACTTTCGGTGCTTTGCACCTTCTTTTTCTTTCAGTCCTTTGGACTTTTCCTTTTCTTTCTTCTTCTCCATCTTTTTCCGATCACATTTCAATCGGTGCTTTGCACCTTTTTCCTTGCTGATTTTTTTCATTTTTCTTCTCAGCTTTTCTATTTTTCCTTTCATTTGCCTCTATTTATTCATTTATAACCAAGGTCGGAGTGTGTCCTTAATGTTGTTCAAGTGGCCTCAATACTCAAGAGGGGGGGGGTGAATTGAGTTTTAAAACTTTTGATTGGAATGCCTTTGAACTTGTTTTTTATATCCAAGTTTGTAAGAATATGCAAGTGAAATCAAGTTAAAGATAGTATGGAATGCACCACAAGGATAAATATTGCTGAAGCAATTTAACAAACACTTGGTGGGCAGTATTTCAAATATAACAAATTTGACAAGCTAAAGTATGCAATTCACAATCAATCAACACCAATTAACCAATTGAAAGTAAAAGCGTAAGGAAGAGGAGCTTGCAAACCGATATAACGAGTTCCACCAACACCGGTGTACGTCTCGCCTCTAAGCAACCCACTTAGAGAATTTCCACTATTGAAGTTTAGAGATACAAGCTATGAGCAATTGCAGCTTCCTAGTGTCCCACACTCAAGAACTCAATCCTCACTAGCACAAGGGCAACCCACCCAATCTCTCAAACTCTCAATACCCAAAGGTTGAACCCCAACCTTTGTGACCACTCAACCTAGAGTGAAAATCTTTTATGTTTGTTGAAGTGTTTACAAGGAAATGACTCTCTTAATAGAGTGGATAAGCAAATGATAGCTCACACAATTTCTAATCTCTCAAGAAGAGAGGATATAAAAATGAAATCTCAAGATATACAAGAATAGAGCTTACAAAGCACAAGAGTGAGCAAAGGAATTGTAGCTTCTTGGTGTGTTTTTTGTGCTTGAGTTCCTCTTCAATTTATAGAGCCATTTGAGAGCTTGAGGAGTGCCTTTCTTCTTTCTAGCCGTTGCACACAGTGGGGTTCTGAAAAATAGTAGAGATATGTGCTGGTTTCCCACTTAAAAGTGTTTTCCCACTATCGTAATTGATTACACCCTCGAGCTGTAATCAATTATCTTCAAGACAGAGGGCATCTAATCGATTACATATTGGCCTACAATCGATTAGCAACTATACCTGATGCATTTAATTTGGCTTCGCAGCTTTGTAATCGATTATTTTGTATAGTAATCGATTAGCTTAAATCCAGTAGCCTTCTAATCGATTGGATAAATTCCCTCAATCGATTAGCCATTATACCTGATGCCTTTAATGCCATTTTTGATATTGGTAATCAATTATTTAATATGTGTAGTCGATTAGCTTAACTCCAGTAGCTCTTTAATCGATTATCTCAATTACTGTAATCGATTAGCTTGTGTCCTGATGCAATTGCTTCCAAAACAGAATGACCCTAATCGATTAGCCTGGTCTTCCTAATCGATTATCTTCGCTGTATTTCAGGGTCTGCTTCCATGTCTTTGTTTTTGCAAGGATTTCTTTAAGAGTGTCATTATCAAAATTCTTGAACCTGTTTACACATTCAAACACATTCTCCCCCTTTTTGATGATGACAACTATGTTCATCTCTTGAGGGTTGTTAGTTTTAAACAAAAAGACATGTCTCTAATTTTATCTCTTGCAGAAACATATCTGCTGCATTATCTCTTAATCATAGTTTCAAATAGCAGAGTTTCTTTAACCAGTTTTTCAAATGTTCAGCATCTTTATCTCTTAACAATATCCTTATCTCTTATCTTTTAGCATTAACAAATCTCCCCCTATCAAAAGGAATTTATTAACCTCTTTACAAATTGTTAATCATTTGGCAATTATTTTGTTTTAGCAGCTTATACTTATTCCTAGATGAACAAGATATGAACAAATAATTCTTCTCCCCCTTTTGGAATCATCAAAAATACTAAAACAAGTAAAACATGTAAGGAAAGACATATTTTATTCATGATAATGGAAGGAAATTACATGAAGAAAATAAAAACGTTAATGAAATGAAGAACTGAAGCAGAAAAACAGAAAGCACAGCCACAAAATCTAGTTATCAGGATTAAAAAATCGAAGCTCGGAGATTTGGTGGGAGAGTTCTTCATAGCGCTGTTGCATCATCTCAAAGTGTTGCTGCTCGGTCATTGAGAACTCTTGAAGGGAGTTTTTGAGGCGATCGAAGCGGCGGTCAGGATGAGCATAGAGTGATGCAAAGGGGTCAGCAGGAGTAGATGAAGAGGCTTGAGGTGCAGGAGGAGGAGGAGGAACGGGCTCATCATCAGCAGGAGCTTCAAAGGGAATGTTGGCATCAATGCCTTCCATTCGTGAGTACCATGCTCTGTGTAGAAAAACAAGACTCATCTTAGTGAGGTGATGGGTGCCAATGCAAGCTCTTGGAGGCACTTTTTCTGATAATTCTCCAGCCAAGTCTACTCCATAATATTTGAAAATTTTGGTAAGGAGAATACCATATGGAAGTTTTTGTTGGTCTTTTGCGTGGCGCATGTGAAACTTGACCAATTGAACCCAGTTAATTTCCTTGTGGTTTAGCATCGCCCACATCAAGAGGACATCATCCTCTTCCATCAAGGCATAGTTCCCACCATGATGAACTATCATTTTGACCAAGAAAAAGTGTAGGAGACAGTTGTTCATGGTCAAATGTCCTACCAATTTGTGGTTGCTCCTGGGGCGAGCAGCCTTCCACAATGATCGACGAGCAGTTAGAGCATTGAAGCCCCATTCATCTTCTGGTTCTCCTCCATCAAAATCTGCATTGTTGAGCGGCAGCATAGAGAGTTCTGCAAATTGGGCGTTGGTGAGCTTGATGGTCATGTTTTTCACTTTGGATTCGACCATCCCATTCACCAGTTTGAGATTGTAGTAGAACACCCTGATGAGTTCAGGATAATATTCTTCTTCCTTGAGGGTGAGGAAGGGAAAGAGGTTGTAGTGGTGGAGGCATTGGGTGAAGGTGAGGCTATGGTTATCAAAGGTTTCCACAATGGTGAAGTGGGGAGTCATGATTTCTTTCTCAGAAAATTTTTTAACGAAGTGTTGGAGGTCTCTAGGAGAGGAAAAGAACCTTGAGAAGTCAAGGGGGTTGTTGGCCTGAGCCATAGAGGACCTTGCTTGTTTAACTGTGCGGGAGGAAGCCATTGACAAGGAATATAGAGAAAGATGAGGAGAGGAGAAGAGTTCTTGGGAACTTTTGAGAATGAGAAAGAGGAAGGAGGTAGTGTGAGTTGAGAGGGTGAAGAGAGGGGTATTTATAGATAGAAATTAGGTTTAGGAAGGAGTGAGATGAGTTAAGAGAGTGGGGAATTCGAGCAGACCTTGGAAACATGCGTTTTGACTCTGCAGTACCGATGTTAATCGATTACGAGACATGGGTAATCGATTAGCTCACTATTTCTGGGGAATTTGAAGGGTTTCGAGCAGTGTGTAATCGATTATTGAAATGGAATAATCGATTAGTGAAGAAACAGAATCGTCCTAATCGATTGAAACAGTATGGTAATCGATTAGTGAGAAGATGAAACGTTTTATACCTGAAACAGAGGCTGTGTAATCGATTATGGATTAGAAAGTAATCGATTAGATTAAAACAGAAGCATTGTAATCAATTAGATATCAAAGGGTAATCGATTGTCAACAAAACAGAAACGTGTTAATCAATTATGAGGAGCTGAGTAATCGATTATATGGGTCAAAAATTCACTTTTATGCATTTTTCTCAAAGGAAGTTTGCAGTCTTAAAGAATCATGCCACAGATAATACCAAATTCATACAAACATGCTATACAATAGTGCTTTTATCAAAATACTTCATCATTCAAACACAATTGGTCATGTCAAGAATTCCTAATTCTCTTCTAATGTGGATGAATTGCTCCCTAGATAAAGGTTTGGTGAAAATATCTGCTAGTTGCCTAGAAGTTTCAACATGCTCAATTACACAGTCTCCTTTTAATACATGGTCTCTAATGAAATGATGCCTAATCTCAATATGTTTAGTCCTAGAATGCATTACAGGATTTTTTGAGATATTGATAGCACTAGTATTATCACACTTAAGAGGCACATGGTTCAATACAACTCCAAAGTCTAGAAGTTGTTGTCTCATCCAAAGGATTTGAGCATAACAACTACCAGCTGCAACATATTCTGCCTCAGCTGTTGATAGCGCAACACTTACTTGTTTCTTGCTATGCCAAGAAACAAGAGAACTACCAAGCAAGTGACATGTTCCGCTAGTGCTTTTTCTGTCAAGTTTACATCTTGCAAAGTCTGAATCAGAGTAACCAACTAAAATACATTCAGCCCCTTTGGGGTACCATAAACCAACATTTTGAGTCCCAACTAAATATTTCATTATCCTTTTTACTGCAGTGAGATGTGATTCCTTAGGACAAGCCTGGTATCTAGCACACATACACACAACAAACATGATATCCGGTCTACTAGCGGTTAAGTAAAGTAAGGATCCTATCATACCTCTGTATTTTGTGAGTTCAACATCCTTACCTTTCTCATCCTTGTCCAAATAGCATGAAGTACCCATGGGTGTGGCTATATCATTTGCTTTATCCATATTGAATTTTCTGAGTAGTTCTTTGCAGTACTTGGATTGATTTATGAATGTGCCTTCATTGGTTTGCTTGATTTGTAGTCCGAGGAAGAAAGTGAGTTCCCCCATCATGGACATTTCAAATTCTTCCTGCATTAGCTTAGCAAACTCCTTGCACATTGAATCATTAGTGGTACCAAATATTATATCATCAACATAAACTTGTACCAATAGTATGTTATTCTTTTTGTGCTTTATGAATAAAGTTGTATCAACCTTCCCTCTTTCAAAATGATTTTCTAAAAGAAATTTGCTTAACCTTTCGTAC
The DNA here is from genome assembly GCA_037962975.1 of Clitoria ternatea. NCBI lineage: Eukaryota > Viridiplantae > Streptophyta > Magnoliopsida > Fabales > Fabaceae > Clitoria > Clitoria ternatea. The sequence continues at coordinate 270,700,054 of CM075669.1, read as the reverse complement.
CAAGCTCTTGGAGCTTGTTTCAAACCATACAAAGCTTTCTTTAATTTGAAAACATGATTTGGAAATTGATGATTTTCAAAACCTGGAGGTTGATCAACATATACTTCCTCTTGAATGTATCCATTCAAGAAAGCACTTTTAACATCCATTTGGTACAATTTGAAGTCCCTACAGCATGCGAAAGCTAATAATAGTCTAATTGCTTCTAATCTAGCTATGGGTGCATACGTCTCTTCATAATCAATGCTTTCTTCTTGATTATAGCCTTTAGCTACTAGCCTAGCTTTGTTTCTAGTAATTATACCATTTTCATTCAGTTTATTCCTAAAAACCCATTTGGTTCCTATTATTTGGTGATCATTGGGTCTTGGCACGAGCTCCCAAACTTCATTTCTTTTAAATTGATTTAGCTCTTCTTGCATGGCCAACATCCAATGTTCATCAATAATAGCCTCAATTATGTTCTTGGTTTCTATTTGTGATACAAATGCTAGGTGATTACAAGTATTTCTAATAGCATTTCTAGTACTTACACCTTGAGTCATTTCACCTATGACTTTGTCTAGAGGATAATCCTTCAAAGTGATCCATTGTTGTGGTTCCTCATGTTTGGCTTCATTTATGTCTTTGATTTCTCCTTCCTTGTCATCTAAGGTCAATTCTTGAAGAGTACCTACAAGATCATCAACATCTTCCTTTCTCGGAGGGTTATGGCTATTTTCATCAAATTTAACATGAATAGACTCTTCAATGGTGTTTGTTTGTTTGTTGAAGATTCGATAAGATTTACTAGATTGAGAGTACCCTAGGAAGATTGCCTCATCAGATTTGGCATCAAACTTTCCTAGATTATCCTTTCCATTATTGAGCACAAAACATTTACATCCAAAAATATGAAAGTGTGAAATGTTGGGTTTTCTACCCTTGTAAAGTTCATAGGGGGTTTTCTTTAGAATAGGCCTTATTAAACATCTATTCATTACATAACAAGCGGTGTTTACCGCATCGGCCCAAAAGTGTTTTGCAATATGGTTTTCATTTAACATGGTTCTTGCAAGCTCCACCAAGGATCTATTTTTCCTTTCAACTACTCCGTTTTGTTGTGGAGTTCTAGGAGCTGAAAAATTGTGATTAATACCATGTTTTTCGCAAAACTTTTCAAAAGATTGATTTTCAAATTCTCCCCCATGATCGGTCCTAATGGATGTAATTTTAGAATTTTGCTCATTTTGGATAATCTTTGCAAGTTTCTTGAATGCATGATTTGCTTTATTTTTATGAGCAAGAAACAATGTCCATGTATATCTAGAATAGTCATCTACAATAACTAGACCATAGTAATTACCTCCAAAGCTTTTGATTTTGGATGGTCCAAATAAGTCCATGTGCAAAAGTTGTAAAGGCCTTTGTGTGGAAATAATATTTTTGGATTGAAAAGATGCCTTTACTTGTTTTCCCTTTTGACATCCATCACAAAATCTATTTTCAAATTTAAGCTTTGGTAATCCAATTACTAATTCTTTAGAAACAAGTTTGTTCAAATGGTCTACATGTATATGAGCTATTCTCCTATGCCATAGCCAAGTTTCATCCTCTTTTGAAATGAAGCATTGTTCATCATTTGTAGACAAACTATCCACATCAATCATGTAAATGTTATCAATCCTTTTTCCAACAAATTTGACCTCTTTGTTTATCTTATTCTCAATTATACAACAATTGGATTCAAATAAAACTATATATCCTTTGTCACATAATTGACTTATGCTAAGTAGATTATGTTTGAGGCCTTCAACATACAACATGTCACTTATTGATGTGGAAGAATTTTTACCAATATTTCTGATGCCTAGGATTCTTCCTTTGGTGTTGTCTCCGTAGGTGACACTTCCTTTTCTCTTGGGAGTGAATGATGTAAACTTGCTTATGTCTCCCGTCATATGCTTTGAACACCTACTATCCAAGTACCAATGGGTGTTGCTTGCCTTGAAGCATACCTACAAAACAAGATTAGTTTAGAGAACTAGGTACCCATTTTATGTTGGGTCCTTTTAGGTTAGCTTGTGGTAATGTTCCTTTAGGAACCCACACCTTTTTCATAACCTTTGGCCCTAATTTTCTTACATTGCAATTCGAAGAGTTATGACCTTTAAAACCGCAATGATGACATTTCATAAAAGGTGAAGATGATTTGCTTGGTGGTACAAAGAAATTTTTATAGTGTTTTTCCCTTTTGTGATTGCTATTTTCTTGAATATATCCTAGCCCGATTTTATTGAACATGCATCTTTGTTGTCCAAGCAAGATATTCAAATTGTCTCGTCCATTAGTGAACTTTTCTAATGTCTTATTTAGATCTATAACCTTTGTTTCTAACATCACGCATCTTTTTGGAAAGTCACATGGTTTATCCTTAGAACATGCTTGAACATTCTCTAATTCTTCTTTTAAGCTATCATTTTCTTTACATACCTCCATAAGATGCATTTCAAGGGTGTCACTAGTTTTCCTAGATGACTTAAGCCTATTAGACACTTTTATAAATTTATCATATAACTCCTCAAAAGCATCTAGTAGTTCATTCTTATCTAAGTCAAGAAGGTTTACCTCATTATCTTCTTCTTGGTGATTGGCCATTAAGCAAAGATTTGCTTCCTCATTTACCAAATCGTCGGAGCTACTTACATCGTTCTCATCCCAAGCGATGTAAGCTCTTCTTCTCCCTCGTTTATCCTTGCCCTTCTTTTTAAGATTTGGGCAATCGGCCTTGAAGTGCCCTTCCTTGCCACATTCGAAACAACTAGGTGAAGAAGAAATTTCATTTGAAGTTGGCTTCTTACCTTGGGGCTTGAAGTTCTTTTGGAATCTTTTGTTCTTCATGAATCTTCTGAATCGTTTTACAAACAGCCCAAATTCCTCTTCTTCATCCATGTCACTGCATGATTCTTCTTCATGTATAGAGGTGGCTTTGAGTGATAAGCCTTTCTTTTTGGAAGATTTTTCTTCTTCCTCCGCTAGCTTCAATGCTTTTAGTTCTTGCTCTTGCTCTTGTTATTTTCCAAAGAGTGTCGTAAGAGACATCTCATTGATGCTTGGAGATTGTTTTATGGCTGTGACAAGTGGTTTCCATTCCCTGCTAAGACTTTTTAAAACTTTATGCACAAGTTCTTTGTTAGTGTAAACTTTGCCAAGAGTAATGAGATGATTAATAATAAGAGTAAATCTTTTCTGCATATCTACAATGGTTTCTCCTGAGTTTATTCTAAAGCTTTCATATTGACTTGTCAAGGTACTAATCTTGGAGTCCTTCACATCGTTAGTGCCTTCGTGAGTTACTTGTAGAGTATCCCACATTTCCTTAGCGGTTTGACAAGTCATTATTCTAAAGAATTCATCTTGACCTAATGCTATAGTGATTAGATTCTTTGCCTTATATCTATATTGTACTTTCTTTTCTTCATCACTGGTCCATTCATCTATAGGCTTTTCCACATTCTTACTATCAATAGTATGCATTGGTATATAAGGACCATTTTCAATGGCATTCCAAATTCTCAAATCAATGGATTGAATGAAGATTTTCATTCTTTCTTTCCAAAATGCATAGCCTTCCCCATTGAAAGCGGGAGGTCTGTTTATAGCACCACCCTCTGGAAAAAGGTTGTGAGAACTTGAGGCCATCTAGTCTCTTGAAGCTGTTAAGCTTAATTTACCAAGAGTCAAGCTCTGATACCACTTGTTGTTCAAGTGGCCTCAATACTCAAGAGGGGGGGTGAATTGAGTTTTAAAACTTTTGATTGGAATGCCTTTGAACTTGTTTTTTATATCTAAGTTTGTAAGAATATGCAAGTGAAATCAAGTTAAAGAAAGTATGGAATGCACCACAAGGATAAATATTGCTGAAGCAATTTAACAAACACTTGGTGGGCAGTATTTCAAATATAACAAATTTGACAAGCTAAAGTATGCAATTCACAATCAATCAACACCAATTAACCAATTGAAAGTAAAAGAGTAAGGAAGAGGAGCTTGCAAACCGATATAACGAGTTCCACCAACACTGGTGTACGTCTCGCCTCTAAGCAACCCACTTAGAGGATTTCCACTATTAAAGTTTAGAGATACAAGCTATGAGCAATTGCAGCTTTCTAGTGTCCCACACTCAAGAACTCAATCCTCACTACCACAAGGGCAACCCACCCAATCTCTCAAACTCTCAATACCCAAAGGTTGAACCCCAACCTTTGTGACCACTCAACCTAGAGTGAAAATCTTTTGTGTTTATTGACGTGTTTATAAGGAAATGACTCTCTTAATAGAATGGATAAGCAAATGATAGCTCACACAATTTCTAATCTCTCAAGATATACAAGAATAAAGCTTACAAAGCACAAGAGTAAGCAAAGGAATTGTAGCTTCTTGGTGTGTTTTTTGTGCTTGAGTTCCTCTTCAATTTATAGAGCCATTTGAGAGCTTGAGGAGTGCCTTTCTTCTTTCTAGCCGTTGCACACAGTGGGGTTCTGAAAAATAGTGGAGATATGTGCTGGTTTCCCACTTAAAAGTGTTTTCCCACTATCGTAATCGATTACACCCTCGAGCTGTAATCAATTATCTTCAAGACAGAGGGCATGTACTCGATTACATATTGGCCTACAATCGATTAGCAACTATACCTGATGCATTTAATTTGGCTTCGCAGCTTTGTAATCGATTATTTTGTATAGTAATCGATTAGCTTAAATCCAGTAGCCTTCTAATCGATTGGATAAATTCCCTCAATCGATTAGCCATTATACCTGATGCCTTTAATGCCATTTTTGATATTGGTAATCGATTATTTAATGTGTGTAGTCGATTAGCTTAATTCCAGTAGCTCTTTAATCGATTATCTCAATTACTATAATCGATTAGCTTGTGTCCTGATGCAATTGCTTCCAAAACAGAATGACCCTAATCGATTAGCCTGGTCTTCCTAATCGATTATCTTTGCTGTATTTCAGGGTCTGCTTCCATGTCTTTGTTTTTGCAAGGATTTCTTCAAGAGTGTCATTATCAAAATTCTTGAACCTGTTTACACATTCAAACATACTTAATTGATGCTAGGCACACTCTTCATCCCCAAACTTAGAACTTGCTAGTCCCTAGCAATAAGTAAGACTGAGCAACTCATCAGCAGAACATCTAGCGGTAAATCAGTCGGTGTTTCAGGATAAAAAGGCTTGTAACGTTAGGTGAATAAACAGAATAAAAGGGTCTCAGGCTCAAACATAATTTTTGGATCAAAGGATAATTAAATATATTAGGAAGGTTACTTTTTTGGCCCTGGCTGAATTAACAAAGAAGGCCTTCATCATTTCCGATTGGCTGGCATACAAATAATTAGCAAGTACCGAAGCAAATTCTGTCTCACTAACTAGCATGCAAGTTCACTCGGAAAAGAATAAAACAGGCTCAAAAGCTACGAATATAATAGTTAATCAGCCAGTCATGTCCCTAAACTTAATGTAAGATCATACATTCAGAGTGCTAACTAGCATGCCGAGTAAATAATTAATTAATGATGAAAAAGTTATGGGCAGAGATCCTGAGTTAAACAAAACCGATCAGTTAATTTATCTGACTAAGCTTAAGAATCAGCAAACTTTAACTTATTAAGATGGATTTGAAATTAAACAATAAACATATTTTAGCAATTAATAAGTCAGAATATCAATTAAGGAGTGAGTCGGAAAAATACTTCCCTTTTTACCTGAGTGGCTGTGGATGGGAAACACGTGGTCGGATTGGGATGCATTAATTTACCGATACAATCGAAAAACAGAATAAAGCAAGTAATTTTAACAAAGAAAGAAAGTTTCATTACAACTAAAATAAAAACACATTCATTGTTCAGGAAACAGTTTAGAATAATGTCAAGTTAATTACATAAGAACATTATAATAACACGTAGCAACAGCTCAAGCATCCTGATCTTCATTCTCTTTATCCTGCTCTGAAGGTGGTGAGAGGTCAGCTGCTTGGGATAAATCCAGTGAGGGAATATTGACTCCAATGAAAGCTAACCACGCATCTCTGTCAGGTGGGGCTCCCATTTCTGCTGTGTGTTGTATCCTCAACCTCGTGGCAATCTTTCTGAGCATGAGATCGTGGTTCAAGACCCGATCATAAATTCCCAGTTGCATCTTCTTTATGACCTGCAATTCCTGCAACACCATAGAAATGTCAGAAGAAGAAAAATCAGCTCCTGTAGATTGCCTGGGACGCTCGGACTCTTTGGTTTTAAATTTTATAACATGGTCTTCAGCAGCCTTAACACTTTTAACTTCTGGCAATTCATTCCTCTCTACTGCAGGGGATGCATTCTTCTCTACTTTACTTTGACTGGGTGCATGTTTAGAAGAATCAGATATACTGATGGTTGCTACTTCCTTTTCGTTATCTATTTGCTTTCTTCTCACACTTCCTTCTGCAAAATTTGGTCTAGGTTTTTGCAGGAGTCTCTGTGATCTTCTTTTCATAGTTAATGTTAAAAGAATGCTGATAAACAACCTAGATGAAAAATAAGAACAGAAATCCAAAAGAAACACAGCAAACCAAAAATGTGAGGTGCATGGCTATGAACAGTGGAAGAATATTAACAAAGAAGCAAGAAGATACTTCACACGCACTTAGAAGTGCACGAAATAAGTGAAATAAGTGGAAAGGTAGTACCTTTCTTAGAAATCAGAAAGTGCCTTTTCGTCTTCAACCCAAGTTCAGCGTAGGTACTTAGGGTTTGGAAGCTGAAAGGTTTTTATACTATTGAAGTTACCTATCCCAAAACCGTATAAATATGTTCCAGCTTTATTTATTACTTTATTAATATTATATTATATATATATTTATATATTTATTTATTTATTAAATATATATATTTTTATTTTGACACTCTTACTCAGCTCACATACTGAATAGGTGGAAGATCAAGTGAGAATGGGAAGAAATGCCGAGTGAATTATAAAAGATGAATAACAGAGATGAAGAAGATGAGTAAATGAACAAATGATGGGAACGAACGAGCGAATGAAAGCAATAAGTAAATGAAAGAGTTAGTGGAAGAACAAATGGAAGAATGACACGTGAATGAATACAGGATCCCGAGTGGACCGAAAAACAGGTGGGAGAAATAACAATGAAAAATAAGTATGAGTGAAAGAAAGAATATGGAGAGATATAAGATGATTGGAAGAGTGTATAGAAGAACGAGTGGAAGAATGAATGAATGAATAAAGGACGAGTGAATTAAGGACGAGTGAATTACAGTGAACGAATGAATGAAAACCGAGTGATCAAACGTGAGTTAATAAATGGAAAACTGCAAAGGAAAAACACCGAGTGAAAATGAAGAAAGATACCGAGTGATAAAGAAGATACTGAGTGGTAAAGGATGAGTGGAAGAGTGAACAAACAAAAAGTGCAAAGAAGGAGTGAGTAAGTAAAAAGGCCGATGAATAAAAGACGAGCGGAAAGATGAGCAACGTCAAGTAAATGAAACAACAATTGAAAGAACGAATGGATAAAAGATAGAGTGCGGTAATGAAAGACTGAGGGACAGGTGAGGAACGAAAAAGAATGAGTGACCGAGTGGAAGAAAGACAAGTAGATTGAAGGTGGATGAAAAAAGACCAGTGAATAAAAGAATGAATGGAAGAACAAATGAGAATATTCCGAGTGAAGGAGATAAGTGAAGGGTATACCGATCGATGAAGGAGATGAGTTAAATGCAGAAGCGAGTGGAAGAACCCGAGTGATCTAGTGAGAAACCGAGTGAATGAAAAAGGGACTACAGAAAAAGACTCATGAAAGGGATACCGAGTGGATCATAGGACGAGTGAAAGAATAAATGGAATAAAGAAAAGTGCATGAGAAACGAGTACGACAATGAATGGACTAGTGAACAAGCGAGTGGGAGAAAGAACGAATGAAAGTAATACCGAGTAAATGAAAGGCCGAGTGAACAAAACGAATGCAGCGAGGGGCCGAGTGAATGGAGAAACTGGGGGAATGAAAAACAAAATGACAGGAAATTAAGTGACTGGAAATACTGAGTGGGTGAAAAAGAACAACGGAAGACGAAGCATTCATGAAATAATGAGTGAAAAAGATCGGGTGAATAAGTGACGAATGAAAGAGTGACCGAGTGAATAGGGAACGAGTGAAAGAGATCGATCGAGGGAATAAGAGACTGAGTGAGAAAGCCGAGTGGATGAATGAGAAAAATAGAAAACCGACTGAACACAAGACTGACAAGAAAATATACTGAGTGAATAGGAGACTAATGGATACAAAACTGACTGTGATAAGTGAGGAATCCGAGTGATAAAAGGCTGACTGAAATAAATCACCCTTCATCATCTGACCCGTTTATTAAATCAACGATCAGGAATCCTTTATTAAAGTCTTTCTTTTTATTCAAGAATGACGAGTGAAGTTCAGTCGGGAAAAAGGGCAAAGAGTGAGTAATAGTTATCCGAGTATAATATTCTCGCTCAAACTCGGACTTCTTTCTTCAAAACTTCAAAAATTTTATTCAAACTTTATTCACTAAATTTTTATAGTTTTCTTTTCATTAAAAAATACTCAGAACGTAGGGCTGCCTCCCTAGAGCGCTTTTTTAAGGTCACTAGCTTTACCTTATGGCATCTTAAGAAGATGCTTGCAGTAACAAGGAGGTTTTCTGCCTATCAAACTCTCCTCCAAAGTAGAGTTTGAGTCGCTGGCTATTTACCTTAAAAATCCGATCGGTAGTCGGGTCTTTCAGCTCAACTGCACCGTGAGGAAAAACCTCATTTACAGTAAAAGGCCCCGACCACTTCGATCTAAGTTTTCCAGGGAAGAGTCTCAGTCGGGAATTGAATAATAACACCTGATCATCCTTCTGAAACTCTTTCTTATTAATCCCCTTATCGTGCCACTTCTTTGTTTTCTCCTTATAAATGGAGGCATTTTGATAAGCGTTGAGTCGGAACTCCTCTAATTCATGGAGTTTCAAAACTCTTTCCTCCTGGGATTGGTCACAGTCCATGTTTAATAACTTTGTGGCCCACCACGCCTTATGTTCCAACTCCACAGGGAGATGGCAAGCCTTACCGTAAACTAATTGATACGGGGACATGCCAATCGGAGTTTTGAAGGCTGTTCGGTAGGCCCACAATGCATCATCTAATTTTACCGACCAATCTTTTCTAGATTTCCCGACCACTTTCTCTAAAATTCTTTTGATTTCTCTATTTGACAGCTCAACTTGTCCACAAGTTTGTGGATGGTAAGGAGTGGATATTTTATGTAACACCTTATAGTGATGCAGGGCTTTTTCCATTATTTTATTACAAAAATGTGAACCCCCATCACTAATAAGTACTCTCGGAACTCCAAACCTAGAGAAAATATTCTTCTTAATGAACCTAAGCACCACATGTGCATCATTGATTCTGGTCGGGATTGCCTCCACCTATTTGGAGACATAGTCTACAGCAACAAGTATATATTCGTTGGAGAACGACTTTGGAAAAGGTCCCGTAAAGTCGATACCCCAAACGTCAAATAACTCCATAATTAGAATGTTTGTCAAAGGCATGCCAGCTTTAGCAGAGAGACCTCTGCTCCTTTGACATTTATCGTACCTTTTGACATACTCTTTAGCATCTTGAAAGATAGTTGGCCAATAAAAGCCACTCTGTAAAACTTTTGCTGCTGTACGGGAGGCACTATGATGACCTCCATAATAGGAGTCGTGGCAATGCCACAAGAGCCTTTCTTGCTCGAATTCAGGCACACATCACTTGATCACTCCATCAACTCCTATTTTATACAAAAATGGATCATCCCAAAGAAAGTTTTTGCTATCATGAAAAAAAAATTTTCTCATTTGGGATGTCCAACCATCAGGTACCACCGAGGCACTTTTAAAGTTGGCCATATCAGCATACCATGGCCCGGTGATAATTGCCATCAACTTCTCGTCTGGAAATTCTTCTTTTATTAAAACAGAATCTGACTCTCCTTCCAGACGAGACAGTTGGTCGGCAACCGAGTTCTCTACTCCCTTTTTATCTCGTATTTCTAAGTCAAACTCTTGAAGTAACAGAACCCACCTGATCAGTCTCGGCTTGGATTCTTTCTTAGCTAGTAAATACTTGATTGCTGAGTGATCTGTATATACAACAACGTTGGCCCTAATCAAGTAAGCACGAAATTTATCAAATGCATACACCACAACAAGCATTTCTTTTTCAGTAGTGGTGTAATGTATTTGATTTTCGTTCAAAACTTTACTAGCATAATAAATTACATGAGTTAATTTTCCTACTTTCTGACCCAGCACCGCTCCGACTGCAAAGTCACTTGCATCACACATTAATTCAAACGGTAAAGACCAATCAGGTGCTGTAAGGATCGGAGCTGAAATCAGACTTTGTTTCAATTTTTCAAAAGCCTTGACACAGTTTTCATTAAACACAAACACATGATCTTTTACAAGCAAATTGGTCAAAGGCTTAGCTATTTTTGAAAAATCTCTAATGAACCTTCTGTAAAAGCCAGCACATCCTAGAAAACTTCTCACTCCTTTCACGTTGATCGGAGGAGGAAGTTTTTCAATAATTTCTATCTTGGCTCGGTCCACTTGAATGCCCTCAGCAGAGATTTTGTGGCCAAGGACTATCCCTCCTTTAACCATAAAATGACATTTTTCCCAGTTAAGGACGAGGTTAGTTTCTTGGCATCTCACCAGTACCTTAGATAGGTTGCTGAGGCATAAATCGAAATTATTACAAAAAACAGAGAAATCATCCATGAATACTTCAATGAATTTTTCCACCATATCCCCAAAAATGGCCAGCATACACCTTTGAAAGGTTGCTGGAGCATTGCACAAACCGAATGGCATGCGCCTGTAAGCAAATATTCCGTATGGACAGGTGAAAGCTATCTTCTCTTGATCTTTTAGGTCAACCATAATTTGGTTATAACCTGAGTAACCATCAAGGAAGCAGTAGTATTTATGACCCGATAGTCTCTCAAGCATTTGGTCAAAAAACGGCAAGGGAAAGTGGTCTTTCCGAGTGAAGTCATTCAACCTTCTATAGTCTATAGACATTTTCCATCCTGTGGTCGGTCTAGTAGCTATGACTTCACCTGTTTCATTTTTAACAGTTGTCATTCCTCCTTTCTTGGGCACCACTTGGACCGGACTGATCCAAGCGCTGTCTGAGATAGGATAAATGATTCCTGCATCAAGAAGCTTGACCACCTCTTTCCTGACTGCCTCTTTCATTATTGGGTTCAATCTGCGTTGTGGCTGTACTACAGGGGAGTAATCATCCTCCATCAGAATTTTATGCATACAAAATGATGGATTGATTCCCTTCAAGTCAGAAATATTCCAGCCAATTGCAGATTCATGTGCCTTTAATACCCCGATTAGTTTGTCCACATCCTCATCGTTTAAGTCGGCATTAATAATAACAGGATATGTGTTGTCCTCTCTCAGGAAAACATATTTTAGATGAGAAGGTAAAGGTTTTAAATCACACTTTTCTTTAGAAAATTCCTTTCCTTTCTCAGCTTCAGTAATTTTCAAATTATTTTTCTTTTCTTTTTCAAAATCACCTACTTCTAATACTTCCAGTAGGCTCAGTATTTCCGAGTGAGAGTCATTTAACTCCTCAGTCTCAGAGTCAAAGTCATCCTCAAAAAAAGTTCGTAAGGCCTCTTCCTCAGTTTTTAAAAGCATTGGAGTGTGGTAACTTTTAACCTCTTCAATCATTAAACAATCCATCTTTTCAGTCGGATGTTTCATGGAATTGAAGACATTAAAGGTTACCTGCTCCTCCTGAACTCTCAGCATGAGTTCACCATTTTCTACATCAATCAATGCTCTGCCAGTAGCTAGGAAGAGTCTACCTAAAATTAAAGGAATCTCTCGGTCAGCCTCCATATCCAACACTATGAAATCTGCTGGGAAGATAAACTTGTCTACTTTAACTAACAAATCTTCCAGCATCCCTTGGGGATATTTAATGGATCTGTCAGCCAACTGCAAAGACATGCGAGTTGGTTGAAGGTCATTAGTTCCCAGTTTTTTCATCAAAGATAGAGGCATTAGATTTATACTGGCTCCTAGATCATAGAGAGCACTTCCTATATAAATATCCCCAATTACACACGTTATTGTAAAAGATCCAGGATCTTCTAGCTTTTGAGGAAGTTTCTTTTGAATGATTGCACTGCACTCCTGAGTGAGAGCAATCATTTCATCCCCCTTAAGCTTCCTTTTCTTAGACAATAGTTCTTTCAAAAAAATTTCATAAGAAAGCATCTCCTGCAATGCCTCGGCAAAAGGGATATTTATGTGGAGTTTCTTGAATACATCTAAGAACCTAGCAAACTTCTGCTCTTCTATTTGCTTTTTAAACCTGTGTGGAAATGGAGCATTTCTCAGTTTCTCAGGAGTCAGCTTAAAAGCTTCCTCCAGAATCAGATCAACCTTTTTCTTTTTCTTTTGGTGGACTTTATTTTCTTTTTCTTTTTCTATTTCATTTTCATTTTCAGCTTCATTGTTAACCTGCTCGGTTTCCTGCACTATTTCTTTTTCTTTATCTTTTCCTGAGCTTATTTCCTGACTCGGAGATGGAGAAATAATTTTTCCACTCCCAGTGATTATAGCCTTGCAATGTTCCCTTAGATTTACCTCTGTATCTCCAGGGAAATTACCTGCTTGCCTCTCAGCTAACTACTTAGAAAGCTGTCCGACTTGATTTTCTAAATTTCTTATGGACGCTTCCTGATTTTTGAAACTGGCTTGAGTGGCCTGAATGAACTGAGAAAGTACATTCTCAAGTTCTGACTTCTCTTTAACAGGAGGGTGAGAGGGTTGTTGTGGTCTATTTGTGGGTTGATTTGGTGGGATGTTCTGATTCAAATGTGGACCTTTCTGCCAAGAAAAATTGGGGTGATTCCTGTAATTAGGATTAAAGGAATTAGAAGGATAATTCCTTTGATATTGTTGTTGCCCCATATAATTCACTTGCTTGGAAGGCACATTTGGATCACACATTCCATTCTCATGGTCTCCACCATAAAAGTCACAATTTATCATAGAAACTTGACTCGGCTTTTGGAGTTCTGAAATTTGTATACTTAATTTCTCTAAAGCCTGAGTCATCAGTTTACTCTGAGCCAGATAAGCATCTTGTGCTTCTAGTTCTAATATCCCTCTCCTAGGGACTTGGCTCCTTTCACTAATCAGACACTCATTAGAAGCCATTACGTCAATCAGCTCTATGGCTTCTTCTACAGTTTTTGTTGTTAATGAACCTCCAGCTGAGGCATCAATCAGGCCCCTGGTAGCTGGCCTGACACCATTATAGAAAATAGTTACCTGTTGCACATTAGAAATCTGATGATGAGGACATCTCCTCAAGCTCTCTTTATACCGATCCCATGCTTCCATCAAAGACTCACCTTCTCTTTGTTGGAAACACGTGATTTCATTGCGCAACTTTGCATATTTAGAAGGAGGAAAGTATTTAATCAAAAATTTTCTTTGCAAGTCCTCCCAGGTGGAGATACTGCCCCTTGGTTGACTCTGCAACCAGGCTTTTGCTCGGTCCCTTAGAGAAAATGGGAACAATCTCAGTCGGATTGCCTCATCAGGGACTCTGTTCATTTTTACTGTGTCACAGATTTGGAGGAAGGTTGCTAGATACAAATTTGGATCCTCAACCTCACTTCCTCTAAACTGTTCATTTCTTACTAACTGCAGTAGAGTTGGTTTAAGTTCAAAGTTATTTGCTGAAATTGGTGGCCTAAGGATGCTAGATTGCGATCCTTCTTCAGTCGGCCTGGAGTAGTCACCTAATGTAACTCTCCTCTGTTCCATTTCTTTTTGTTCTTTTTGCTTTTTCTCTTTTCTCAGTTTACGTTCTAACAAATCGATGTTAGGATCAAAGAAGAAAGGCTCTCCTCTGCTCCTTGACTGCATACAACAAATATCAAACAAAAGGATGATTCACAGCTACGACTACAGCTACACGAAAATATCAACTACTACAAACAAAATTGAAACTACGTACTAAATGCAAACAAAGTAAACGGTTCAGTCTAGTACCGATCCAAGGATTGTTGATATTACTCAACAATCCACTTGATGCTAAAATCCCGAGCCATTAACTTGGTGCTAAAAATCTTAGTAAAAACAAAATATGACTCTCGGATTTATACTTTGGCAAGCGCACCAGTCGTTAAAATTGTAGAATATTTGATCGTCCCACAGGGATTGTGGTAAGTGCCACAATCTTGGACTAGTACAAGTTGAACCAACAGAAGATACATGAAGTTCACTCGGTTTTTGGTTGTTTTAGTGTTTTACAGTTGTTTTTGTATTTCCAGAAACAGAGTTAAAATGAAATGTGAAAGGTGATTAATAGAAAACAGGTCAGGATTGCTTTGGTTCACAATTCATCAAGAAACATGCAATTAAAGTATAATCAAACTCCATAATCCAGAGGACAATCCGCTTGTGGTTATTCCCTAATTCCTTAGGTGAAAAAACACTAATCCTTAAGCATCGAACCTTAATTCCTTAAGTGCTCAATTAACCTAAGAATCTAATGCGAAATTGGAGGTTGAACTCTAACTATTCACCTAAATTGATTAGGCCTGAACTAGTTAGAAAGCTGGAAGTTACCTAAGCTTCAACCATGATTCCTCACTGGCGAAGTTCTTCATCAGTTCTGGATTTGTCAATCCAGCAATTCTGCTCTACTCCTCAGCTTGTTCGCCTCAGGATCTAGAAGTCGATTTCCTTGCTCACAGCTTCAAGACTCTATTGCTAACCTTCGCAATCCCAACCTTAGGGAATTAGAACTCCATTGACTTCGGTTCCATCGAAGGATTGTGGAACGTCATGGAGAGAGGATTTAAAGAGAGAAAATACGTAGTGAGATGTTTGAAGTTGTGAATGAATTGTATTCTATGTGAATCTGTCTCTGTTCTGGTTCTCTTTTACAGAATATGTACAACCTATATATAAGCTTCTACTTAACTAACTAACTTAACTGATAACTTAGGAAACTTAAGTTAAAGACTAAACTAACTAGTTACACAGTTTACAGAATGATTAACTAATTACAGCTCAGCTCTTAACAGGATCCAGCTCATCCTTAGCTAATTTACAGCACAGCACCAGCTAATTAACAGCTTACTGCTTAAGTTACTAAGGGTGCAGCAGTAGAAGAGAAGGCTGCAGGAAACAACACTGGTGCCGAGTGGATAAGGGAGGGAACGATCGCTGTTTTAAATATCAGCCTTTTCGCTTGAGCGTTATGGATAAGCTTGGGCGAATGAATGATGTTTTGAGGACACGCTTGAGCGTAGGCTTGCTTTGCTTGAACGAACTTTGACCCTCGCCCGAGCGAATTTAACTATCGCTTAAGCGAATTATCTTTTCAATCAGTATTTCTGAAATTGACACTCGGGTTCTTCTTTTTATTTTCAATCGGTTCCTTGTTCTCTTTTGGAGTCGGTATCTTGGAAGTCTTTGCAGTCAGCTTTTTGTTAATTCTTTTCGGTCAACCTTTTGGGAAGTCTCGCTCAGTCGGTCTTTTGGACTCCTTTCAGTCGGATATACGAAGACTCACTCGGATTTGTAGATTCTCGCTCGGCTTTATGATTTCTCACTCGGATTTTTGTAATTTTCCCTCGGATTTGTCTTCTTCTCTCGAGTACGCCCTGTTCCTGCACCAATAAATAACTAATTGCCTAGCATTTGTATGCTGGCTGCTGAGTAAATTTATAAATAGTGATAAACTCTTGATTTATTAATGTTTTCGATCGTTTTCTTACAAAAGTAAAGCACTTTTGAAATAATTGACTAAAACACAAATTATTAACAAATCATTAAATAATATAGTCAAAACTAAACAATAATTACTAAATTATGTTAAATAAAAGGTGGAATAATTAAGTCTTTTCAAGACTTATCACCATCCTACAGACCTCATCCATACATAACTGTTGCTTTTGGAACCCCATCATTTCTATATGCACAGCCTTATTAACCACCACCTAACTGAAATTTTAGAAATCCCTCACTTTCAACACAACAGTGGGTACCTAATCTCAATGAAAATCCCACATCCAAAAAACCAAACAACAAACGTGCATCCACACAGTTCAACCCAATTCCCATGTCATATACTGAATTATTACCACTTCTTATTAAGAATACTTTGGTTGTACCTTGCCCGTTGAAACTAGTGGAACCACCGTATCCTAAAGGATACGACCCTAATGCCAAATGTGATTATCATGG
The DNA here is from genome assembly GCA_037962975.1 of Clitoria ternatea. Classification (NCBI taxonomy): domain Eukaryota; kingdom Viridiplantae; phylum Streptophyta; class Magnoliopsida; order Fabales; family Fabaceae; genus Clitoria; species Clitoria ternatea. The sequence goes on along the minus strand of CM075669.1, from coordinate 270,683,700 downwards.
TAGAGCACTAGGTCATTCAATGGAAAACTGCATCGCCTTTAAATACAAGGTCCGGGACTTGATTAAGGCAAAATGGCTCAATTTTCAAGAAGGAAATCCAAATATCTCGACTAACCCTCTACCTGATTATAGGACCTCAGGAGTAAATGTAGTCTTGGAAGACGAGGAAATTAGTCGTGTAAAAAGAGTAGTGAAAGTGAGAAACTCTTTTCCTTGGATATATACTCAACTTTGTAAGAGAGGAATGATAACCAAAATTCCAAATCTCAATCTTGATCAAGTGTCCACTGATCCTAATTTTCTTGTTGCTTTGTAAGGATTATTGGACACACATTTGGTAGAGATTTATCATCGCCCTCATGAAAGTACAAATATGATCCAAGAAGAACGCGACTCTAGCTCAGTCAGCCTAGGTACACCAAAGCCTCTAATGCTCTACTATGACAAAGGCGTTCAGCTTATTGTTCAACATCTGTCCTTGACAGTTAAGACCTCATCTCTATTTTTGTACAATGATACCCATGCAGTACCATGGAAATATGAGGTGGATGTAATCCCTCAACTCCCAAAAGAATCGTCATCCTCGGTAACCAATATTTCTGGGACGAGTGGAATGACTAGGAGCGAATGAATTTATGCTCCTGAAAACTTAATAAAGGAGGATGTGCCTGTAAGTGAAAAAGAAATTCGTGGTAAAGAAAAAGAGCAAGACCCTCCCCAGGGAATAACAGAAGAAGATGCTTGTGAATTCCTGAAATTCATTAATCAAAGTGAATACAAAGTCCTCAACCAGTTAAATCACACTCTTGCAAAAATATCTTTGTTGTCTCTCTTATTGGATTCAGAACTACATCGTGGAAGGTTAATGAAAGTCCTGAATAAAGCATATGTTACCTTACCTTAAATAACTACTTAACTTTCACCGATGAAAAGATACCTGCCGAAGGGAAAGGTAATAATAGAGCATTACATATCTCTGTCAAGTGTCGGGATTATATCCTAGCCAAGGTCCTAGTTGACAATGGCTCCTCTCTGAATATCATGCCAAAGTTCACTTTAAATCAACTCCCATTTGATGGGACACATGTGAAGCTAAGCTCAATGGTAGTAAGAGCTTTCGACGGCACTCGAAGAGAGGTAATTGGAGATATTGAGATCCCCATCCAAGTGGGCCCATGCACTTTCAATGTTTTATTTTAAGTGATGAATATCAATCCTGCCTATAGTTGTCTATTGGGCAGGCCTTGGATACATTCTGCCGATGTGGTTCCATCTACCCCCATCAAAAGTTAAAATTTGTAGTAGACAACAAGCTAATTATTGTTTCTGGTGAGGAAGATTTCCTCATTAGCAAGCCCATGTCAACGCCATACATAGAAGCGGCCGAAGAGAGTCTTGAGACTTCCTTCCATTCATTGAAAATTGCTTATACCACTTATGTGAGTGAAGGGTTACAACTAGCTCGTCCTTCCAAAGCTTCTATGATGGTGGCTAAAGTAATGATGAAATTTGGATTCCAGCCAGGGAAAGGGCTTGGGAAGATGCTTGAAGGAGGAGTAGAACCGTTATGGGTTAAGGATAACAAGAATGGCTTTGGGCTAGGATATCAGCCCTCGCCAATGGAAAGAGCGAAGGTCTTCACGGATAAAAGAGAAAAATGACTTGCACGACTAGAAAATCGGGAACCCCTAACTGCAAGGATCCCTGTCCGTGACCTTAATCAAAGCTTTAGGAGTGCAGGCTTGACGTCTCTAGACCAAGTGGCCATCGTCAATGATGATTCCAAGGGTGAAGTTGACTTGATTTACCCTTGTCTTTAGATACTATGCTGTGTAATTGGGAAGTCATTGAGTTTCTAGAGATCCTAAATTTCACTTCAAAGTAATTGTTCACTTTGTAGGTTTCTGTTTGGATCCTTTGGCCATGCCTAAAACCTTAATACGAATTTTCAATAAGGGCAAAAACATGTTTCCTTTATCATTTCAAATAAATGAATATTAAGTTCAATTGTCATTTTCCTTATTTTTCCTTTTTATATTAAATAAATTACAGATATAAAATTGAATCCAAAAATAATAAAATTGCTTTCTCCCATCATGATTTTCATCCAACAAGTGAGGAGGACGAAGAGTCCAATGAACCTTCCTCTGAATTACTAAGGCTGCTAAATCAGGAAGCTAAAGAAATTTCTCCCCATCTAGAAATCGTTGAAGTCATAAATTTAGGGAGTGAAGAAGACAAAAGATAACTCAAGATCGGCACTTCTCTAAGCATCGAGCAAAGGAAAATTCTGGTAGAGATGTTGATTGAGTTTAAAGATGTGTTTTCCTGGTCATACCAAGATATGCTGGGACTGGATGCTAGTATTGTTGAGCATAAGTTACCATTGAAACCAGAATGTCCCCCTGTAAAATAGAAGCTAAGAAGGATGAAGCATGAGATGCTTTTAAAGGTCAAAGAAGAGGTTACAAAGTAGTTTGATATGGGTTTCCTAGCAGTTGCAAAATATCCTCAATGGATAGCCAATATTGTCCCAGTTCCTAAGAAAGATGGGAAAGTGCGTATGTGAGTAGACTATCAAGATCTGAATAGGGTTCGCCCCAAAGACGATTTTCCATTACCACATATTGATATTTTGGTCGATAACACAGCTCAACACTCCATCTTCTCATTCATGGATGGATTTTATGGATATAATCAAATCAAGATGGCACCTGAGGACATGGAGAAAACAATATTTATCACTTTATGGGGAACTTTTTGTTATAAAGTGATGTCCTTTGGTTTGAAGAATGTTGGGGCAACGTATCAAAGAGCTATGGTAACCTTGTTTCATGATATGATGCACAAGGAGATAGAGGTTTATGTGGATGATATAATTGCTAAATCTAAAATAGTAGAAGGCCATATCAATGACCTAAGAAAGCTCTTTGAGCGTCTAAAAAAGTTCAAACTAAGATTGAATCCGGCCAAATGCACTTTTGATGCTAGATCCGAAAAGTTACTCAGATTCATAGTCAATGAAAGAAGGATTGAAGTAAACCCTGATAAAGTAAAGGCGATCATGGAAATGCCTGTTCTTAGCACTGAAAAAGATGTACGGGGGTTCCTTGGAAGATTGAATTACATAGCTCGTTTCATTTCTCAACTAACAGCTATATGTAATCCAATCTTTAAGTTGCTTCGTAAAAATCAACCGATACAATAGAATGATGATTGCTAAGAGGCCTTTGAAAAAATAAAGCAATACTTACAAGCCCCACCGATCTTGGTTCCCCCAACTCCGGGAAGACCGCTCCTGTTGTATTTGACAATGATGGATGAATCTATAGGTTCTGTGCTGGGACAACAGGATAAGTCTGGGAGAAACGAGCATGCCATTTATAACACCCTCTGTTACACCTTAATAAATTCTAGAAAAATTCATAAATTTTTTTTTAAAAAAAAATGATTGTTAAAGAGAAACTATCAGAATAAATTACAAACATCATTTCTAAAATACCTCATAAATATTATTAAAACTTTATAAAGTAATTTTATATTCATCCAAAGAAAATAAATATTAAAAATTATAAGAAAGAGAGGAAACTCCATGGCCCAGAAGCAGTTACTTAATAACATTATTTATTCATTGGACCACGGTAATCATACCGAGCTTCCTTTCTAGAACGTGCTATATTTACTATCGAGATTCTTCGATCCTTCCCTCTGAATCATCAATTTAAAACATATGAATCAAACACACGGAGAAAGGAGTGAGAAACAGAATATAATATTCCCAAATGGGGCATAAGCAATAAAGGGTTTTCACAAACTAATATATAATAATATCAATCACAATCACATACACAATCAATTATGAATACATGAATGTTATGCAATATCCTCATCATAACTTACCTATATATGTGTGCCCTTAAATTTTAATTTGCACTGGGCTAACTAGGAGTTTACACTGTTCCATAAGTCCAGATAATAATAATATAAACAGCTCAACTGGTATCGAAACACTTAGAGACTAGTCAGATTGAGAAAGTTTTTATTGTGAAAGTACCCGATACTAGGGAGCTACCATAACTCTAATGTATCATCAGTTTCTATAATCCGTCCCCAGACAATATCATTTTGTTTCACTTTAATGATTTATGATGCATGAACTACTTGGCTAAGGCTTTTAGAAACTCAATTATTAAATACCTTAAAGGTTTACAATGTTATTTCAATAAACTGTATATTTTCTCAATTCTCTGAATTTCTGTCCCACGGAAATAAATTTGGTACAGTTTTTGAATCTCACTGAAATTGAGTTTCTAAGCCTTAAATATCTCAAAACTTTCTCATATAAAACTTTACATAATCTTTCTCAAATTGAATCTTAACAAGATCGAATTTAGAAATCTCAATTATTTCTAAATATCTTTAGTTATTAAGTTGGAAAAAGAAAATAATTTTCTTTTAAAAATTTTATTTTATTAAAAGAGAATAATCTTTAAATCATTAACCAAAAATACTTAAAATTTTAAAAAAAATTTTAAATTCAAGATTTAATTATCTCAACCTTTTTATAAATTAATTTTCATAAAATGACTTCTTTTTAAATAAATACTAAATTTTTTATTCTAAATATTAAAATTAAAGTTAATACAAATAATCTCTAAGAAGAAATAAAAGATAAAAATTTAAAGACTAAGGTAAGAAAATTCTTACTGAGTTTTAGCTTTTCGTCATGCTTGCTATATGCTCAACTTTATATCACAAGATCATCAATCATAATCAAATATTATCAATTATAATATCATCAATCACAATTAAAAATGTCAATCACAATCAAATAATATCGATCAAAATTAAATATCATTAATAATAATCAATTACTAATAATTATAATCAAATCAATTAAATATAATTCAAATTTTAAGGGTTATTTAAATTATCAAAATTGATTTTGAGTCCTTATAGTTCATTCCTTGCATAGGTCTATGTAAGTCCATATAATCTAGTCCTTACATAGGTATAGTTCAGTTTATATAGGTCAAACTAGTCCAAGTCCTTACATAGGTTCAGTCCAGGTCGTATAGGTTATGAAAGTTCAGGTCCTTGCATAGGTATGTTAGAGTTAGTTACATTAGATATTTAATTTAAAATTTATTATAAATTTTAAGTTAACAAGTTAATATTTTAAAATAATAATATTATTAAATTTAAAAGGAGTAGGGGACTCCTCCTATTATTCTTATATATTTTCATATTATATTCTTATCTCACTCCCTCTTACCTCTTGTATCCTGATTCGTTATTGAAAATCCGTGCGTGTCTCGTCTCCGGGTTCTAAAACATACCCATTTCATTTTATTATAGTTACAAGATGAAAATTAAGATTTCTACTTAAAACGAAAATGGTAAATTTTGAATAGTGAATAGTAAATCGTGAAAAGTAATGGTAAATAGTAAAATATGAATAGTAACAGTAAATAGTAAAATGTCAATAGCAACGGTAAATAGTAAAACGTGAATAGTAAAGGTAAATAGTAACAGTAAATAGTAATTTACAATTTGAATAGTAATTTACTATTGAAATAGTAATTTACTATTAAAATAGTATTTTACTATTTAGAATAGTAACTTAAAATAATATTATATCCAGTATAATAATATATTTCTAAAACGATATGAAAATAACCCTAAAAAATATAAAAGAAAGGTATTCTTACCTTGTTATTTTAGCAGAACCTCCTTCTAAAAAAATATTTCTCTCACTTACTTCCACCACTATCTCTCTAGCACTACTATATTAAGAAATTTTAATCTGAAATTGTGATTTTCCTTCGTTCCTTCGCTCGGTATTTATAGGAAGGAAAATCACAATGCATTCCATTATTTTATTATAAAAGTACTGTGCAATTTTTGAAATTTTCGTTTCTGGTTACTGTGCAAGTTTGAAAATTTTATACATGCACAGTGTTTTACATAGTAAATGTCGGCTGAATTATTAAGTCAAATAGTAACCTTTCACTCGGTATATTTTAAATATTCAAAGTCAGTCCTTTTTGAAATTTAACGATATTAATTCAGTCCTCACTAATTTTATAATAAGTAATATAAAGTTTAAATTTTAAAAATCTAAAATTTTCTGTTAATAAAAATTTATTGATACGTTTTTAATTTTTTTACGATTGGTAAAAATCAAGATTTTTCTCAAATCGATCATTTTTATATAAGTCTACTTGAAATGGTATATTCAGTTTCTCACTTCTTTCTCCGTGTTTTTGTTTCATATGTTTTAAATTGATGGTTCAGAGGGAAGGATCGAAGAATCTCGACAGTAAATATAGCACGTTCTAGAAGGGAGCTCGGTATAAATACCGTGGTCCAATGAATAAATAATGTTATTAAGTAACTACTTCTGGGCCATGGAGTTTCTTATCTTTCTTATAATGTTTAATATTTATTTTCTTTAGATGAATGTAAAATTACTTTATAAAGTTTTAATAATATTTATGAGGTATTTCAGAAATAATGTTTGTAATTTATTCTGATAGTTACTCTTTAACAATCATATTTTAAAAAAAATTATGAATTTTTCTAGAATTTATTAAGGTGTAGCAAAGAGTGTTATAAAGTGGTATCAAAGCAATTAATCCAATAAGCCTGGGGAAAATGTCTATCTTGCTTTGTTTGTAAACTCTGTGTAGGTAATAGAAAATAGAATATCTGACTTGGTAGTAACTGTGATTGATGTGACAAATCTCAGTTACTATGAAACAGGAAACTAATGGCCGGAAACGATCTTGCAGGAGTTATAGAACGTTTAATCAATGCAATGGGAGCCCGTGAAGGTCAAGGTAATGATGCCTTGAGAAGGTTGGACCTTTTCAAAAAGCATAATCCACCTCGTTTCAAGGGAGGATATAACCCTAATGGAGCGTAAATCTGGATTCGAGAGATAGAGACGATCTTTCGAGCATTGCAATGTAATGAAGCTAATAAGGTAGTCTTCGCTACTTATGCCTTATCTGAGGATGCCGAACATTGGTGGGATAGTATGCGTAGGCAATTTAAAGTCAACCACGTGGAGATCACCTGGGATCATTTCAAGGATATGTTCTTGGAAAAATACTTTCCAGCTGATGTTAAAGAGAAAAGACAATTCAAATTCCTGTACGCATCCAGCTTTTAAGAGCTGTCTCGTTTTCATTCTCACACAACTTAAAAAATACCTATTAGCGACAGACACAATTGGCCGCTAATCCATGCCAAGGCCGTCGCTAAGAGGACTAGCGACGATATTTCAAACGGCCAAACGCCCATCGCTAAAACCTTCGTCGAAGATAGATCAGCGACCACAGAAACGCCGTCGCTACAATGCCGACGGCATAACGCCATCGCTAACATGGTCTCTGCTTTACTTACGTCAGCCGTCGCTAACTGACCACGTTCAGCGACCACCAGGACACCGTTGCTATTAGTAGTCATATAGCGACGGAGCGACGACGTCGCTATTAGTTCCCATACAGCGACCTCACGTATCCGTTGCTATTTACAGCCACACTACGACCACTTTTGGCCGTCGCTATTAACAGCCACACTGCGACCACTTAAGGTTCGTCACTATGGGTAGCCTTATAGCGACCACTTGCCTCCGTCGCTATGGGTAGCCATACAGCGACCACCTGCTTCCATCGCTATGGGTAGCCATATAGCAACCACGTTCCTCCGTCGCTATTGGTAGTCATATAGCGACCATCTTTGTCTGTCACTAATTGGAATTTTTATTTTTTTAAAAAAATTGGTTAAATATTTATAGGATTTGTTAATTTAACTTTAAAAATATTGATTAATATTTTGTATTGGCTGATAAAATTTTATAATAAAATTTGAATAATTTTTTTTAAAATATTAAATTATTATTAAAAACAAAATAATGGAATAAATTTATTATCAAATAGGTTGAATTATTAATGATAATCATAATAAGGCATTTTTCTTTGAATTTAATTACCAATAAATATTGACATAATAAATGAAGAATGACAAAATAAATACTAAATGGAATATAATATAAAAACTATAAATGAAATATACAATGTGTATACATAATAAAAATACAATCATGGTGGTGGAGGATCTTGTGGTGGTGGTAGGGGCGCCTGGGAAGTGGGGGGAGGTAGTCTCGCCATCAACTGCATCAGTAGCTCTTGTTGCTGAGCAAGTTGCCGACGAGTCTCAGCATGCTGCTCCTCGGCCCGCTGTCGGTCCGCCTCGGCCCGCTGTCGGTCTGCCTCGGCCCGCTATCGGTCTGCCTCGGCCCGTTCCTCCAAAAGCTGCCTCTGACATCGCTCCTCCTGTAGCTCGTCGTTCAGGTTTTGAATTACCTGAACAACCTCAGTCGAAAGACCAGACGATGAGGAAGAGGAAGAGGTCTTCCCCTTTTTCGCCAGCTGCGTGCCGACGCCACCCAATCCAAAGACCCTCCCTTTCTTGTTCACACCGCCAACAGCCTCCATATAGATGGCGTTGTCGTCGGAACAAGACAGGGTGGGAGGAACCTCCCCTTCAGGAGTCGAAGCCACCAGGTCCGCCTCCTTCTCGGCCCTCCTGGCCTGATACGCCTCATGTAAATTAAAAAACACTGATAGGATTAGTAAGCTGATTTGTAAATTATAAGGATGTGTGAGTTAAAAGTAAATACCGCTAGATCTATAGTGTTCTGGTTTACCCATGCACCAGCTTTGTTCTTATTGGTCATTTGCATGACCTCAAACAAAGAAGGCTCCCGGTGCTCCCTCAGCTCCTGTGGTGGATAAAAAACATTGAGATTATTATTTGTAAACATGTCAGACGAATCATAATAGAAATGTTTAACATAAATATACTTACAAATCTTTTCTTGTGCTCGAGGGTTGAAATGCTACCCCAGTGTAAACTGAGGCTGCAGCATCGGCGACTCTGTTTGCCCTGTTCCAAGCACTCGCCTGCTAGAACGGAACACCGCCTCACTTCTGGACCATCCCGTCTCAATGGTCCTCGGGGATCCAACGAGGGCGCTTACCCTTGTCCCTCACCTTCCAAAGGGTACTCTTGATGATTTTGGAGGTCTTTGTGGCAAAGACCTTCCTAATCTCATCAATCATACCCTCTGCCCACTGATAATCACGCTGTAAAATAAAATGAGAAATCAAAATTAATAAGAGGTCTATTTTACAAATCAAATCATAACAAATTGATGTGGTAACTTACCGAGAAGGTGTCAAACCACCTATCTTGGACAAGCTTCCCAGCATCTGTCCAAGATATATATGGACCATCCCACTGGGCCTTTAAAACCTTAGTAATCGCTTTGGTAGTACGACTACTATCAACAAAGCTGTAATGACAACAATTATATCAGGAGTATAACAACACACAATCTAGGGAGACTCCCAAAATTCTGACAGAGTCTCCCATGTAAATGTAACATTTCCAAGTTTAAATAGTTACCCTGTTACAAACAGAAGAGTTCCCAGTACAATTCAATCTATACAAGTACTAATTAAAGTAACATACAATAAACCAACAAGTCTTTCCACTAAAGTTTAAAATAAAGTACCATACAAATAACATAAAAGTATTTGAGTTTTAGTGACTTACTCGTCTCCGGTCAGCACGGGTACCAACATGGGTAGAGGGGATGCCGGAGGTGGGGTGGCCTGATGGCCAGGGTCCTCCAAGCCACCAACTCCAGGAGTCTGCTCTGGGGTGGTCAGCTGTGGTGGTGATGGGGTGGTCAGCTATGGTGGTGATGGAGTTGTCTGCAATGGTGATGGAGTGGTTCCCTGCTCTAGGGTAGGAGTCCCCAGACGGGATGTAGGGGTCCTGGACCCACCACCCCTACTGAAGGGCAGTCGACGTCCCGTCATCTATGGATAAAATCATGAAAAGAAAGGTTAGTCTCAGGATATATATAAACCTATGTATATATGTTTAATAACTACATACTCTGTGTCTGTTTCAGTTTCAAATTCCCCCTCAGTTTCAGTGTCACTGTGGTTATCTGTTTGAATAACTTCATCAGTATCCAGATCAGCCCTAGACCGTTTTGATCGAGAGACAAGGTCTTTGTCAATGTGTTTACCCCCCGTAGTGGTGAGTGTCTCATCCATTATGACTAGATCAATGTTGAATAACAAATTGCCATCATTGAGCTCGTGTGGTGCAAGCTGATAAGCGTCATCGACCTCCTTGGAGACATTGTCAGTGATCTGACTTCGGGCCTTGGCCTTGATTACTGCATACCAGTCCCGATGTCCTCCCGGGAAGTCGGTGTAATAAACCTACTCAGCTTGTTGGGCAAAAATGAAGGGATCAAACCCTTTATATCTACCATTCTTCTTGACCTCAACTAAGCCATAGTTGTTGTCAACCTTTGTTCCAACACCGATTATGTTGTCAAACCAATCACATTTGAATAGAACAATATCTCTTCTTAATCGTCTAGAGAACGAAACTTCAACAATCTCCGTCAGCACTCTATAAAAGTCTTCTTCCAACTGTCCGACGGTGCCTCTAACATAAACCCCGTAGTTATGGGTACGCATCCCTTCACTCCATTGAAGAATATTAAACTTGTAGCCATTTACGTAGTAAATAGGCCATTTTTTAACAGTTTTTACCGGCCCCCAAGAAAAGGCTTGGAGTAAAGAATCTTCAATATGGTTGTTAGGGTCTTGTATCTATGTACAACATAACAAATAGGTCATCGTTAGATACTGGGAGTTAGAAGCAAAGATAAAAAACACTCGGTATACGGGTCTTACGTGTTGTGCGAACCAACCAACGAACTTGGATGACACCTAACTATGAATTTGGTCATCAGTTAAATCATTTTGCTCAAGTTTTAGCATATCTGTATATAAGCTATTTAAAGGAAACAAATTTAGATACTATAAAAGCTAGGTTTAGAATGTAACATATAACTTTTATGACTTACTCAAGAAAGGGTTCCACTTCTGGGCAATTTAGAAGAATGTACAAGTGAGTCGCCTTTCGATCTTTCTTATCAATGTAACATTTTGTGAGCTTGCCCCCCAGATGACCAGGATAGTTGAAAATCGATATTTGTTCATCAAACCCTGTACAGGTGGCTACCCCAAGATTACGAGGAATTCTACTCATTCTAGTTTCTATCTCCATCGAAAAATAGAAAGAAACAAAAGTTGTCATTTCTTCGACTAAGTATGCCTCACAAATTGATGCTTCAACGCAGGCTTTGTTTGACACTTTGTCTTTTAAAGAGCGTAAGAATCTTTAAATCATAAACAAATGTTAAGTTAGAAAAAACTATTATAAGAAATGTTTGGAAGGAAATTAAAGAGTTCTGGCGTTCACCTTTCGAATGGATACATCCAACGATACTACACGGGGCCACCAACCAAGGCCTCGTACGATAGATGGATAGGCAAATGCTCCATCGAGTCAAAAAAACTTGGTGGGAAAATCTGATCCAACTTACAAATCAATACCGGGATGGTTTCTTCCATCTTCACAAGTTTCTCCACAGTCAATGAAGTTGTCGTCAACTCCTTAAAGAAGTGACTCAACTCAACCAACGGTTTCCAAATAGGCTTCGGTAAGGCATGAAACGCGTACGGGAGTAGTTGTTGTATAAAGACATGGCAATCATGACTTTTCATACCAAACACCCTACCCTCCTTCACGTCGACACATCTACTCAAGTTATAAGCGAATCCGTCAGGCAGGGTCAACCCATTCATCCAAATACACACAGCAATCTGTTGCGATCTAGTTAAAACATATTTTGCATGAGGTTTAAACATTCTTCCATGTCCTGCATCCCTCAATTCCAACTCCTTCCTAGAACACCAAATCAGAAGGTCTAGACGACTCTTCTCGTTGTCCTTTGTTCTCCCCTTGATGTCCATAACAGTGTCAAAAATATTCATGAAAACATTATGTTCAGTGTGCATGACATCAATGTTACGTCTTAACAACAAGTCTTTCCAATATGGCAAATCCCACAAGATGCTCTGCTTCACCCTAAACCCATCAATGTTGGCATTCGATGATTACTAGGCATAGTGGAACCCATCAGATTGACCATCCTATTAAAACAACCTCCAGAAAGATTATAATCTGCCTTTAGGCTTAAAGCAGTTAGGGAAGTGGATAACTCAGTATGACTATTGCACCTGTCCCACAATGGAGTCTAAGCTACCGCTAACAAATCATAAAATCTCTTCACCTCCAGATTAGGATCCTCCTCTACATTATCAGAGTCTCCATGACCTGCTTGGTCATCATGTTCTAGCATACGCCCGATGGAGGGTCCAACATGATCCATCACCATTTGTTCTATGTTGTTGTACGTATCCCTGTTTCCTCCAACCTCGTAGTAAGACTGTTGCACGGTTACGTCTGATGGTCTACGCGGTAACTGCTCACCATGGTTGTACCAGCAGTGGTATGTTTCCATGAACCCTTTCTCAGTTAGGTGGCACATGACATCATCCGCGTATTCAAAACTCATGCATGTGCACCTTGAGCACGGACAACAAATCTTCTGAGTCGCTTCAAATCCAGGCGTGTTTACCGTAGCGAATGAAATGAACTCCAATAGCCCCACCATAAACTCCTCAGTCACTCGCCGATTGCGATCTAGTCGGTTGTACATCCATCGCCGATTTGCCGGTACCTCCATTTACAATATCTAACAAGCACGATTTCTGTTACTTTAAATTATTATAATTTTATTTGACTATCAGTTGTGAATCACTCTCCATCTCTTTGATATTGCAAATTGGCGGGGCCTTATCCTATTCGGGATGAATATGTAACCATCCGTAACCCATCGATGTTGTATGTAGTCTATCTTGTGTCGTTAATGTTCATTTGAAATTTCGGCAGCATTTCGCATTGGTCCCCGAGTACATAGAGATACGTACGGTATGAAACACCGCACGCAGACATGCACCCTGGGGACAATACGAAACACGATAACCGAAATTTCAAATGAACATTCAACGTCTCAAGATAGACGATATACAACATTGATGGGTTAAGCCCTATTGGTTACAAATTCATACCAAACTGTCCAACCGTGACAATTCAAGATCCAACACAACACGGTACATCAGCCGGTTGTTTTGAAACTTGAACGGGAATCTAATGGGTACACACACGACTAAACCCTAAATTCTTAAAGTTCAGTTTCATTTTTTAAGTTCCCTAAGAAAGGGAGCCTCCCAAAATTTTGGTAGAGTCTCCCCTATAAACTAGACATTTCCCAAATTTAGAAATGACCTGTTACATACAGAAAACTTCCCAGTATAGATAAATATATATGCTACGCATTGTATATGATATTGAGCATTATGAACACCAAATCATGTTAACAGCACACAAACCAATGCCTAATGAGCTCTGCTCTCCATTAACAAACAACATTACACATGCATAAAAAATCATGTTATCAGCATACAAAACCAATGCCTAATGAGCTCTGCTCTCCACTAACAAGCAACATTACACATGCATAAAAAATCATGTTATCAGCATACAAAACCAATGCCTAATGAGCTCTGCTCTCCACTAACAAACAACAATCGATATGCATACACATAATGAGAAAGTCAGTGTTAGGGGATTACCTGGGGAAAAAAGTCAGGGATGAATATAAAGTTGTCGACAGACTATCAGAGACCATGCGTAACGTGTGCTAGTCTGCATGACAACCCAATAAGTGGTTGGACAGTTACAAGTAACAAGGAAACTAAACAAAGAGAGACACATAAAGTAGATTTAAGTAGATCGCAAGGAAACTAAACAATCAGAGACACTCAAAGCAAATTGCAGCTAAGGTGGCATTGGATAAAGCGTTCAATTGGAAAATTGATTACTAATTACTCAATATTATATGATCATGATCACTGTCTTACACACCGAGAGTAACTTGCAGTTTTTTTCTTTTGACAGATATACAAAGTCCTAAAATGAACGGTCTTAATCTAGGTAAGGGGAGAAAGTTTAAAACTTAAAATACGAACTTGGATTATGAATTTGGTGAGATAGATGTCAGCATTATGATAAAAAAAATTAAAAACAAATTAAATGGGGTGGATTGTCGAGGGATGTTCATTTGATTCTATGATCGAAGTCAAGGTAATTCTCCTTTAAGCCTAAACTATTGTTAGGTGAAGGCTCAAAACAATTATATATATTTCACACAATCTCTAACATTAGGGTCTAGGAATGCTTTTGAACTTCTTAACACAGAAAATTCCCTTCAGCTTCACTTATTCCTAACTCACCATGGCAGACAAACATATCAGACAGAATCCTCAAACCTAGAGCTAGAACTACACTCACTGTAAAAGCACAAGAGGGATTTGGAAGAGCAAATTAAGAGTAGCACAACTGAAGCAAAAGAGCTGGGCCAACACAATTCAGGGCTACAAAATCAAATTTCTGAACTTGAAATGAAGCCTAAGGTAATATACATTGCTTTAAATGTGTTTAAATGTATATATTGTTATGTTTATGAATATAAGTAGCTAGATAATATATACAAAACATAATGTGTGCAATATTAAATCTTCAAATAAGGGAGGTATGTATTACTTTTAAAAATATAAGAGTCGTAATATATTAAGCTAAACCCTATATAAAAACAATATAATCATCCCTAAAGTAAATTACACAGTATATTATAAGTTCCAGGACATATATCATGCATCATTTCTGTTAGTTTTTTCATGGACTTTATAAATTGATTTGACTGGTGCTCCATTAGTTTTGTGATATGATATTATAAGTTAGATGAACCAAAAACTTAACTATTTAAATTGGTTGGTCTATGCAATTTCGTTTTCACTTAAATGATTGATGATTTAAAGTGTGTTGTACACTGCCTCAAATTTCTTCTATGTTTGACAAAAGACATCATGGTAATGGAAATGGTACTAATGTTTACTTAACCCAAAATGAATAACATCCATGCACTTGCATAAATCATGAAAGGGTGAAGAGAAAAAGATAAGGTTGACAGAATTTGGGCTCACCCAGAAGGCAGGAGAGGTGGCTTTATCGCTGCAATGACAGTCTCCACTGCCATGCCATTCTATGTATGTGCCCCATTCATTACTCCTTACACTCACAATTAGCCAATTAGCTTTAAACGGACACCCTATATAGTTTTTTTTTTTGGAAGAAGACACCCTATATTTTGTTTTTCCCATGGTTTTAACAGATAATAGTTGTAAGCTATTTCATAAACTGGTCTAAGTCAAGCTTGTAACTTGTAACTCAAAAATTTGATTCCATTGAGGAAACTTTAGGTCTTCACCATAACCTAATCAAAATTATGAGAACAATTTTCTCCAAATTTGTTTGTATATAAAAAATTAACATGGTGGTACTTTTGACAAGTTGAGCTCCATCTAAGAAGTAGCAGCTAATTTTCATTTATAGGGTGCACTCATTAAAAAATAAGAGTCTGTATGTAATAAAAGTCTTGAACAATCTATTTTTTCTTCTATGAAAAATCTTATTCCTACATAAAAATTTGTTTCATTGAGACAAATTAAATGGAGGATTAAGCGATTAGACCAATTCTAGTATTATTGGTCATCAGTCAAGTCTAAATGTTTACATATCATTATTGGATCTTATCTGCTCTAAAACTGCATAACATTATTATCAGGTCCTATCCCACAACTTGCACTTTATCAGCAAAATTGACTCCAATAAATAATATAAAAACAATATAATTATCCCTAAAGGCAAAGATGATGTTAATCATGTTATTTCTTTAAAGTAAACCAACTCTAAAAGTTTCATAAGCTTGAAATTTAATGTAAATTATTTCTTGTGATAGAAGTTAATAGTAGTAATATTATACCTTTTATAAGTTCAAAAACAAATATGTAGACATTTACTAACAAATAAATATGTTTAAATTGAAATGAAATATTTAATATTTGTATTATACATTTTTTAAGAAACAACGAAGGGTGTTGTCCAAAAAATGTTAGTAAATGGAATATGCAAACTCAGAATTTAGTACTTGGTAGGTAACAATACCTGACACCACAATCAGTTAGATCTATGGCAAGAAACTGAATCCAAAATCCAACAGGAGTTACAAGATTAGTTATTCATGATAAGCTGACATTACCCTGCAAGATTCTGTCACTGATCTTTTTGATGTACAGATGCAAGTAATATATATATATATATATATATAGGAAAGATTTTGGTTTGATTTATGAGATAATTTGTCAAAATAGTGGCTTTCAATTTTAGTAACCAAAAGTGGTGTGTGTGTGAGAGAGAGAGAGTGAGAGAGAGAAAGAGAGGGGACCAAGAGAATTTGCATTGAAATGTTCAAACGTGCAATGAAACATTGCCAGGACAGTGAACTGAAGCAGCGTGTAATATGAATAATATAGATATAGGCAATAGTGAAACCAACTAATATGTGGGTCTGTGTTTGTATGATTATGATGACACCAGCACTCACTAGTCACTAGGCACCATCTATAATAGTGCTCTTCATCTCCTACTCTTAGATACTGGCCTCAGAAAAAAGTGCCCACTTATCCTTGTTTCTTATAAAGCTACCCTCTCATGAAACGTACGCATGTGATTTACTAATTTAGGAACAACAAAAAATGTTTCGTTATATGGAAAAAGAAATACCTTCAGGTTAATCTCAACCTGAAACTTTAAGGTTAATCACCTCTTACAGTTTGTTAATATCACAAGTCTATGTTATTATAATTATGAGGCTGGACCGAAATATTAAACCTAAAAATAGAGTCTTGGTGGGAAGAACAATCTCAGCTCCAAGGCAGCTTCAAATTCTTGTCCTTATTGTCTAAGTGGTTCAGATGAAGACAACTAAAAAAATTAAAAACAACTCATAAGATGTAGAAAACAAGGAAATAGAAAATTAAAAGTAAAGAATTTCATAGTTCATAGTAATACAAGATTAGGGTATGTGATATTGGCCTCTACCACAGGTATTGCTTGTGCCCTAGGTTTACAGGTTATTTCATATGGTTAGCAAGAAGCAGTCTACCTGTTTTTAACTATTTTTCTTCTTTTAAGGAATACCAAAACATTAATGTAATAAAAGTTGTATTGATTCAGTGTGTATTTAACCAAGAAGCAGATTTCCAAGATCAACCTTGTACAAAAAAGGAGAGATAAATGATGAACATTTCAAAACTAATTTAGGAAGAGGCAAAGAGAGGAGTGAAACTAATTTGGTATTTTTTAGTACTGAAATTCCAAGTTGAGCATTTCAAAATTTTTACCTTAAAATCTTTCATATCATTTCTATGCATATATAAATAGTTATACAATCGAGGAAGGGCTTTGCTTCTAACCAGAATCAGTATAAGCTGAAACCAAATATTAAGCAATATTTATTTGATGTATACATTAAGTCTTCATAATTACCCTGGCCTTGGGACTTTATTCATAATAATAAAATTTAGGATTATTTTAATTTCCTCTTAGTTATGTCATCAAATTCTAAAACCCGGACAACGCTCTTACCAGACAATTCCCCACAGCAGTTGAAAATTTTGACTAGAAATCAAATCCCTTAAGCTCCCTTCATGCAAGTACTTATAAATCATAAAAACTGACTCATCAGAGTCGCAGAATTCCAAAGTCTTAACAACATTCTTGTGCCTAATTTTCTGCCAAAGTCTTCACCTCTGCTTTCAAACTTTTTGAGGATAGGTTTCTAAAGTTAACTAGCTTCTTCACAATAACCCGTTTTCCTCTAATGTGATTTCCCCCTATTATATAATGACTCTTCTAACTAACAAACTAATGGACTAGCAGTTGTTACTAATGGACTAATAGCTGTTCATACTAGGTCCTAACAGTAACCCACTAACCTTAATTCATGTCCCATATATTTTACTTGCTAGTCATCATATGTTTCTATATATTCCTTGAAGGATTCAAAATCCCTTGGTTATCATATTTGCGTGTTGTTGGATTTAAAATTAAGAAATCACTTTAACGAAGCAAAATATGGTCAATTTTCAATTCCAGATTATGATAATGAAATTGGTGATGATAAGTTGAAGGTCATCAATTTTGAAGAAGCAAAGTTTTCTTAAGGACATTAAGATACAATTACTGAGGTCAAAGAATAAGGATTTAAAACAAATTAAATATTAAATTGAGTGTTTCACAGGTAAATATATAAAAGCAGGTACGGAGGGATACACAATGTGCAATAACACACTTATAAATACACAATGGTTGATACATAAAAGCAGGTACTGTAGATCATAAAAGCAAAAGCACACTTATAGATACACAATGTGCAGCTATTGGTGACTTATATATGATTACACAAACAACACACACAAGATGGATAAAGAACATACCTTTATAGAGCATTGACCTGAGAAGAGGGAAATGGTTAAGCGCCAATGAGGGAGCTTCCAGACGCAGGTACAGAGGGAGACAGAGGGAGACAGATAGAGGGACAGAGCTCCAGAGAGAGGGAGCGAGTGACAGACCTTTGACGGAAGGAGGGAGCGCGAGAGCTTCGACAGAAAAAGGGACAGAGAAGGGGAAGAAAGGGAAAAGGAGACAGGGCGAGGGAGGGAGACGGGGGGAGGGAGAGTCAAATTGGGGTAAATGATTTAGGAAAGGAGGCTGTTCGAATTAGATTAAAAAATTAGCGACGGCCCTAGTCTGTCACTAATAAGGCCACATGGCAGATATACCGTCGCTAAAAAAGTCACTAATAATGCCAACTCGCATATATAGCGACGGTATCCAATATCCGTCCCTACTTTGAGTAGATATCAGACGTCAGTGTTAGCAACAGTATACAATATCCATCACTAACTAGCCACACCATCATAACCGTCCCTAAAAACAGTAACTAGCGACGAAAGGTGCGTCGTCGCTATAGTTGCCTTACATTTAGGGATGGTATACGGCCGTCGCTAAAATTTGGCGAAACATAACACTAGGAGGGAAACCAAAAAAGGGAGGGAATTAAATATAGCGACCGCAGTAGCAACGGGGTCACTTGTAGCGACGGAACATGTACCGTCGCAACGACTTGGCGCCAAGAAGAGGGAAACAAAAAAAAAGGGGGAACGAAATCTAGCGACGACACTAGTGACGACGTGTCTTTAGCGACGGTGTTAGCGACAGCGTTATTCATTCTTTTTAGCGACGGGTAAAACTGGTCGCTAAATTAGTCACTAACATATTTTCCTAGTCCCTAGTTCCTAGTCAGTCGCTACTTAGCGACGACATTCGGTGGTCGCTATTTTGAGGTGGCTAATTGGGGTTTTTTTAGTGGTGTCATTATAATGATGCTACTAACAAAGGTGATCGATGCGCAAAGTTTGTAAATGGATTGCGGCCAGAAATCAAAGAAGCTATACGAATGTAGGAAATTCATGAATTTTGTGTTGGTAAATCGCTGCAGGATCTTTGAAGAGGATCATAAGGATAAAATGACCAAAAGTCATGAGCCCACTCATAAGGAGGGAGAAATGAGAAGTGGAGGACCTCACCATCACCAAAGAAGAGACTTCATGAGAAATAAGCCTTACTAAGCACCATTTCACCGGTTTGGAGCAGCATCTGTTCCTAACAGTCCCAAGCTTCAACTGGAAGGCATTACCCAACACCTGCACTAAATTTTAAATGTTTTATTTATGGAGGACCCCATTTGAAAAGGGATTGCCCTAAAAACACTTATATTTGCTTTAAGTGTAACAAACTAAGTCATCACATCAAGGATTACCCAGAGATGAAGAGGGAAAACCCTAAAGGTATGAGTACAAGCATAAATACTCGGGGAGGCGCACACAGTGCAGTCGGAAGGCCGAAGGCGAAAGGAAAGGTTTTTACAATCACTGGAGAAGAAGCATCTCATTCTAATTCCATGGTGGAAGGTAAATGTATCATTAATAAGATTCCTTTAACTGTTATGTATGACTCAGGTGCATCACATTCCTTTATTGCCAATGACTGTGTAGAAAAACAAAAATTACCTGTGATAGAACTGCCATTTGACTTATCTGTACATACTCCTGGAAACAATCCCATTGTCACTTCTAAAGCCTGTTAGAAATACCCTATTGTCATAGATGGTAGGGACTTTAAGGCTAATCTTTTCTGTTTACCCCTTTCTGGCTTAGAAGTTATTATTGGGCTAGATTGGTTATCTGATAATCATGTTCTAATAGATTGTCATAATAAAACCATAATGTTTAAAGAACCTGTAAATTTGAATTCAGAGGATTCGAGATTTCTAACCGCCAACCAAGTGAGTGCCTCTTTAAAAGGAGGGGCTCAAGGATTCATGCTATTGGTTTCAATAAAAGGAGAGCAAGAATCAAAAATCAAAAATCTATCAGTTGTGTGTGAATTTCCTAACGTTTTTCCAGAAGATATCCCTGGTTTACCCCCAGAAAGAGATGTGGAATTCGTCATTGATCTAGTACCTGGAGTTGGACCCATTTCAATTGCACCTTACCAAATGTCACCTCTAGAATTAGCAGAGTTGAAGAAACAACTTGAAGAGATGATAGAGAAGCAGTTTATACTACCCAATGTATCTCCCTGGGGTGCACCAGTGTTATTGGTTAAGAAAAAGGATGGTAGCATGAGGTTATGTGTAGATTATCGCCAATTGAACAAGGTGACGATCAAGAACAGATATCCTCTACCAAGGATTGACGACTTGATGGATCAATTGCATGGTGCCACGGTGTTCTCCAAAATTGATTTGAGGTCTGGATACCATCAAATAAGGGTGAAGAAAGAAGATGTACCGAAAACTGCTTCTAGAATACGTTATGGCCATTATGAATATCTAGTAATGCCTTTTGGTGTAACTAATGCACCAGCTGTATTCATGGATTACATGAATAGGATTTTTCATCCATATCTAGATAAATTTGTAGTGGTGTTCATTAATGATATATTAGTGTACTCTAAAAGCAGAGAAGAACATGTTGAACACTTGAAGGTTGTGTTAGAAATCCTGAAAAAGAAACAACTGTATGTAAAGCTGTCGAAGTGTGAATTCTAGTTGGAAGAAGTGAACTTTTTAGGACATGTAATTAGTCAAGGAGGAATAGTTGTAGACCCTTCCAAGGTGGAAGCAGTTTTGAAATGGGAGAGACCAACCATAATCACTGAGATCAGAAGTTTCTTGGGTTTGGCTGGATACTATAGGAGATTCATCGAAGGATTTTCAAAGTTAGAATACCCACTGACCAAGCTAACACGGAAAGGACAACCTTTTGTGTGGACGACACAATGAGAGAATAGTTTCCACCAGTTTTAGTACTCCCCGATCCACATCGAAGTTTTAAAGTTTATTGTGATGCGTCTAAACAAGGACTAAGAAGTGTACTCATGCAAGACAAGAAGGTTGTCGCCTATGCGTCACGCCAATTAAGGCAACATGAGATTAACTACCCTACCCATGACCTAGAGTTAGCCGTTGTAGTTTTTGTCTTAAAGATTTGGAGGCATTATCTATACGGTGTAACATTCAATGTGTTTAGCGATCGTAAGAGTCTCAATGTAACACCCCCTTATGTACAGGAGATAAAAAAAACTTTTAGAAAGATATACATATTTATCACTCTTTATCTCGCGTATACAAGGACGTATGTACATCTGATTTCCTTTGAATTTTGAAAGTAAAAAGTTTCAAATTATTCAGAATGATAAAATGAACTTTCAGAAAATCATAAGTGATCAAAGATTACAGTATCATATCCAAAGAATAAAGTTTATTACAGTCTAACATTTACCTTGAATTACAATCATCCAACTTAATATTGTATTAAGGTAAACTAAAGTAAAGATTTAATACCTCTACTTCGACTGTAACCAATCATTTCCTTATCTTCAAACCATGTGATTTTGAATCCTACTTCTATCACATCTCTCCTCCTATCTGATTGAGGATGAAACCAATTTATCATCTTGTAATTTCATTCTTTCATCTTGAACTGCTAGCTATATATCATATAACATATATTTTGGACACAAATTCAAACAAGAAGGTGAAATATCCCGACTAAATAAAAGCAAGTCCGAGACCGGGGGAAAATTTTTTTTTGCGTTCAATTTCCTGAATCGGGAAAAAAAACGGAGTCGGGAAGCAGAAAACGGGGTCAGGGAGCCATTTTCTTAACGAGATCCTGGCTCGGGTGAACGAAACAGTACAAGTCGCTTGAGCGAGCTCTTACTCGCTAGAGCGAGTCCCTACACTCGGTGTCCCTTCATTCAGAATCGGGACCTCAGTTCACTTGGGAACGGACCCTTCAGGTCATGCCTCACTCGGAGATTTCTCACTCAAGTCAGACCCTTATTCTTATCCTGAGAGGTCTCATCACATACATGGCTCACTCAAGAATGATCCTCTCGGTTATGTCCACTCGGAACCTCTAAACCTTCCTTCACTCGGAAGTATTTCCCCTCGGTTATGTTTCACTCTGAATTATTCTAAATCTTTCTTCATTCAGAAGTGGTTCTGTCGGTTATGTCTCGCTCGGACAACACCTTGACCTTTCCTTACTTGGAAGAGGTTTTCTAGGCTAAGCCTCACTCGGAAATACTTTAACCTTTCCTCACTCGGAAGAGACTCTCTCGGTTATGTTTCACTCAGAAGCACCTAGACCTTTTTTTCCCCGGAAATGATCCCCCTTGGTCAAGTTTCACTCGGAAACACTCTAACTTTTCTTTACTAGGAAGTGTTTCCTAGGTCAAGTCTTACTTGGAAATATTTAAGCCTTATCCACTCGGAAGAGGTTTTCTAGGATAGGTTTCACTCAGAAATATCCCGACCATTCTTCCCTCGGAAGTGGTTCTCCCTCGGTCAATTCTCACGCGGGAGTATTTAAATCTTTCTTCACTCGGAAGAGGTTCACTCAGCTATTTTTCACTCGATAACATATTGACTAGCCTTCCCTCATAAGTAGTCTTCTTGGACATAACTCACTCGGAACTGGTTTAATCTTCTTCATTCGAAAGAGATTCTCTCAACTGTATCTCACTCGGGGACTTCTTGACTTAACATTATTCATACAACACCCCTGGACAATTTAGGCAACATCATAGCAATGTAAATATATATACTTGTCCACAACCCAGATAGTTCCATTTCATATATATATAAATATATTCAAACAAAACGGTGTTCATAAGAGCCGGCCAAGGCTACATCAAAACTATATACAATATGTACAATATGTACACTACATCAGTACAAATACTCATCACTCGGACTTGAGGATCTCTCGTCATTCACCATCCCGACCGATATCCACTGAAAATATAGCCACAGTAGGGGTGAGCATTTTACATATTAAATAACAGTTATTGACTCGGATTAACCATCCATTTCTTTACTATGCAATATCATATCTCAAACAAACAACAATATCTACTGCCATTCAATATGATTACTCACACAGCATCCTCTAGTCGGAATATACTTAATTCATTCAGGGCTATATAATTCACATTATTCTCAATAACATATACACACAACCATACAAATCACATTTCACTCGGCAACAGTATCAGTGTACACACATTTAGTCAGTCGGATCCGATTGTTTATTATTAAGTTTTATGTTGTAACATAGGCTCTTAGCCTTTTTCTCAGCTCTCAGCTGATCCGGCCGTTTTATTAGTACCAAACCGTTTGCCCTCTCATGTAACACAGTCACTCTCAGCGACAACAGCAGTGTTACGGGCAACCCTGAGTCCCACTCAGTCGGCTTGCCTTGAGTCCCACCCAAGGTCTTTCATAGCACCTCATGCATATATATTTAATTACCGATTCAAATATAAGCATCTCACGCTAAATGCTCTCAACATTTTCAATGGTGCATCCCATGCATATTATTATTATTATTAGTACAACAGTGCCATTTCAATCATCAAGCATTTCATAACACATGCACTCGGTATTCTCATATCGTTACATGTATCTCATGCAGTCCATTATAAAATCACAAACGGAATCAACACAGCATTCCCACACCACATACACTCGGCATTCACACTATCATCAACATGCAACTTATGCAATTCTATATAAAATCACAACAGGAATCAACACAACACTCTCACACCACACGCACTCGGCATTCACCCTATAATCAACATGCATCTCATGCAGTACAACATATAATCAAGGACGGAAATCAATACAACACACAGTGTGACAGTTTCACCCGGAACCCGTCCATAAACCATTCATTTGAAATGTAAAGCACCCCCTACCTACAAGAAGAGATTCCAGAAGCTAACAACACTGACCGATCGCTCTTCGGTCACTCCCTCTTGCTCAAACAACCTTTGGCTCAAGTCGTCAAACTCTGCACTCAGCTTTGGAGAAACCCGCAGCTATCCTCTCACTCTCGAACAGTCCGACCCTCACCCACAGTAGAGGACCTCAAGACTCCGAGACACCTTAACACTGCCCACCTTCCAGTCGAGACTCTAACAGCTTTAGAATTCACAAAATTGGAGGAGTTAAGAAGTGGATTTAAGGAAATAAAACTCCTAAAGCTATCGGGGTCCTGGGTTACCTTTCGAGCGGAAGAACGGAGTTCCGATCAAGCCTTTAATGGCTGCCCACGTGAAGGGAATGAAGAAGAAGAAGACGAAGAAGAAGAAGAAGCTTGGTTGGTTGGATTTCAGAGGGGAACGGAATGGTGTGCTTCTACATGCACGAAGAAGAAGTGAGTTCAACTCTCTTTTTCCTTTTTCTCAGCTCAGCATGAGTGAGAAAAGTGAAACTGAAGCCATTTATACTGTCAAGAAGGACACATGCATCATTTCCATGCTACTTATTATTATTATTATTCAGCCATCAGTCCTAATTTGCCCCGGTAATGCATAATCAGGATGTTACAGAAGGAGTGAGAAACAGAATATAATACTTTATAGATAAGACATAAGCATAAGAGTTTTTACAATCTAATATAATAATTTCAAACACAATCATACTCATAATCAATTATGAATGTAGAGTTTTTATAACAATTATACTTTCATTCACAATCACCCACATAGAATGTCACAATCACATGAATGTCATGCAATATTTTTAATACTACAATCTCATTCATTCTATGCATGTGGGCCCTTAAAGTTTTAGTTTGCACTGGGCCAACCAGGAGTTTACACTGTTCCATAATTCCAGATAATAATAACATAAATGCCTTTGTAGCATATGAACAGTTCAACTGGCGTGGAAACACTTAGAGACTAGTCAGACTGAGAAGGTTTTTATTGTGAAAGTACCCAACACTAGGGAGTGACCCCAGGTCCCCTGAAGCACCCTTCCACACCCTCTCATCCCAAGGTTCGCAGTTGAACCTCCTCTAATGTATCCTCGGTTTCTATAATTCGTCCCCAGGCAATATCACATCTCATTTTTCTTTAATGATTCATGATGCATGAACTACTCGTATATTTAGTTGGTTAATACTTTTACAACTCAATTATTAAATTCCATAAAGGTTCATAAATCATCTCAATAATAAACTGTACATTCCTATAAGTTCTTCTTTGAACTTCTGTTATACAGAAACAAAATTTAGTACAGTCTTCAAATTCAGATCTCACCAAAATTGAGTTTCCAAGCCTTAAATATCTCAAAACTTTCTCTTTAAAAACTTCACATATTTACATAATCTTTCCCAATTTAAATCTTAACTAGATTGAGTTTAGAAATCTCGACTATAACAAAATATCCTTTAGTTATTTCATTAGGGAAAACCAATTTAAATTTCTAATTTCTAAAAGAAAATATATATATATATATATATTTTTAAATCATTAACTAAGAATACTTAAAACTATAAAAAATTTCTTTAATTCAAGAATTAATTATCTCAACTTCTGATTTTCATAAAATAGCTTCTTTCTAATACTAGATTTTATTCTAGGGATTAAAAATAAAGTTAATGAAAATTATTTCTAAGAAGAAATAAAAGACTAGAATAATGATAAAATACTTTCTCTTAGAATAAAAATTTAAAGAGTAAGGTAAGAAAATTCTTACTGAGTTTTAACTTTCCGTCATGCGTGCTATATGCTCAAACTCCATATCACAAGGTCATCAATCATTCATCAATCACAATCAAGTATTGTAATATCATCAATCACAATTAAATATCATCAAATCACAAATATTATTAATCACAGTCTAGTATTATAAATCACAATATCATTAATCAAAATCAAATATTATCAATTATAATCAAATCAAATCAACTAAATATCAGTCATAAATATAATTCAAAATTTAATAGTTATTTAGATTAATAAGATTAATTTTAAGTCTTTATAGTCCATTTCTCGTATAGGTCTATGTAGGTCCATATAGTCCAATCCTCGCATAGGTATAGTTCAGTCCATACAGGTCATAATAGTCCAATGTCCTTGCATAGGTTCAATCCAGTTCGCATAGGTTATCCAGATCAAGTTACACAAGATACTCAATTTAAAATTTATTATAAATTTTTAAGTTAAATAGTTATTATTTTAAAATAATAATATTATTAAATTTTAAAGGAGTAGGGGACTCCTCCCATTATTCTTATATCTTTTCATATTATAATCCTATCTCACTCCCCCTTACCTCTTGTATCTTGGTTCGTTATAGAAAGTACATGCACGCCTCGTCTCCGAGTTCTAAAATATACCAATTTCACTTTAATATAGTTATAAGATGAAAATTAAGATTTCTACTTAAAACAAAAATGGTAAATTTTGAATAGTGAATAGTGAATAATGAATAGTAAATCATAAATAGTAACAGTAAATAGTAAAACATGAATAGTAACAGTAAATAGTAAATCATGAATAGTAACGCTAAATAGTAAATCATGAATAGTAACGGTAAATAGTAAAACATGAATAGTAAAGGTAAATAGTAACAGTAAATAGTAAAGATAAATAGTAACAGTAAAATTTATTTCTCTCTCTTACTTCCACCACTATCTCACTAGCACTACTATATTAAGAAAACTTAATCTGAAACTATGAATTCTAAATAAGAATTCCTTTAGTATTTATAGGAAGGAAAATTACTATGCATTCTATTATTTTAATATAAAAGTACTGTGCATTTTTTTGAAAAATCAATCCTGGTTACTGTGCATCTTTTAAAAATTTCGTACATGCACAGTGTTTTGCATAGTAAATGTCGGCTGAATTATTAAGCCAAATAGTAACCTTTCACTCGGTATATTTTAAATATTCAAAATCAGTCCTTTTTGAAATTTAGCAATATTATATCAGTCCTCACTAATTTTATAATTAGTAATATAAAGTTTAAATTTTAAAAATCTAAAATTTTCTGTTAATAAAAATTTATTGGTACGTTTTTAATTTTTTTACGATTGGTAAAAATCAATATTTTACTCAAACCGATAATTTTTAGATAAGTCTACTTGAAATGGATCTTAGAAAATTTTCTTATAATTAAAATTCACTTTCTTGTAAATATTTTTAATTTTAAGTAACTTTATATGAATTTAAAATTATTTAAAATATATTATTTTATTAAAATATTTCAAAAATTTCCAGAAAATCATAAATATTATGTAGATCAAAAAGTTCTAAAGAACCATAGTCTAATTCCTTCAAAATGTTATTTTAAAATTCTAATAAAAGTTAAATCGCAAATATGTAAAAACATAAATATAAAATTCTTAATATGATTTCATTAATCAATGAATACTAATTAAGTCATTTTAAAATTCTCATTCAAAATACATAAATATTTTTATTTTATTATTATTATTTTATTTTATTTTAAAAAACAAATAATTAAATATAAATGCCAAAATTTCATAAAAAATGATAATAATAAACTAACTAATAGTAACTATTTCTTATTAAAGATATATTAATATCTATTTTCTATTTGTGTTGAAAATGGGATGTTACAACTCTACTCCCTTAAAAGAAATTTCGTCCTCAAAATTTAATATTGTTAATAAATCTTAACAAAACAAAGCGAACTGTTCTAAAATATATTTCTAGTTTCCTTGACAATTGTGTACCTTTTCCTTAACATTTCCATTTATCTTCTTCTAATCTTATCAGTATTTTTTTCTTAACTCAAAAATATTACCCGTTTTAATTTTGTCAACCATGCTTATCATAAATTTATGGTTAACTCTAAACACCTCAATAATTACGTTTCTCAATCTATTAAAACCTTACTTAATATAATCCATAACATTCATTAATTAAAATTCCTACTCGTAACATATTAAAATAGACTGCTAAGAATTAATTACTGGACAACTAACGGTTAGCAACTAGCCGTTGGACTAGCCCTTTATGACCGTTGCAAACTCTCCCTCCATTGCTTGCTTATAAATTCTCATTCCATTCTCACTTCCTATCAAAACTTCAAGGTTTCTTAGTTTCTCTCTTCTATCCAATTTCTTCAATCTTTTTCTCAAGTACTATCATACTATTCGATGGCCAACCTTCCTAGAAGTAAGGAAGAACGAAGGCGGGATGGACTACAGTTTGTGGTAACAAGTGCCTCACTTCTTATAATCGTTATGGTGATTTCTCTAGTTTAGGCATTTTATTTATTACCAAAATTCTTAGGCCTCTACTAAGTAATCACTTATCGTTTAACTATGATGTATTAGATGTTCTACTTTATTTTCCGTAATGTAATTGTGTATAATAAATTATCCTGGTGAGAAAGGATAAATATGTCTTAGTCCATGTTGTACTTGTTTATCTAGTTAAATCCTTGTGTTCTTTGCTTCATGACAATCCATGGTATGTAATCATTTCTTATTGTCTTCTGTAATGAATTAAATATTTCTTAACTAAGTGATTGCACATTCCATCATAATTGACTACAACCATTACATAGATTTGATAAATTCTCTAATCTTAAATGATCATAAATCACTACTTTGACTTAGAAATACTCACTTAAATTTTTGTTATGGATAACTAAGATTTATGTAACCCACTTCATTGGAACTATGCTAAATTAATAAGTAAGGATTCATATCTATTTACCCATGGTTCACTAACATATTTCTTTATTTTAAATCTATCATTACATAACAATTATTTATATAGGGTATATGTATATTCACTTTACAAAATAGATGACTAAAAGAAAATAACTTGATAAACATGTATCAAATTGTTAGGAATCCAAAGAAAATATTTTATGGCACAATTTCTCAATATTATACCAATGTCGATATCTCCCAAAGATCTATAATATTTATTTTTGATCATTTATTGACATATTTATCATAATAAATTACTAAAAAAATTCAAAAATATATGGTTAATTACATTCGATGTCACAACCATAAAAGTTTTATTAATTCATATATATTTATATATATATATATATATAATCATCATATATTATTCAATGGAAGGCATCATAAAGGAAAACTTCATCAAATCAAACAACAATTAACATATCTTATATGTTATACAAAAGAAGAATCAATACAAATAATCGAAGATATAATTCCGAGTACGATTACTTGTCACACCAAACAAGTTAGTGAACAAACTACCATATTTCTTTCATACATTCATATTTTTTCTTTTTTTCTTTTTTTTGATTCAAAATATATCATCAAAGGAAAAATATGATCCTATCTTATACAATTTATTGTATTAGTTCTGGATTACAACAATTATTTACCCATTAAAATTCACATAAATATCTATACAAACTCAAGGACATGGCAAGGAATATCTAATAGGGTTTATTGAGTTTGTCTCCACTTCTCCACATACCACATTAAGCTAGGGTTAAATTCGTTGATCTTAACATCCTTCATTTGACATGTCTTTCACTACTTAGTGTAAATTATTCGGGGTGATCAGTCTCGATAATTTATAGCTAAGTAGTTAAAGTCATGACAGCTCCAGTCTAAAATCCATATCAAATTATTCCTAAGATTTTTTCCTAAAGCTTAACTTTGAATTCTTATATGAAAATATATGTTATTAAAGATCTTTTATTGTCTTATCTTCCTTATTGTCCCATACTATATTATAAAAGAGGCAAATGTTAGAATATTTCATTATCATATATTAATCAGATAATCAAACACCATACAATACATTTGGAATAAAAGGAAATAACTGCATTAGTTAATTTACCTTATCATTCCACCAAAATGGAAATGGGATAGCATTACCATGGATTTTGTGACTTCTTTACCTAAAACTCCATTAAGACATGATTCAATATGGGTAATAGTTGATAGATTAACCAAATCTGCCCACTTTATTCCCATTAATATTTGTTACCCTATGGAGAAGCTGGCGAAATTATACATCGAGGAGATTGTGAGATTGTATGAAATTCCTTCAAGTATCATTTCTGTTCAGGAACCTCGTTTTACATTGCAATTCTGGAAGAGCTTACATAAGGCTTTGGGAACAAGACTGCGTTTGAGTTGAGCATATCATCCTTAGAAAAATGGAAAATCAGAATTCAATCTCTAGAGGATTTGTTATGAGCTTTTGTGTTAGAGTATAAAGGAAGTTGGAATCAATTCTTACCATATGTGGAATTCACCTACAACAACAGTTTTCATGCTAGCATTGACATGGAACCTTTTGAAGCGTTATATAGAAGAAAATGTAGGACTCCGCTATGTTGGTTTGAGACTGGTGAAAACTTGATGCTAGGACCAGAATTGGTACAACAAACCACAGATAAAATCAAAATGGTTTAGGAAAAGATAAAAGCAGCACAGAGCAGACAGAAAAGTTACTATGACAAAAGAAGGAAGCCGCTCGAATTTTAAGAAGGCGATCATATATTCTTGAAAGTCACACCTACGACTGGGGTCGGTCGGGCAATGAAATCTCGAAAACTAACTCCTAGATTTATTGGTCCATATCAAATAATTCATAAAGTTAGTCCTCTTGCCTACCAAATAGCATTACCACCTTTTCTTTCTAATATCCATAACGTTTTTCATGTGTCAAACTTACAAAAGTATATATCTGATCCTACACATGTTATTGAACCTGATGTCATACAAGTTAAAGATAATCTTACATATGATGCACCGCCTGTCAAAATAGCTAACAGAAGAATAAAAAAGCTAATGGACAAGACAATTCCACTCGTAAAGGTCATTTGGAGTGAAATGAGAGGAGAAGATGCTACATGGGAACTAGAAAGTGAGATGAAAGAGTCTTATCCCCATTTGTTTTACTAACTAATGTAAATTTTGAGGACAAAATTTTTCTAAGGGGAGTAGAGTTGTAACACCCCTATTTTTATTCTTATATTAAAACTTTGAAGGAATTAGATTGTGGTTCTTTAGAACTTTTTAATCTACGTATTATTTATGATTTTTTGGAATTTTTTGAAAATTTGGAAATATTTTAATAAGATAATATATTTTAAATAATTTTAAATTCATATAAAGTGACTTAAAATTAAAAATATTTATAAGAAAGTGAATTTAAATTATAAGAAAATTTTCTAATATCCATTTCAAGTAGACTTATCTAAAGATGATCGGTTTGAGAAAAATCTTAATTTTTACTGTGACATCCCGGCGCTGTTGAGGGCGAGGAGTGATCGCCGGTGCATGGACACAGACAAGGAGCGGCTCCTGGCAAGCTTCCAGCGGGGAATGTGACATCCCGGGCACTGTTGAGGGCGGGGAGTGATCGTCGGTGCATGGGCACGGACAAGGAGCGGCTCCTGGCAGGCTTCCAGTGGGAGGGACACATGAACGAACCGAATACATACTAGAATGAGAGGGATCCAAAGACTGTATAGGTATGAGACTATACAGTCGAGGATAGCTTAAAAAAAATGAATTCGTACTACTTATACCAACAAATGCATTAGCCTTTTCGGTGGCCTATCACATAAGGACTCCAAAGTTAAGCGTGTTTAACTTGGAGTAATTCTGGGATGGGTGACCTCCTGGGAAGTTCTCAGGAAATGTGTGAGTGAGGACAAAAGCACATTGGAAAGGTCTCATGTTGGTCTGTGGGGTGAGTCGTTCATTCCTGAAAAGCGGCTGGGGCGTTACAGTGGTATCAGAGCCTAGTCTCTCCTAGTACGGTATGGTTCGAGGACGAACCAGGCGGAAGCTGGTGGGCATGTGACATCCCGACGCTGTTGAGGGCGGGGAGTGATCGCCGGTGCATGGACACAGACAAGGAGCGGCTCCTGGCAGGCTTCCAGTGGGAGGGACACATGAACGAACCGAATACATACCAGAATGAGAGGGATCCAAAGACTGTATAGGTATGAGACTATACAGTCGAGGATAGCTTAAAAAAATGAATTCGTACTACCTATACCAACAAATGCATTAGCCTTTTCGGTGGCCTATCACATAAGGACTCCAAAGTTAAGCGTGCTTAACTTGGAGTAATTCTGGGATGGGTGACCTCCTGGGAAGTTCTCAGGAAATATGTGAGTGAGGACAAAAGCACATTGGAAAGGTCTCATGTTGGTCTGTGGGGTGAGTCGTTCATTCCTGAAAAGCGGCTGGGGCGTTACATTTACTAATCATAAAAAAATTAGAAACGTATCAATATATTTTTATTAACAAAAAATTTTAGATTTTTAAAATTTAAACTCTATATTACTTATTATAAAATTAGTGAGGACTGATATAATATCGTTAAATTTCAAAAAGGACTGATTTTGAATATTTAAAATACACTGAGTGAAAGGTTACTATTTGGCTTAATAATTCAGCCGACATTTACCATGCAAAACACTGTGCATATATGAAATTTTCAAACTTGTACAGTAACAAAAAACAAAATTTTCAAAAATTGCACAGTACTTTTATAATAAAATAATGGAATGCATAGTGATTTTTCTTCCTATAAATACCGAGCGAAGGAACGAAGGAAAATCACAATGTCAGATTAAATTTTCTTAATATAGTAGTGTTAGAGAGATAGTGGTGGAAGTAAGAGAGAGAAATATTCTTTTTAGAAGGAGGTTCTGCTAAAATAACAAGGTAAGAATACCTTTCTTTTATATTTTTTAGGGTTATTTTCATATCATTTTAGAAATGTATTATTATACTGGATATAATAGTATTTTAAGTTACTATTTTGAATAGTAAAATACTATTTCAATAGTAAATTACTATTCCAATAGTAAATTACTATTCAAATAATAAATTACTATTTATTGATACTATTTACCTTTATTATTCATGTTTTACTATTTACCATTACTATTCACGTTTTACTATTTAGTGTTACTATTCATGTTTTACTATTTACTATTACTATTCATGATTTACTATTCACTATTTAAAATTTACCATTTCTTTTTTAAGTAGAAATCTTAATTTTTATCTTGTAACTATATTAAAATGAAATTGGTATGTTTTAGAACTCGGAGACGAGGCGCGCATGGATTTTCAATAACGAATCAGGATACAAGAGGTAAGGGGGAGTGAGATAAGAATATAATATAAAAAGACATAAAAATAATGGGAGGAGTCCCCTACTCCTTTTAAATTTAATAATATTATTATTTTAAAATATTAACTTCTTAACTTAAAATTTATAATAAATTTTAAATTAAATATCTGATGTAACTAACTCTGACATACCTATGCAAGGACCTGAACTTTAATAACCTATATGACCTGGACTAAACCTATGCAAGGACTTGGACTAGTTTGACCTATATGGGCTGAACTATACCTATGCAAGGAATGGATTATATGGACTTACATAGACCTATGCAAGGAATAGACTATAAGGACTCAATCAATTTTGATAATTTAAATAACCATTAAAATTTGAATTATATTTAATTGATTTGATTATAATTATTAGTATTTGATTATTATTGATGATATTTAATTTTGATCGATATTATTTGATTGTGATTAAAATTTTTGATTGTGATTGATGATATTGTGATTGATAATATTTGATTATGATTGATGATCTTGTGATATGAAGTTGAGCATATAGCAAGCATGACGAAAAACTAAAACTCAGTAAGAATTTTCTTACCTTACTCTTTAAATTTTTATCTTTTATTTCTTCATAGAGATTATTTTTATTAACTTTACTTTTAATATTTAGAATAAAAAAATTAGTATTTATTTAAAAAGAAGTCATTTTATGAAAATTAATTTATAAAAAGGTTGAGATAATTAAATCTTGGATTAAAGAAAAATTTTAAAATTTTAAGTATTTTTGGTTAATGATTTAAAGATTATTCTCTTTTAATAAAATAAAATTTTCAAAAGAAAATTATTTTCTTTTTCTAACTTAATAACTAAAGATATTTAGAAATTTGAGATTTCTAAATTTGATCTTGTTAAGATTCAATTTGAGAAAGATTATGTAAAGTTTTATATGAGAAAGTTTTGAGATATTTAAGGCTTAGAAACTCAATTTCAGTAAGATTCGAAAACTGTACCAAATTTATTTCTGTGGGACAGAAATTCAGAGAATTGATAAAATATACAATTTATTGAAATGACGTTGTAAACCTTTAAGGTATTTAATAATTGAGTTTCTAAAAGCCTTAACCAACTAAATACGCGAGTAGTTCATGCATCATAAATCATTAAAGTGAAACAAAATAATATTGTCTGGGGATGGATTATAGAAACCGATGATACATTAGAGGAGGCTTAATTACGAGTCTTGGGATGAGAGGGTGTGAAAGGGTGCTTCAGGGGACCTGGGGTAGCTCCCTAGTGTCAGGTACTTTTACAATAAAAACTTTCTCAATCTGACCAGTCTCTAACTGTTTCCATACTAGTTGAGCTGTTCATATAATTATTATCCAGACTTATGGAATAGTGTAAACTCCAGGTTGGCCCAATGCAAATTAAAATTTAAGGGCCCACATATATAGGTAAGTTATGATGAGGATATTGCATAACATTTATGTATTCATAATTGATTGTGTATGTGATTGTGATTGATATTATTATATATTACTTTGTGAAAACCCTTTATTGCTTATGCCCTATTTGGGAATATTATATTCTGTTTCTCACTCCTTTCTCTGTGTTTTTGTTTCATATGTTTTAAATTGATGGTTCAGAGGGAAGGATTGAAGAATCTCGACAGTAAATATAGCACGTTCTAGAAAGGAAGCTCGGTATGAATACCATGGTCCAATGAATAAATAATGTTATTAAGTAACTACTTCTGGGCCATGAAGTTTCCTCTCTTTCTTATAATGTTTAATATTTATTTTCTTCGAATGAATGTAAAATTACTTTGTAAAGTTTTAATAATATTTATGAGGTATTTCAGAAATGATGTTTGTAATTTATTCTGATAGTTTCTCTTTAACAATCATATTTTAAAAAAAATTATGAATTTTTCTAGAATTTATTAAGGTGTAACAGAGGGTGTTATACCATTTACTATTTGAGTAAAAAGTTTACTGAATGCGAAGCACAATATTCCACTGTGGAACGAACTTGTTGTGCATTAGCATGGGCCGCTCATCACCTAAGGCAGTACATGTTATCTTATACTACTTAGTTGATATCTAAGGTGGATCCAATCAAGTATATCTTTGAAAAACCAGCTCTGACGGGAAGAATAACTCGTTGGCATGTTCTTTTGACTAAGTATGATATCATTCATGTCACCCAGAAGGCTGTAAGAGGGAGTGCTTTAGCTGATCACTTGGCGCACCATCCCTTGAATGATTACCAACCTATGTCATTTGAATTTCCTGACGAGGACATCATGATGTTGTCAGAAGAGAAAAAGTTTTCAAAAAAGACCTAGATTTTGATGTTTGATGGGGCATCGAATGCATTGGGGCATGGTATTGAAGCCATTCTAATCTCACCAGATGACAAACTTTTCCCATTCACTGCTAGACTTTGCTTTGATTACACCAATAATATTGCAGAGTATGAAGCTTATGTTTTGGGAATTCAAGCAGCACTTGAAGCTAGTGTGAAATCTCTATAAATATATGGAGATTCCGCCTTGGTGATTCATCAGTTGAAAGAAGAATGGGGTACTAGAGACGACAAATTGATTCCTTATCAAGTTCACATCATGGAACTAATCAAAGGTTTTGATGAAGTCTCTTTCCATTATATTCCTCGGGATGATAACCAGTTAGTCGATGCTTTGGCCACGTTGGCTTCCATGTTCAACGTGAGTAGGGAATGTGACATGCCCCTCATCGAGATTGAAAAACGTCTTGAACCTGCATATTGTCATGTGATAGAAGAAGAACCCGATGGGAAACCATGGTTTCATGACATCAAAAATTACATTCAAAATCAAGAATATCACTCTGGTGTTTCAGAAAATGATAAAAGAACCCTCAGGCTTCTAGCCATGAATTTCTTTATGATTGGGGATACACTTTACAAGAGGAATTATGATTCTGTTCTCCTTCATTGCATTGACGTGATGAAAGCTAACAAAATCATGAAGGATGTTCATGAAGGACCTTCCGGAACACATGCAAGTGGGCATTCAATGGCAAGAAAAATTCTCAGAGCTGGATATTATTGGATAACGATGGAAAATAATTGTCATAACTATGCCAAGAAATGTCACAAGTGTCAAACCTATGTAGATAACATTCATGAACCACCATCTTCTCTGCACGTTCTAACTGTACCTTGGCCTTTTGCTATGTGGGGCATAAATGTTATTAGTCCCATTGAACCAAAAGCATCGAATAGGCATCGTTTTATTCTTGTGGCCATTGATTACTTCACTAAGTGGGTTAAAGCAGCTTCCTATACCAATGTGACAAAGAATGTTATGGTGAAATTCATCAAGAAAGAATTAATTTAGAGATATAGTTTGCCAAATCAGATCATCACTGATAATGGCACAAACCTGAATAATAAAATAATGGATGAACTCTATGAAGAATTAAAAATCAAACACCTCAATTCATCTCCATACAAACCCAAGATGAATGGAGCGGTGGAAGCTGCCAACAAAAACATAAAGAAAGTTATACAAAAGATGGTTGAAATCTATAAAGACTGGAATGAGTTGATTCCTTTTGCTTTACATGGCTATCGTACATCTGTACGAACTTCGACAGGGGCAACACCTTTCTCATTGGTATATGGTATGGAAGTTGTTTTACCAATAGAAGTGGAAATTCCTTCTTTAAAAGAAATCATGGATGCCAAATTAGAAGAAGCTGAATGGGTTCGATCCCGGTATGATCAACTAAATTTAATTGACGAGAAAAGGTTAACTGCTCTCTGTCATGGGCAGTTATACCAAAAACGTATGAAGAAGGCACACGAAAAGAAAGTGCGACCTTGTCAATTTCATGAAGGTGATTTGGTACTAAAGAAGATCTTACCAAATCAAAAGGATCACCGAGGCAAATGGATGCGAAATTATGAAGAACCATTCATCGTAAAGAAAGCCTTTTCTAGAGGAGCTTTAATTTTGACGAACATGGACAGTGAGGAGTTATTTTTCCCAGTAAATTCAGATGCAGTCAAGAAGTATTATGCTTGAGAATACTCTAAACGGATAGGGTGGTCTTTATGTCCTCCAAAAGTTTGGATTAAAATTATCATGTAAACCTATAATTTTCCAAGTAAATAAAGGGAATTCCCGATTTCAGTTCCAATCTTTGTTTTGTTAGGTTTCATTAACATGCATTTTATGAAAATACTTTTTCAAACCATGAAAAGCATATTTTCAATTTCAAAAAAAAAACTTGATACTTCCCAATTACGTAGACCTTGGTAACAAAAGATATTCCGCTCTGCTATGAGTAATATCAAGTCCCATAAGGATTATGGGTGTCACTTGGGGAAACAAGATCATTAACCTTTGGTTTTCTACTTGATTATTTTCCATGTAGGATTAAGGCATGGCCCCCAATTTCTTTTCCCATAGTTCTCAAAGGATTCAAGATGTGGTCAAACATGCTACAAGAAAGTCAGCCAAAGATTATTCTCATATTTTCTCCAGCTGATAGGCTATAACAAGAACAAATGTTCCCCATGCGGAGTCAAAATCAACAGTTCTAGTCCATCACCTAACACCAGTAAAGGTGATTTACTGAAATAAAAAGTTTAAGATAAGAATTCTTGTATTCACTCGGAATCCCTAGTGAGTCATATGACTAAAAAGTCATATTCTTTTAAATCTCAGTCCTTCAAAAAGTCTCAACCTCGAGAACACATTCTTCTTGAGTACAAATTTTAAATTTCATGTCATTCAATTTCCTCTTGCAAAAATTAAATATATATGCTTCACCGTAAGTCACAGTGTTAGAGACATTTCCCCCTAGGTCTTACTTCATGTCCAAGCCTCAGGCATCCATTCCTAGGCTATTCAAATATATATATATATATATATATATATATATATATATATCAAGGCATCCCTGGTGTCATCTATTTTAAAGCTTCAGGTACTCATTCCTAGGCTATGTTGTCCAGTCAAAACATATCGGGGCAATCCCTGTGTTATTCATAGCTTCAGGTACCTATTCCTAAGCTATGTCGTCCAGTCAAAACACGTTGGGAAAACCCCTATGTCATTTATTTTCCTTCAAAGCTTCAGGTACCTATTCCTAAGCTATGTCGTCCAGTCAAAACACGTTGGCGCAACCCCCTATGTTATTTATTTTCCTTCAAAGCTTCAGGTACCTATTCTTAAGCTATGTTGTCCAGTCAAAATACGTTGGGGAAATCCCCTATGTCATTTATTTTCCTTCAAAGCTTCAGGTACCCATCCCTAGGCTGTTCATTTTCAAGGGTAAATATTAGGGCAACTCTCTTGAATTGTCACTTTCTATCAGAAACCTCGGGTACATACCCTAGGCAACTTAATTCCCAATGAAAACATCAAATATATTCTTGAATTTTTTATGTACCTAGTAAAACCTCAAATACCATTCGGTCCCCAAAGGAAAGTCTGAAGTATCACCTCAAATGTCTTATCAAAGCCTGTGGCAACACCTTTTGGCTGTTTATTTCTTGTCAAAAACTTCTAGTACCACATTTAAATTATTTATTGTCAAAGTTCCCTCAACTTAAAAAGGACTTAGTTTATTTGTTTTCTGTGAGAAGCCTCTAAACTTTCCTTGAATTCTTAACGGTGTTCACGTCTTTACTTCCTTTTCACATCAATAATATGAATAAATTTCATATTCTTTCATGAAAAGAAGTAAATGGGGCAACTGTGAACACCTATTTTTGTCTAGATAAAAGAAATTAAATTTTAAAAAAATAATATTAAAAAATTACAAAGTGACCGTTGGAATAATACCTTCTTCATTTCTATAAATACTCAATCTCTCCTTATTTCCTACCACACTTCTCCTTTCATCAACCTTCTTCCTTAATTTTTCTCAATGGCCAATAGGTGTCGAAACCAAGAGGAAAGAATAAGGGTAAAAAACTGATGTTTTGTGACTACCTTTTTGCTTCTTGTAGCATGGGTAGTACTTTTTCTTTATTGGGTATTTTATTTATGGCCCAATGTGTAATAAATAATTTTAGGATTCTAAAAGAGTTTATGTTTTCATAAGAGTAAGTGATTACTCATTTGTGCTTAAAATATTTAAAAAAATAAAAAATAAAAATAAAAAGGCCTAAAAAATCAAATTAGAAAAAAAAACAAAAATAGGTCAAAAAATCAAAAATATGGGCCTAAAAATCCAAAAAAAAGAAATGAGCCCAAAACAAAAAAAAAGGTCCAGAAAAAAAAGAAAAAGAAAACAAAGAAGTTACGATGATTTATTGAAGTGGGACCTAGTTTGGTTGCATAATTGGAGAAAATACGGGAAATTGGCATCAAATTTTGACAATTTGGAAAAGAAGGAAAGTGATGGCATGTCATGAAGGATCCAAGGCAAATTTTCTCTACACAGAGAGAAGAATGCAAAGGAAAAAGGGGAAGAAGAATGAGGAAGAGAGAGAAGAGTGATATATTTTTGTATGATTTTTTAGAAAAGTTTGTTTTCAAAAATAGAGGTATGGAAGTGTGGCTAGGAAAGTGTGTGTTACTCTATTATGTTTTAATATGTGAGTTTTGTGACCAAAATTACTGTAGAGTCTTATAAACGGTGTCCAAACACCCCTAAATCGAGTCCAAATGAAGCCAAAAGCAAGGTAAATCTACACAAAATCGATCTGCTGAATTTCGTTCTAGTTCCTCTTTAATTGTTTTTGTGCTAAGGTATTTTTAATAAATATAAGAATATTTATTTATTTCTTTAATATGTGTTTATTTTATTAATATTGTAATTTTCCCTTGTGGAATTTTATTTATAATTTGATTGTCATAATTAGGATCATAATTTCATTTATTTTCTTTTTAGTTCCTTTATTTCGTATAGATTATTTGACATTTGTTATCATTATTATTGTTATTTGAAATATCCCGACTTAATAAAGACAAACCCGAAGCCGAGGGAGATTTTTCACGTTTAAATCTGGAGTCGGGAAAGAAAACGGAGTCGGGAAACAGAAAATGGGGTCAGGGTGCCACTCTGATTGGTGAGATCCTGATTTAGTTAAGCGGAACTAGTAAAAGTCGCTTGAGCGAGCTCCTACCCTCTAGAGCGAGTCCCTACACTCAGTGTGTTCCTTCATTCGGAATCGGAACCTCCTTTCACTCGGGGATGGTCCCATCGGGTCATGCCTCACTCGGAATTTCTCACTCATAGTCCCCATTCTTCGCCTGGAAGATCTCATCTCAGACACGGTTCACTCAGAAGCGTTTTAACCTTCATCCGGAAATGATTCTCTCGGTCATACCTCACTCGGAACCTTTAAACCTTCCTTCACTCGGAAGTAGTTCCCTCGGTCGTGTATCACTCGGAAATATTTTAACCTTTCCTCACTCGGAAGAGGTTTTCTCAGCTATATCTCACTCTGTAACATCTTGACCTTCCTTCCCTCGGAAGTGGTCCTCTTGGTTATGTCTCACTCGGAAATATTTTAACCTTTCTTCACTTGGAAGAGGTTCACTCAGCTATTTCTCACTCGGAAACATTTTAGCCTTGGACATTTCTCTTACAACAACGCTCACTGGACAATTCAATCAACATCATAGCAATATATATATATATATATATATATATATATATATATATGTTCATAATTCTGGGTAGTTCAAATTCGTGTATCTACTCAAAACAAACGGTTTACATATGAGCCGGCCAAGGCTATATCAAAACTATATACAATATGTACACTAAATCTGTACAAGTACTCCTCACACAGACTTGATAATCTCTCATCTTTCGCCATCCCAACCTAAATCCACTGAAAATATAGCCACAAGTAGGGGTGAGTATTTTACATATTAAATGACAGTTATTGACTCGGATCAATCATCCAATTCTCAACTATACAATATGATGTCTAAATTAAATAACAACATACACTCTCATTTAATATAATTACTCACACAACATCATTTAGTCAGAGTTTACTCAATTCATTCGAGACTATATAATTCACGTATTCTCAATAACATATACACATAATCATACAAGTCACATTGCACTCGGCAACATTTATCAGTGTGCACACGTTTAGTCAGTCGGATCCAATTGTTCATTATTAAGTTTTATGTTGCAAAATAGGCTCTCAGCCTTATACTCAGCTCTCAGCTGATCTGGCCATTTTACTGGTACCAAACTGTTTGCCCTCTCGTGTAACACAGTCACTCTCAGCGACAACGACAGTGTTACGGGCAGCCCTGAGTCCCACTCAGTCGGCTTGCCTTGAGTCCCACTCAAGGTCTTTCATAGCATCTCATTCATATACATTTAATTACCGATTCAATAATAAGCATCTCACGCTAAATGCTCTCAGCATTTTCAATGGTGTATCCCATGCATAGTATTGTTATCATTAGTACATCAATGCAATTTCAATCATCAAGCGTCTCACGCCTTATGCACTCAGCATTCTCATTATCATCAACATGCATCTCATGCAATTCAATATAAAATCATGAAGGGAATCAGCATAACAGTCTCACACCATATGCACTCGGCACTTACATTATCGTCAACATGGAACTCATGCAATTCAATATAAAATCACAAACGGTAATCAACATAACAGTCTCACACCATATGCACTCGGCATTCACATTATCATCAACATGCATCTCATGCAATTCAATATAAAATCATTAACGGAAATCAACCTAACTATCTCAAAATACATGCACTCGGTATTCTCATTATCATCAACATGGATCTCATGCAATTCAATATAAAACCATGGACGGAATCAACATAACACTCCAATCATCATAGGCTAAAATTATATAACAAACAACATAACAATTTCACTCGGAACCCGTCCATAAACCATTCATTTGAAATGTAAAGCATCCCCTACCTGGAATAAGAAATCCTAGAAGCTCCTCGAGCTAACAAACACTGACCGATCACTCTTCAGTCACTCTTTCTCGCTTAAACGACCTTGATTCCAGTCGTTAACCTCCGAACTCAACTTCGAAGAAACTCAAGGCTGTCCGCTCTCTTGAACAATCCCAGCCTTACCAACAGTGGAGGATCTTGAGCCTCCAAGACACCACAACGTTGCTCACAAGGAGGGGATGAAGAAGAAGAAGAAGAAGAAGAAGAAGAAGAAGAAGAAGAAGAAGAAGAAGAAGAAGAAGAAGAAGAAGAAGAAGAAGAAGAAGAAGAAGAAGAAGAAGAAGAAGAAGAAGAAGAAGACTGGTTAAATTTCAGAGGAAAACAGAGGTGGTGCGCTGCATGCACGAAAGAAGAAGTGAGTTTAGTGTGCCTGAGAAAAGTGAAACGGAAATCATTTATACTGCCAAGACAGGTACATGCGTAACTTCCTTGCCACT
This sequence comes from Clitoria ternatea, assembly GCA_037962975.1. Taxonomy (NCBI): domain Eukaryota; kingdom Viridiplantae; phylum Streptophyta; class Magnoliopsida; order Fabales; family Fabaceae; genus Clitoria; species Clitoria ternatea. The sequence continues at coordinate 270,640,809 of CM075669.1, read as the reverse complement.
TTTAGTTAGTAAGCAATTAACTTTAATTTACCCATTAACACTCTATTAGGATGTTACATTATTTATTATTTTATTTGGTGATATTGTGTTGTGATATCATATTCTATTTTATTTATTTTTCTTTATTTATTTTTTTACATTTTATTTTTCCGCACCTTATTTTTCTGCAGTTATTTATTTATTTATTTATTTATTGCACTTTTATTTATTTATTATTTACTTTTTACTTTTATTTTCATTTATTTATTTTTCTGCTCTTTTATTTATTTATAATTCTGCATTTTATTTTCCTGTACTTTATCTTTCTGTAGTTATTTGTTTATTTATTTATTCTCTGCACTTTTATTTTTCTTTATTTATTTTTTTGTACTTTTATTTTTATTCATTTGTTTTCCTACACTTTTATTTTTATTTATTTATTTTTTAAAACTTTTATCTTTATTTATTTATTTTTCTGTATTTTATTTTTTCACATTTTATTTTTCTGTAGTTACTTGTTTATTTATTTATTTTTCTGTACTTTTATTTTTCTTTATTTATTTTTTGCACTTTTATTTTTATTTATTTATTTTTGTGCACTTTTTATTTTATTTTTCTACACTTTATTTTCTATAGTTATTTTCATATTTATTTATTCTCTGTACTTTTATTTATTTTTCTACACTTTTATTTTTATTTATTTATTTTTCTTCACTTTTATTTTATTTATTTATTTTTCTACACTTTATTTTTCTTCTCAATAATTTTGTATTTATCTTTTACATAATCATTTTTCTATCATTTTATATAATTTCTTAAGTTTTTTATAGGTGATTATTTATTTATTATTATTCTCTTGTTTCCCCTCTTACCTATTTATTTATCTATTTATCTTTCTTTTATGTTTAAAATGAGATTAATTTGGATGGGACATCTTATTAACCTTGTTTTCAAAAAAATGATTGAATAAGATTCACTTGTTAATTTTAATTAATTAAGTGTATATATTTCTTTATTTTCACATCGATGTATTTAATTCTATTTTCCTTTTTATGTCTATCTATTTTACCTTTTCATTTATTTATTTGTTTATTTATTTATTTTTTAAATTTTTTTTTAAACCATGTATTTTTCAGTAAAATTAATGGATTGTCTTTTAATTACTAGAAAGATAATTTAGACGAGACGTTTTATTTTTTATTTTATGTTACTGTCTTTTAATTACTTGTTTGTTTATTTTCCTTTGAACTCAAAGAACGAAACTCGGGTGATGTGTCCTATTATTTACTTTTATGTTATGTTTATTTATATTTTTTAAAATGTCCTTTATTATTATTTTGCTCATGTGTATATTGTCTGTAAATAACATCTATCATGGTTGTATTCTTTATAAAGGATGAAATATTTAATAATCATTTTTTTTAAAAATTATACATGATCAATTTAGATAACCGTTTTAGGATGAATAGTGTAGGGTGCTAATACCTTCCTCACCTGTAATTCAACTCCCGGACCAAACAGAATCTCATTTTAAAAATCTGTGTCGTTTAAAGGTTTTCCTGATATTTTCCTTAATAAATATTAGTGGCGACTCCCTGAACCCTTTAGTGTTTTTAGGCCTCCTAAAGGCCTTGTTCCAACACGGTTTCATTTTTCTTTATTATAGGATTCTCCCAATCCACGTCATGACCCGGGACCCCGGTCGCGACAACGGTCATACATCCAAAACATATAGATGTTTGGCATATACATATAGACGTTGGCCACGGCCCTAGGCTTCTACGTCCATATTTACCTTCTTCCAAAAGTTTTACCTCCAAAAAGACTTAGGTTTCCAATAGAACCTATATCAACCTTTAAAAAATGGCAACTAGGAGGTGAGTAACATAAACCAAATGAATAAAAATCATTCATTATGATAATATGTGCATACATGTGTACAACATATATTTCATAATCATGTTGCAAGCTTCATCATAACAATATTATCATCATCAAATATCACAACCATTTATTTGGGTTAGTACCACAACACCATCATTTCCTTTCAATACTTTATATTCGTAAAGGCTAACATACTAGGCGTATCCCCAGCTATATGCAAATGCCCTCATGGCTAATGCATATGCACAAATGAATCAATGTCAAATACGGATCCGACTATGGGATATGTAACATCCTACAGTTTTATTATATTTTTTTATAAAAGGATAAAATTATAAAGAAAATTATAATTTAAAATTTTGACAAAATTAGCTTAAGGTTCTTTAGAACTGATTGATCGTTGCAATTTATAGGATTTTATGGAAATTTATAGATATTTTTAGAGATAAGTGAAAATAGTCCAAAATAGAGCCGGTTGGGTCTAAACCAGTACAGAAAATGTTATCAAAAAATTATGAAACTTGATAGGGAGTTTACATTTGTGCATGTGAGCTTAAGTTTAAAATTTCATAAAGTTTAGAGATCCTTTGGTTAGAAAAGTAAACCAAATGAACTTATAAAAACGGGTATTTAAACATTTAGTAATTGAGATATTTTGAAACATCCCGACTCGATAAAGACAAGTCCGAGACCGGGTGAAATTTTTTGCATTCAGAATAGGAGTCGGGGAAAAGAAAACGGGGTCAGCGTGCCACTTGCTTGGCAAGACCATGATTTGGCTAAGCGTAACCGGTACAAATCGCTGGAGCGAGCTCTATTCGCTGGAGTGAGCTCTGTTCGCTGGAACGAGTTCCTACACTCGGTTTATTCCATCACTCGGAATCGGGACCTCCGTTCACTCGGGAACGGTCCCTTCAGGTCATACTTCACTTGGTAAGTTCTTACTTAGCCAGATCCTTATTCTTTGCCTGGAAGATCTCATCTCAGGCATGAGTCACTTCGGGGCGTTTTAACCTTCATTCAGAATGATTCACTCAGTCATTCCTCACTCGGAAGCTTTTAACTTTCCTTCTCTCGGAAGTAGTTCCCTTTGGTTATATTTCACTCGGATATATCTTAACCTTTCTCCACACAGGAGGGGTCTTCACCTGGAAGTATTTCCCTCAGTGCTACTGTTGTTCAAGTGGCCTCAATACTCAAGAGGGGGGGTGAATTGAGTTTTTAAAACTTTGATTGGAATTCCTTGGAACTTGATTTTTATATCCAATTTTTTCAAGAATATGCAAGTGAAATCAAGTTAAAGGTAGTATGCAATGCACCACAAGAATAAATATAGCTGAAGCAATTTAACAAACACTTGGTGGGCAGTATATGAAATATATCAAATTGAATAAGCTCAAGTATGCAATTCACAATCAATCAGCACAAATCAACCAATTGCAGTATATGAAGGTAAAATAGTAAGGGAGAGGAGCTTGCAAACCGATATAACGAGTTCCACCAACACCGGTGTACGTCTCGCCTCTAAGCAACCCACTTAGAGGATTTCCACTATTGAAGTTTAGAGATACAAGCTATGAGCAATTGCAGCTTCCTAGTGTCCCACACTCAAGAACTCAATCCTTACTAGCAAAGGGTAACCCACCCAATCTCTCAAACTCTCAATACCCAAAGGTAGAACCCCAACCTTTGTGACCACTCAATCCTAGAGTGAAAAACCTTTGTGTTTGTTGAAGTGTTTACAAGGAAATGACTCTCTTAATAGAGTAAATGTACAAGTGAAAGATCTCACAAATTCTAACTCTCAAGATGAGAGGATGTACAAGTTTAAACTCAGAGTGTACAAGAAAGATGGCTTACTAAGCACAAGAATAAGAGAAGAATGATAGCTTCTTATTGTGTATTTTGTGCTTGAGTTCCTCTTGAATTTATAGAGCCATTTGAGGACTTGAGGAGTGTCTTTCTTCTTCCTAGCCGTTGCAAGATAGTGGTTCCAGCTTGTCTTTGCGTATTCTGAGATTGGGTTGTTGGTTCCCACTTTAATCTGTCTTTTTAGTGGTGTTTCCCACTTCTTGAATCGATTCGTAGTCCCTTGAATCGATTCAGAGCATTCTGACTTGTGCAATTTAGAGTTCCAGATTCGCATGAATCGATTCGAGCTTTGTTTGAATCGATTCAGAGCATTCTGTTTGCAATTTTATTGACTTCCAGGTGTTTGAATCGATTCAGGGTCATGGTGAATCGATTCAACCCATTCTGTATCTTATTTTGATGACTTCCAGGGCTGTGAATCGATTCGTTCGTGGTTGAATCAATTCAGGCTTTGCAGTTTGATGTTTTTCCATGCCTATGGGTCTTCCATTGATATGTAGTGATCCATGGTTACTTTTCTTTGTCTTGGTTTATTGGTTTCTTGATTTCTTGAACCTGTGAAACCGTTTTCTTGATTTTATGTATAGCGCCTTTGTTTGGTTTCTATTGTTTTTGATCCATGAAGAGTTTGTAATGCTTGTTCTCTTGTCATTATCAAAACTTATTATCAATCATGCAAATACATTCTCCCCCTTTTTGATGATGACAAACAATGGCCATCTCTTTGGGGTGTTAATTAACAATAATTTTAAGGAGGCAGTGCTAACGAGTTATTTTAAAGAATCAGAGTATGTCTCCCCTTTTTGTTAATCAAATAATTATTTCTTTTTTAGAAAAGTATGTCTCCCCCTTTGTTTTTCAATCAAACCATTTTCTTCAAATGCCCTTTGTCATTATCTCTCCCTCTTTCAAGTATCTCTCCCCGTTTCAAGTATTAACATATATCTCTCCCCCTTTATCATTATCAAAAACAAAATTTGAGAGTATTCTATCAATCGAGTAATAATCACATGCCGCATGAAACAACTCAAATGTGACAACAAGCAATATAATCATCCAAGCATTTAACAAAGTAGCCATGGAATTAACTAGAGTAAATAAGGAAAATGTTTCAAAAGGACAACTAAGTCTGAACATAAAAGTAAATAATTGCTGGACATAGAAAGCATAAAGTGCAAGAAGTCAATCAAGGCTGAGGAAAATGGATGCTTGAGATTTGAGTGGCAAGCTCTATGTATTGTTCTTCCATATTTGCCTCAATCTTGTCCAGGCGAGCATTGAGCTTTGCTTCCATAGTGCTTAGGCGTTGATCCATGTGGGCAGTATGTCAGGCAAACAAATCATTAGTAGGAGCGGGTAGAGGAGGAGGAGGAGCATCGTCTTCAGCATGGTTACGAGGGCGTCGAAGAAATTGCCATAGTCCATGATATTCGACGATATTCATCTTTGTGAGATGAGTTTTTCCAATTGGTGCTTTAGGACCCACAATTTCTTTGACTTCATTTTTCAGGTCCACTTTGTAGTGGCGGAGCAGTTTTATGATGAAGATGGCATAAGGAAGATGAGTAAGATTTTGAGCTTCGATCATGTGGTGCCTTACCAAATCGATCCAGTTAATGTCCTTCTGATTTATAATGGCCCAGAGCAGCAAGATTTGTGCTTCATTTAGTCTTGCATAATTTCCACCGGAAGGGAGGAGAATTTTCACCAGGACGTAGTGCAGAAGGCGGTGGTCAAGGCTTAGTGTTCCAACGGTGCTAGAGGGACCGGCAAGATTGAAGAAGGTTCTTGCCTCCAAAGGGTTGTAGTTCCATGCAAGAGGTGGTTCCTTGCCATGGAAGGAAGCATTACTGAAAGGAAGCAATCCCACTTTGTTCATAACTTCATTGTCAAGGATGATGGTCTTGCCCTTCACTTTGGCAATGTATCGAGCATCTTGGAGGCGCAAGGATGAATAGAAGACTCAAATTAACTCTGGATAGATGGCTACTTTCTCAAGAGCCATAAATCCTACAAGCTCTTGTTGATAAAGAGTATTGAGAAGAGGAAGTCCAGAAATCTCAAAGAAGGGGACATCTAGCCAATGAGGGGAGATAAGGTGTTTTTCAGAAAAAGAGGATTGGTACCTTTCCAATTCCTTTTGAGTAGTGAAGAACCTGGAGAGATCGGAGTGCTGAGGGAGTGAAGCAGCAGCAATGTTGGCTCTTTGCTTCTTGCGAGGTTGGGAGGAAGATGCCATTGAAGATGGAGAAGTTGAGAGGTAGTTTTAGAGAGAAGGTTGGGTGATTTTAGGAGAGAGAGTGGGAGATAGTGGAAGAGAAATGAGAGAAAGAGTGAAGGAGAGCCTTAAATCAGCGTAACAAATGCGTAACTGTCGCGTGAATCGATTCGAGGGATTGGGTGAATCGATTCGAGCGTCACTGTTTTAAAGAGAATTGAACAGTCAGGTGTGTGAATCGATTCGAAGAGAGGGTGAATCGATTCGAACGTTTCTGTTTTGAGAGATTTTGAATAATCAGGTACTTGAATCGATTCGAAGGGATGGTGAATCGATTCGACAGAGCCTGTTTCACTCCAGATTGCATTTTCAGCCATCCTAATTAATGCAAGGCATAGAATGGTTCATTTGGATCATCATGGCTTTATTTTCATGAAGATCTTTTGCCTTCTTATTAATCAACAACAGTTATTAATCAATCAATACACAATTAAGAGCAGACGCAATTTGATATATCTAAAATGCCTAATTCTCTTCTAATATGAATGAATTGTTCTTTGGCTAATGGTTTGGTGAAGATATCTGCTAATTGCTTAGATGTATCAACATGTCAAGCACACAATCACCTTTTAGTACATGGTCTTTAATGAAATGATGTCTAATCTCAATATGTTTGGTTCTAGAATGCATTACAGGATTCTTTGAGATATTGATAGCACTAGTATTATCACATTTAAGAGGCACATGGTCCAATACAACTCCAAAGTCTAGAAGTTGTTGTCTCATCCAAAGGATTTGAGCACAACAACTACCAGCTGCAACGTATTCTGCCTCAGCTGTTGATAGTGCAACACTTACTTGTTTCTTGCTATGCCAAGAAACAAGGGAATTACTAAGCAAGTGACATGTTCCATTAGTGCTTTTTCTGTCAAGTTTACATCTTGCAAAGTCTGAATCAGAATAACCAATCAACATGCATTCAACCCCTTTGGGGTACCATAGACCAACGTTTTGAGTCCCAACTAAGTATTTCATTATCCTTTTGACTGCAGTGAGATGTGATTCTTTAGGACAAGCCTGGTATCTAGCACACATACACACAACAAACATGATATCCGGTCTACTAGCGGTTAAGTAAAGTAAGGATCCTATCATACCTCTATATTTTGTGAGTTTAGAATCCTTACCTTTCTCATCCTTGTCCAAATAGTATAAAGTGCCCATGGGTGTGGCAATATCATTTGCTTTGTCCATGTTGAATTTTCTAAGTAGTTCTTTGCAGTACTTGGATTGATTAATGAATGTGCCTTCATTGGTTTGTTTGATTTGAAGTCCAAGGAAGAAAGTGAGTTCTCCCATCATGGACATTTCAAATTCTTCCTGCATTAACTTAGCAAACTCCTTGCACATTGACTCATTAGTGGCACCAAATATTATATCATCAACATAAACTTGTACCAATAGTATGTTAGTCTTTTTGTGCTTTATGAATAAAGTTGTATCAACCTTTCCTCTTTCAAACTGATTTTCTAAAAGAAATTTGCTCAACCTTTCATACCAAGCTCTTGGAGCTTGTTTCAATCCATACAAAGCTTTCTTTAATTTGAAAACATGATTTGGAAATTGATGGTTTTCAAAACCTGGAGGTTGATCAACATATACTTCCTCTTGAATGTATCCATTCAAGAAAGCACTTTTAACATCCATTTGGTACAATTTGAAGTCCCTACAACATGTGAAGGCTAATAGTAGTCTAATTGCTTCTAATCTAGCTACGGGTACATACGTCTCTTCATAATCAATGCCTTCTTCTTGATTATAGCCTTTAGCTACTAGCCTAGCTTTGTTCCTAGTAATAATACCATTTTCATCTAGTTTATTCCTAAATACCCATTTGGTTCCTATTATTTGGTGATTATTGGGTTTTGGCACAATCTCCCAAACTTCATTTCTTTCAAATTGATTTAGCTCTTCTTGCATGGCCAACATCCAATGTTCATCAATAATAGCTTCATTGATGTATTTGGGTTCTATTTGTGATACAAAAGCTAAGTGATTGCATGTATTTCTAATTGCATTATGAGTACTTACACCTTTTGTCATTTCACCTATGACTTTGTCTAGAGGATGATCCTTCAAAGTGATCCATTGTTGTGGTTCCTCAAGTTTGGCTGTATTTGTGTCTTTGATTTCTCCTTCCTTGTCATCTAAGGTCAATTCTTGAAGAGTACCTACAAGATCATCAACATCTTCCTTTCTCGGAGGGTTAAGGTTACTTTCATCAAACTTTACATGAATGGACTCTTCAATGGTATTTGTTTGTTTGTTAAAGATTCGATAAGATTTACTGGATTGTGAATATCCTAGGAAGATTGCCTCATCAGCTTTAGCATCAAACTTCCCTAGATTATCTTTTCCATTATTGAGTGCAAAACATTTACATCCAAATATGTGAAAATATGAAATGTTGGGTTTTCTTCCCTTATAGAGTTCATAGGGGGTTTTCTTTAGAATAGGCCTTATTAAACATCTATTCATGACATGGCAAGCGGTGTTAACCGCATCAGCCCAAAAGTGTTTCGCAATATTATTTTCACTTAACATGGTTCTAGCAAGTTCTACCAAAGATCTATTTTTCCTCTCAACAACTCCATTTTGTTGTGGAGTTCTAGGAGCTGAAAAATTGTGATTGATACCATGTTTTTCACAAAACTTTTCAAAAAATTGATTTTTAAACTCCCCCCCATGATCGGTTCTAATGGATGTAATTTTGGAATTTTGCTCATTTTGGATAATCTTAGCAAGTTTCTTGAATGCATGATATGCTTTATTTTTATGAGCAAGAAACAATGTCCATGTATATCTAGAATAGTCATCTACAATAACTAGACCATAGTAATTGCCTCCAAAGCTTTTGATTTTGGATGGTCTAAATAAGTCCATGTGTAAAAGTTGTAAAGGCCTTTGTGTGGAAACGATATTTTTGGGTTGAAAAGATGTCTTTACTTGTTTTCCCTTTTGACATGCATCACAAAATCTATTTTCAAACTTAAGCTTTGGTAAACCAATTACTAATTCTTTGGAAACAAGTTTGTTTAAGTGGTCTACATGTATATGAGCTATTCTCCTATGCCATAGCCAAGTTTCATCCTCTTTTGTAATGAAGCATTGTTCATCATTTGTAGACAAACTATCCACATCAATCATGTAAATGTTATCAATCCTTTTTCCAACAAATTTGACGTCTTTGTTTAGCTTATTCTCAATTATACAACAATTGGATTCAAATAAAACTCTATATCCTTTGTCACATAATTGACTTATGCTAAGTAAGTTATGTTTGAGTCCCTCAACATACAACACATCACTAATGGAGGTAGAGGAGTTTTTACCGATATTTCTGATACCAAGTATTTTACCCTTGGTGTTGTCTCCATAAGTGACACTTCCTTTTCTTTTAGGAGTAAATGATGTAAATTTGCTTATGTCTCCCGTCATATGCTTTGAACACCCACTATCCAAATACCAATGGGTGTTGCTTGCCTTGAAGCATACCTACAAAACAAAATCAATTTAGAGAACTAGGTACCCATTTTATGTTGGGTCCTTTAAGGTTAGCTTGTGGTAATGTTCCTTTGGGAACCCACACCTTTCTTATGACCTTTGGCCCTAGTTTTCTAACATTGCAATTTGAAGAGTTATGACCTTTGAATCCACAGTGATTGCATTTCATAAAGGGTGAAGATGATTTGCTTGGTGGTACAAAGAAATTTTTATAGTATTTTTCTCTTTTATGATTGCTATATTCTTGATCATATCCTAACCCGATTTTATCAAACATGTATCTTTGTTGGCCAAGCAAAATATTCAAATTATCTCGTCCATTAGTAAACTTTTCTAATGTCCTATTTAGATCTACAACCTTGGTTTCTAACATAACGCATCTTTTTGCAAAGTCACATGGTTTATCTTTAGAACATGTTTGAACATTCTCTAATTTTTCTTTTAAGCTTTCATTTTCTTTGCATACCTCCATAAGATGCATTTCAAGGGTATCACTAGTTTTCCTAGATGACTTAAGCCTATTAGAAACTTTTAAAAATTTATCATATAACTCCTCAAAAGCATCTAGTAGTTCATTCTTATCTAAGTCAAGAAGATTTACCTCATTATCTTCTTCTTGGTGATTTGCCATTAAGCAAAGATTTGCTTCCTCATTGTCTGAATCGTCTGAACTGCTTACATCGTTCTCATCCCAAGCGATGTAGGCTCTTCTTCTTCCTCGTTTGTCCTTGCCCTTCTTTTTAAGATTTGGGCAATCCGCTTTGAAGTGCCCTTCCTTGCCACATTCGAAACAACTAGGTGAAGAAGAAATTTCATTTGAAGTTGGCTTTTTACCTTGGGGCTTGAAGTTCTTTTGGAATCTTTTGTTCTTCATGAATCTTCCAAATCGTTTTACAAACAGTCCAAATTCCTCTTCTTTCTCTATGTCACTGCATGATTCTTCTTCATGTGTAGAGGTGGCTTTGAGAGCTAAGCCTTTCTTCTTGGAGGATTTTTCTTCTTCCTCCGCTAGCTTCAAGACTTTTAGTTCTTGCTCTTGCTCCTGTAATTTCCCAAAGAGTGTTGCAAGAGACATCTCATTGATGCTTGGAGATTGTTTTATGGCTGTGACAAGTGGTTGCCATTCCCTGCTAAGACTTTTTAAAACTTTATGCACAAGTTCTTTGTTAGTGTAGACTTTGCCAAGAGTAATGAGATGATTAATAATAAGAGTAAATCTCTTCTGCATTTCTACAATGGTTTCCCCTGAGTTTATTCTAAAGCTTTCATATTGACTTGTCAAGGTACTGATCTTGGAGTCCTTCACATCGCTAGTACCTTCGTGAGTTACTTGTAGAGTATCCCATATTTCCTTAGCGGATTGACAAGTCATTATTCTAAAAAATTCATCTGGACCTAATGCCATAGTGATTAAATTCTTTGCTTTATAGCCATATTGTACTTTCTTTTCTTCATCACTGGTCCATTCATCCATAGGTTTTTCAACATTTTTACTATCAACAGTATGCATTGGTATATAAGGACCATTTTCAATGGCATTCCAAACTCTCAAATTGATAGATTGAATGAAGATTTTCATTCTTTCTTTCCAAAACGCATAGCCTTCCCCATTGAAAGCGGGAGGTCTGTTTATAGCACCACCCTCGGGAAAAAGGTTGTGAGAACTTGAGGCCATCTAGTCTCTTGAAGCTGTTAAGCTTAATTTACCAAGAGTCAAGCTCTGATACCACTTGTTGTTCAAGTGGCCTCAATACTCAAGAGGGGGGGTGAATTGAGTTTTTAAAACTTTGATTGGAATTCCTTGGAACTTGATTTTTATATCCAATTTTTTCAAGAATATGCAAGTGAAATCAAGTTAAAGGTAGTATGCAATGCACCACAAGAATAAATATAGCTGAAGCAATTTAACAAACACTTGGTGGGCAGTATATGAAATATATCAAATTGAATAAGCTCAAGTATGCAATTCACAATCAATCAGCACAAATCAACCAATTGCAGTATATGAAGGTAAAATAGTAAGGGAGAGGAGCTTGCAAACCGATATAACGAGTTCCACCAACACCGGTGTACGTCTCGCCTCTAAGCAACCCACTTAGAGGATTTCCACTATTGAAGTTTAGAGATACAAGCTATGAGCAATTGCAGCTTCCTAGTGTCCCACACTCAAGAACTCAATCCTTACTAGCAAAGGGTAACCCACCCAATCTCTCAAACTCTCAATACCCAAAGGTAGAACCCCAACCTTTGTGACCACTCAATCCTAGAGTGAAAAACCTTTGTGTTTGTTGAAGTGTTTACAAGGAAATGACTCTCTTAATAGAGTAAGTGTACAAGTGAAAGATCTCACAAATTCTAACTCTCAAGATGAGAGGATGTACAAGTTTAAACTCAGAGTGTACAAGAAAGATGGCTTACTAAGCACAAGAATAAGAGAAGAATGATAGCTTCTTATTGTGTATTTTGTGCTTGAGTTCCTCTTGAATTTATAGAGCCATTTGAGGACTTGAGGAGTGTCTTTCTTCTTCCTAGCCGTTGCAAGATAGTGGTTCCAGCTTGTCTTTGCGTATTCTGAGATTGGGTTGTTGGTTCCCACTTTAATCTGTCTTTTTAGTGGTGTTTCCCACTTCTTGAATCAATTCGTAGTCCCTTGAATCGATTCAGAGCATTCTGACTTGTGCAATTTAGAGTTCCAGATTCGCATGAATCGATTCGAGCTTTGTTTGAATCGATTCAGAGCATTCTGTTTGCAATTTTATTGACTTCCAGGTGTTTGAATCGATTCAGGGTCATGGTGAATCGATTCAACCCATTCTGTATCTTATTTTGATGACTTCCAGGGCTGTGAATCGATTCGTTCGTGGTTGAATCAATTCAGGCTTTGCAGTTTGATGTTTTTCCATGCCTATGGGTCTTCCATTGATATGTAGTGATCCATGGTTACTTTTCTTTGTCTTGGTTTATTGGTTTCTTGATTTCTTGAACCTGTGAAACCGTTTTCTTGATTTTATGTATAGCGCCTTTGTTTGGTTTCTATTGTTTTTGATCCATGAAGAGTTTGTAATGCTTGTTCTCTTGTCATTATCAAAACCTGTTATCAATCATGCAAATACAACTACTTCACTCGGATGCATTTTAACCTCAATTCACTCGGAAGTGTTTTACCCTTTCATCCCTCGGAAGAGGTTTTCTAGACTAAGCCTCACTTGGAATTACTTTAATCATTCTTCACTCGGAAGAGATCTTCTAGGATAGGTTTCACTCAGAAATATTTTGACCGTTCTTCCCTCGGAAGAAACTCTCTTGGTCAATTCTCACTCGGGAGCATTTAAACCTTTCTTCCCTCAGAAGAGGTTCTCCTACCTATGTCTCACTCGAAAACGTCTAGACTATTCTTCCCTCGGGAGTAGTCTTCTCGAACACATCTTTCTCGGAACTATTTTAAGCTTCCCACGCTCAGAAAAGGCTCTTTCATCTATATATCACACGGAACCATTTAGTCTTTAACACTTCTCCTGTAACAATACTTCTCAGATAATGCAACAACCTCATAACATTATATATATACATATGTTCTCAATACTGGGTAGTTCAATACATATATAAATATGTTCAACAGAACGGTGTTCATAAGAGCCGGCCAAGGCTACATCAAAACTATACATATATACACTACACCTATACAATACTCTTCACAGAGCTGATGTTCACTCGTCATTCTCCATCCCGACCTATATCCACTGAAAATATAGCCACAAGTAGGGGTGAGCATTTTACATATTAAATGACAGTTATTGACTCGGATTAATCCTCTATTTCTCAACTATACTAATATGATATCTCAAATAAATAATAACATACACTGTCATTCAATAACAATACTCACACAGCATCATCTAGTCGGAATTTACTCAATACATTCAAGGCTATATTATTCACGTTATTCTCAATAACATTACACATAAACATACAAATCAGTGTACTCGGTAACAGTTATAAGTGTACACATATTCATTCAGTCGGATCCGATTGTTCATTATTAGGTTTTATGTTGCAACATAGGCTCTCAGCCTTTTATTCAGCTCTCAGCTGATCCAGCCGTTTTACTAGTACCAAACTGTTTGCCCTCTCATGTAACATAATCACTCTCAGTGACAACGACAGTGTTACAGGCAGCCTTGAGTCTCACTTAGTCGGCTTGCCTTGAGTCCCACCCAAGGTCTTTCATAGCATCTCATGCATATATTTTTAATTACCGATTCAAATATAAGCGTCTCACGCTAAATGCTCTCAGCATTTTCACTGGTGCATCTCATGCATATTATCATTATAAAATCATAACAGGAATCGGCATAACAATTTCACAGCACATGCACTCGGCATTCTCATCATCGTTAACATGAATCCCATCCAATTCAATATAAAATCACAACGGAAATCAACATAACCGTTTCACACCATATGCACTCGGCATTCACATTACAATCAACATGAATCTCTTGCAATTAAATATATAATCCCAAACGGGAATCAACACAACATTCTCATACCACATGCACTCGACATTCATATTTTCAGCAACAAGCATCTCATGCTATTTCATATAAAATCACATACGGGAACCGACAACAGTCCCACACTGCATGCACTCAGCATTCATATTTTCAGTAATAGGTATCTCATGCTATTTCATATAGAATCACAAACGGGAATCGACAAACAGTCCCACACTACATACACTCGGCATTCACAATAATATCAAAATGCATCTTATGCAGTTCATCATGCACTCATGGACGAAAATCAACACAACACTACACGACTCAGCTATCACATATCCAGGTGTTTCACAAGTTAACACTCAACCAGAACACACCAAATCATCACACTTCAAAGATATAAGGCAGTCAGTATAGTATTTTCACCCGAAACCTGTCCATAAACCATGCATTTGAAATGTAAAACACCCCCTACCTACTGTGAAGTTCCTCAAACTTTCAACGTTGATCGATTGCTCTGATCGCTCCTTTAATCACTATTTTTCAGCTAAACGACCTTCGAACCCAGTCGTTGAACTCTGCACTCAGCTTCAGAGAAACCGAAAGTTGTTCTCACACTCTCAAACAGTCTGACCCTTGCTAACAGTTGAGGACTTCTAGCCTCCAAGACACCACAACGTTGTTGATGAAGAAGAAAGAGAAGACGGAGAAGAAGAAGAAGAAGAAGACTGGTCGACTTCAGAAGAAACGGGAATGGTACCTTAACACTGCCCACTTCCCAGTCGAGATTCTAACAGCTTTCGAGTGGAAGAAGAAGAAGAAGACTGGTTGGACCTCCGAAGGAAACAGCGAGAGTACCTCTGCATGCACGAAAGAAGAACGCTCAACTTCCTCTGTCTTTTTCCAACTCAACGTGAGTGGAATAGTCAAACCGAAGCCCTTTATATGGTCAAGAAGGGCACATGCGTCATTTCCGTGGCACACTTAGTTAGTCAGCCATTAGTCTTAATCTGCCCCTGTAATGAAAAATCAGGATGTAACATATTTAGTGTAAAAGAAATTCATAAAAAATTATATTTATTTTACTAAGTACATTTTGAGTGTTCATAATAAAATTTTAAGTATAAAATTTATCTCATAAAAATACTTATAGTATAGTTATGGATAATTATGAGAGAAAAAAATAAAAATAAAAATAAAATAATTTTTTACTGCCTATAAATAGCTTCCGTAACTATGTGTCCGCACCTTCTTTTCCTTCTTTCTTTCTTCGGTGGACAGCAAAGCAAAGCCAGCAGGTACCCTACTTCCTTATCTTCCTTATATATATATATATATATATATATATATATATTACATTATTTAATTAATTAATTATTTATTTATTTATTTAATTAATTGTATTTTTAATTGTTTAATTAATTAATTAATTAATTAATTATTCATTTAAATGTTTATCTATTTATCTATTTGTTTATTTAATCTCTTAATTAATTATTTAATTGTTTAATAGTTTATTTAATTGTTTATTTATTTAGTTGATTGTTTATTTATTTGTTTATTTAATTTCTTAATTAATTATTTAATTGTTTAGTCATTTATTTAATTGTTTAATTTTTTATTTGCTTAGTTATTTATTTACTTGTTTATTTACTTGTTTAATTATTTATTTAATTAGTTATTTAATTATTTGCTTAATTGTTTAGTTGTTTACTTAATTGTTTAACTATTTATTTATTTATTTATTTATTTAGTTATTTATTTTACTCATTTATTTACTTTGTCATTTTTTTCTTATTCTACATTATTATTTATTCTGTTATTGTTTTTTATTTATTATTAATTCTGTTTTTAATTGATTAATTTATTTATATTTGTTTATTTAATGTTTATTTATTTATTATTTACTATTATTGTTATTTAATTATGTATTTATTTATTTATTCATTTACTTATTTAAATGTTGGTTCATTTGTTGACTTATTTAAATATCATTTTTATTTATTTGTTTTATTTATTTCTATTATTATTGTTCATCTATAATTTAGTTTTATCATTTTATTCATTTCTCTAATTAGTTAATTTATAGTTATCCATCAATTATCAATTCATTTATTTACATTTTATTTACTTACTTACTTAATTGAACTATTTCTATTGTCATACATTTATTATTTATTATGTTTATAATGTTTATTTATTTATTATTTATTTAGTTATTTACTTTATTTCTTAATCATTTATTTAATTGTTATTTTTTATAAGATTCAATGGATGTTTAATTCTTATTATGTACTTTTAAAATTTATGACAATATCATTTTGAATATTATTATATTAGTATAATGAATATGTAACTATAAAAAAAAATTTCTCTTTATTAATATTGCTATATTCAATGCCAAATAAAATAAAAGTATAACCAAATAAGATGAATTAAACACTAACAATAAGAACCTATGTGTTTAGGTTAACTTCAGAAGATTCACTTGGAAGCTAGTTTCTTAGGTAAAGGGAGGGTGAGATAGGAATTTACTAAATATAAGACATGTTAAATAATAGAAGGGACCCCCTAACCCTCTCAATATTTATTTCAGTTGTTGTTTTTATGTCTTTACTTATTTACAATTATTATTTATATGTCATACCTTGTTACTTACATATTTTTATGATGATAATTTATATTTGTTAGATAATGTAAAGTTTGATGTTTGAATCTAAAATACATATTTAATATGATTGTATTATATTATCTAGGGATTTTCTAAGTGTAACAGGTCAAAGACAAATTTTAGGAATATTCAATTTATAGAGGAAACTCTGCCAAAATTTTTATAAACCCTGTGAATAAGAATAAATAGTATATACTAAAAGTTTAAAACTAGTTAAGTGTGTGACATGCATCATATAACAAGTGAAAGACAAGAATGTTTTGGGAGATACGGTATAATCCGAGAAATGCATTAGGGATGGTTCAATAGCGAACCTTGGGATGGGATGGTGTGAAGAGAGGCCTAGGAGACCTGGGGTCCCTCCCTAGTGTCGGGTAAATTCACAACAAGCTCTTGCCAGTCTGACTAGGCCCTAAGTGCATATTATGGTCAGTGGAGCTGTTCGTTAGCCACATTGGTAGGTTTTCATGAAACAGTATCAACTCCTGACTGCTCCCAATAAAAGAAGATTTAAGGGCCCACATGCATTGCATCTCTATCATTAATAAAAGAATTTGATAAAAATATTTATTAATTAAGAACTCCCAGTCATCTTTACATTTTCCATTCCATGTTGTATTGTATGTAACATGTACGAGGAAATTGTTATAAAAAAATATTGTTTATAAAACTCTATTGTTTATG
This sequence comes from Clitoria ternatea, assembly GCA_037962975.1. Classification (NCBI taxonomy): domain Eukaryota; kingdom Viridiplantae; phylum Streptophyta; class Magnoliopsida; order Fabales; family Fabaceae; genus Clitoria; species Clitoria ternatea. The sequence continues at coordinate 270,623,438 of CM075669.1, read as the reverse complement.
TGTGTCCTGTATAATATTGGTATTTTTTGTTTCTCACCCTTTTACTTGTTTATGTGGTGTAAATTTTGAACTTGCACAGATTTTTCGCTATGAATAATATTCCGCAGTTGATAGATGTATGAATCAGACCTCGTCAAGGTGGAATAGGGAGATGGAGGTTCTTGGAAATAGGGCATATATATATATATATATATATATATATATATACTATGGTATAGTTACTGTGAGATTGTCTCAAGTTATAGTTGGTTTTCCTGATCCTCTTGGGGCCCTTACCTTTTCTTTCTGTGCTAGACTTATTTTCGATCTCTGTGATAATGACCTTTTCCAAGGGCAACCACCCTCACCCCTGCCAGCTGATGAACAAGATATGGAGGGAGCTTCATCTGGAAGTGACTCCACTATAGAGGACGCCTAGTTACCTATAGTTAACCCAGCAGGACGTTATGGGTAGTTTGATGACTCCAGCTATACTTGAGGATTGAGTAATCTTTTTGTTATACTATTTAGCTACTCACATGTTCTAGAGTTTCTTTTTGTCATTAGCTAGCATTTGACTCTTAGGGCTACTGCTAATCTGAAACTATATTTTGTAATCAAAAGTCAAAATCATGTACAGTTATATAAATATCTATAAAAATGTTTATATAGCAGAGTATTTTAGATATATGTAATGTCTGTGGAATTATTTGAATATCTTTAAGTGAAATTTTTATTATTTATTTATTTAAATATTGGTAGTTATTTAGGGATGTTATAAAGTGGTATCAGAGTGGTTCATCCCATAGGCCTGGGGAGAGGTTTGACTTATTTAGTATATATCTTGAATGTTTAGGTGTAGAGGTTATGTGGTAGTGATTGATAATTTTAGTTTAGAATATAATAAGTTTGATTATGAGCAGGAACTCATGGCAGAACAGGAAATTGGACTTGTAGCCATAGTGGAGCGTTTGATTACTACAATGGCTGAAAATCAAGTGAACCAAAATGCTCAGGGCAATGATGCTTTAAGGAGGTTAAATCTTTTTAAAAAATGTAATCCACCTCGGTTTAAAGGAGGTTATGATCCTAATGGAGCTCAGCTATGGATTCACGAGATGGAGAAGATTTTTCATGTACTTCAATGTTCAGAAGTTGACAAGGTAATTTTTACAGCTTATGTTTTGATAGAGGATGCTGAACATTGGTGGGAAGGTACTAGAAGGAAATTTGAAGCAAATGGGATTGAAATCACTTAGGAACGATTCAAGGAAAAGAAAGAAATGGAATTCCTATCTCTTACTCAAGGTAGCAAGTCAGTTGGAGAATATGCTGTAAAATTTGAAGAGTTGTCTCGCTTTCACTCACATTATGCTGATGCTGCAAATGAACGGGCCAAATGTGCTAAATTTATCAATGGTCTTCGACCAGAGATAAAAGAAGTTATTCGGATGCAAGAAGTTCATGAGTTTTCGGTGTTGGTTAATCGTTGCAGAATTTTTGAAGAGGACCATAAGGATAAGCTATCAAAGGCTAGGGAGTATGATCCTAAAACCAATGAGAGGAGGACTTTTGGACCTCAACGTTTTCAAAACAAGAATTTTGTAAGGAAAAAGCCATATCCTAGTCAACCACGTTGTCCTGGTGTTACATCTTTCCCTGTTCGATATCAAGCTCCACATAAAGGCTATAATGCGCCTACAAATCCTCGAGCTGCGTATGGAAGCTATTACACACCAGCTGTTTTTGAAGTTAAATGTTATAATTATGGAGGACCTCACATGTGAAAGGATTACCCTACTTATGTCTGTTTTAAGTGTAACAAAAGAGGACATCTACTGAGGGATTATCCAGAAATAAAGAAAGAAAATGGCGGAGGTACCAACATAGGTAATCACACTCGTGGAGGCCTTAGCAATGCGATGGAAAAACCTATGACTCAAGGAACCGTTTTTGCTATTAGTAGTGAGGAAGCATCCCGTCAGGATACAATGGTGGAAGGTACGTGTATTATCAATAAGACTCCTTTGACTATCATGTATGACTCTGGGGCATCTCATTCTTTTATAGCCAATAATTGTGTAGAAATGTTAAACTTGCCTATGATTGAGTTACCTTTTCAGTTATCTGTTCATACTCCTCGAAACCAATCCATGGTTACTTCTAAAGCTTGTTAGGAATGTCCTATTGTCATAAATGGTAGGAATTTCAAAGCTAATCTATTTTGCTTACCACTTTCAAATTTAGAAGTTATTCTCGGATTAGATTGGTTGGCAAATAATCATGTCTTAATAGACTGATATAATAAGACAATAGTATTCAACGAATCAATGGATTCAAATTCTAAGGATACAAGATTTGTATTTGCTAATCAAGTGAGTGCTTCATTAATAGAAGGAGCTCAAGGATTCATGATGTTACTTTTAATGAAAGAGGAACGAGAATTCCAAATAGAGGAATTGCCAGTTGTAAACGAATTCCCTAAAGTTTTTCCAAAAGATATCCCTGGGTTACCGCCCGAACGAGAAGTGGAGTTTTCCATTGACCTTATTCCTGGAGCTGAACCAATCTCAAGAGCACCATATCGGATGTCACCATTGGAATTATTGGAGCTAAAGAAACAATTGGAGGAGTTACTAGAAAAGAAATTTATAAGACCAAGTGTATCTCCTTGGGGTGCACCAGTTTTGTAAGTGAAGAAGAAAGATGATAGTATAAGGCTGTGTGTAGACTATCATCAACTTAACAATTAAGAATAGATATCCTTTGCCAAGAATAGATGATTTGATGGAACAACTTCGTGGTGCTAGAGTATTCTCTAAAATTGATTTAAAGTCTGGATATCATCAAATACGGCTGAAGAAGGAAGATGTGCCTAAAACTGCTTTTAGAACTCGTTATGGACACTATGAGTATGTGGTAATACCTTTTGGTGTAACTAAAGCTCCTGCTATATTCATGGATTACATGAATAGGATTTTTTATCCATATTTGGATAAATTCATGGTTGTTTTCATCGATGATATTTTGATATACTCAAAAAGTCGAGAAGAGCACGTTGAGCATCTGAAGACAGTGTTAGGAGTTTTACGAGAAAAGCAGTTGTATGCTAAATTGTCTAAATGTGAATTTTGGCTAGAAAAAGTCAATTTTCTTGGTCATGTCATCAGTCACGGAGGAATCGCTGTAGATCCTTCTAAAGTGGAAGCTGTGTTAAAATGGAAAAGACCAACGACTGTGATGGAGATTAGGAGTTTTCTGGGATTAGCTGGTTATTATCGAAGGTTCATTGAAGGATTTTCAAGACTAGCAAGTCCATTAACTAAGCTCACACGGAAAGGTCAACCATTTGTTTGGACGACGCAATGTGAGAATAGTTTTCAAGAACTTAAAAATCGTCTCACGACGGCACCTGTGTTAGTATTACCTAACCTGTACCAAGAATATGAAGTATTTTGTGATACGTCAAAACAAGGGTTAGGATGTGTGTTAATGAAAGATAGAAAGGTTGTGGCTTATGTAACGTCCCGAATTTTATAAAATGATTGATTGAGAGGAATACATATTAAATAATTATAAATGGGTTAATAAATGTCACAAAAATATTAAAATGATTAAATTGAGATTTATAAGGATTATTTATAATTTATTGAGGCTTTAAGAGACAAAATTATACCCAATTAAAATATGGGTGTCGGACCAAGTATCTTTGATTGAGATGTCGTTGGTCAGGGCTGTTAAGAATGTTAGTGGGAATCCGAATATGTTTTCGGAATAATTTTTGGATTTAGTATTGAGCCCGAACGGTGATCCTGTTTGTTATAAAACGGGAAACATTTTAATGATGGACCAAGATATAACTTATTTCCTTCTTTCTCTCCCTCATTTTCACGTGTATCTTCTCCTCCCCTCTCCCTTATTTTCGTCACTTCTCTTCTCCCCTACACAAACCCTCTCTTTTCTTCTCTTCTTCTACAAAGCTCACCATTTTTGTGAGTCTCCTTCCATACCCAACCAACCGTGCTTCTTCCTCTTCATTTTGGAGATGATCCAAATGCTTGGAAGCTCTCTATTTCTCCCTTCATTTTTGTGTACATGTTAGGGCTTGGGATAGCTTGGAGATTAAGGTAAATTTCTCTACTCTTTTGATGTTTTTGGCCCTAGGTTTTGGTTTCTATTTGGTTAGGAGAGTACCTTATGAATGGGTTTAGGAATGGGAGCCATTTTCATGTAAAACCTAAAGGTGGGATATGATTTATGTGTGTTTTTGGACGGGTGTGAAGGGGTATACAAAAATTTCAAGATTAGAGATGGAAGATGATGGTTGTTAGTGGTGATTGTTTGATTTTAATGGAACCCTAACTCTAGGATTTGGGGGAAATGAGTAATAATGCCATGAAAGATGATTTTTAGTGAAAAACCATGATAATGTATGTGTGGGTGTTGTTAATGATGGAGATTGATGGTTATTAGAAATGATTATTGAGTTTTAAGGAAACCCTAAGTATGATAAATTGGGGGTTTTGGATAAATAGGTGATTATGATGGTTTTGAATGCCTTAGAGTAATTTTATATGAGGAAATAAATTTTAAAAGCATTGGTGTTGATTATTGAGGTTCCAATCTTAAAGTGAAAGATATATTTATATGAAGATATATAAGAATTAGAGGAGTTGATATTAGAGGTTGTTGGATTTTGATGAGATTTCGATGAGGACTTAGGCCATGGTATTGTTGTTGTTAGATTTGTTTTGAGGCCTAGAGAATCATGGTTTGGGAAAAGGAATTCCTGAAGCCTAACATAAGCATGTGGAATGGAGTTTAGACAAGTCTAAGACTTGATATTGAGCTTTATGAGATAATGCCTTATAATGGCTTATTAATTGCATGTGTATATGTGTGCAATATGTAGGTTTAAATGTCGAATGATGAAGCGGAGCATTCGGGGCATTGGAATCACGGTTCTTCTCTCAAGGTAGGAGAGGAGTTTACATTCAATTGCATAAGTGAATAATTGATGGTTGATGTGTATGATTACACTCATGCTTGCCTTGCCACGATTATGTTGAATGATGAGATAATTGATAATGTGATGAATATTATGCTTGGCAATGGTGAATTCTTGAGAATGATATATATATGTATATATGAATTGATGATGAATGTTTAGTGTCCCTTTAATGGGAGTGATGTTTATATTGATAGCGAATTTGTTTAAAGTGTGAAGCTATGCCTTGATAATGATGCATAATTGAGGAACTAATAGAGTTAAATAGAGTTTTATGTGGTTTTGATGGCATGGGATAGTCCCAATAGCTTCTATGCGTAGTTTATGACTTGTAGAAATTATAATAGGCCAATTCCATTGAGAATTGACCCTTGAGTTGCCCAAAAACGTTTTAAATCGGGTAAAACGCAATTATGCGCATAAGCCCCTCATTTTTAGGAATTTTTGAGTGCGGCCGGTGGCCACACGTCACAAATAATGTATATGAGTTGGTGTTAAAATTTGGTGGGCATTGGAATTCGTATGAAAAGGTTAGAGTCATTAAAAGTTGGACTTTGGGTAATTTTCTGCATAAAATGTAGCAGGGGTCTGATTTGCCAAGCTTGAATCGATTCAAGAAAGGCTCGAATCGATTCAAAGCTTGCTGGAGTTACTGTTCAATCGTGCAGGAACGTGTGAATCGATTCACAGCAGGGGATGAATCGATTCATATACATGTGGGAATCGATTCCCATCCTTCTGTGTGTCAAGTTTGAGATTTCTGTATGCATGAATCGGTTCACCATATATGGGAATCGATTCATGGCCCTGTTATGGCCACTGTCATGTTGTTTTTCTAATTGCTCTATTTTCCTTGCTATTTTTGGCCCATTTGGGTGTCTTAATCACATTTTTGGCCTCTGACATCTTCATGAAAGTTGTAGATGATTGTGCTATGAAGGTGTGAGAATTAGTCTCACTTTAATCGGAGTTTTCTAACTCTCATTAGGTGGAAAATACTAAACCCACTGCATTGAAAAAAACAAGTTTAAGAGGGTTTTGAACCCAACTTTTTATGGTTATCAAATTGGGACTAAAAGGTGATATTTATGACATGTCCCACTATTTTTAAGACTAAAAATGAGTTTTTCTCATATGTTAATGTTGAAATTTGTCATAAGCTTAATGGTATCCAAAACCCCTTTATTAGGTAAAAATGAGAGATTTTATTAGAGGTATGTGATGATGGTGTGTATTAGTGGTGTTAATATTGATTGTGACATGCTATGAAAACATGGATATTCATCACTAATGATATGATAAGATAATACTAATGAGGGGATGATTGCATGACAATCTATTTGTTTTAAATCTATGAATCGGAGATGATATCGATAATAAATGGTGATGGGCGAGATTGTTAATCATTCCATGAATAGAGGATGTTGTTATTATTGATGATTTGTTGAATGCGATTGGGTTTGATACAATGCGATCTTGTATGTGTGGTTTGAATTATATTTGTGAATTATTGTGAATACCACACTAATATGTAAGACAATGGTGATGAATAATAAGATAAAAATCCACTAAATGAATATGTGATAATAGTTATAAATGATATGTAATGATGTGATGCCATTGTGGATGTTTACAAGTATTGACTTGCATGTATGATATGGAATACGTGTGAAATATGTTGAGATGAGAATGTCACATATAAAACTTGAAAACAATGGCTAAGAAACCAACAATGATAAAATCCACTAAAATGAGGGTGGTGGTGTTGGTGATTATGATGATGATGATTGATGAGTGGCATTTAGGATGCACAGTGTGAGAAATGCATTTGATTTGCATTGTATTGCATCCATGGCATATCGATCGCTGTCTATGAGGAATATTAGGGGGTTCCACTAGGCGGGCCCGGTGGGAGGGCGGCTCAGTGCATGAGCATTCTTGTTGTTTCCCCTGTGACTTGGTGTGTGAGTCACAAAGCTGTCCATAGTTTGGTGATGAGGCATCCTATGTGGCGGGCCCAGTGGGCGGGCGGCTCTATGGTGAGCGAGTTACCTCGGTGTCCGATGGGGAACGGCTCTCTCGATGTGTGTTCAGGAGGGGCCCGTAGCACTTTTGGCAAGTGAGGCCATGTTGATCCGCAAGTCACGAGGTGACTAGTGCTACAAATGGGCGATAGCGGTTTGGTACCAGTAAAATATGATATTGAGCATGCATGAATTAAGATATAAGTGTACACTTTTACTACTGCAGTAGGGGCATAGTAGCACACCTATGCTTGACCCATAATTGATGTTTATTCCTGTGACGTCCCGTGTAATTTTCCGAATAAATTTTTCGCGTTTTTTAAAAGATCATTTTAAAATTCATAAGTTAAATCAGAGTTCGCGTAACGATTGATAATTGCGGAATATTAATCATGTATGCTAGTCGTATATAATAAAATTTATGAAAATATTTCCTTAGCAAAAACAACTTAGAAGTAACAGTACTTAGCATATAATATTTATTACAACTCATTAAAATCAAAGTCCAAGTAATAATTCAAATATTCGTCAATCATGGCATCAATCTTCGTTCTGCGTGGCATTCACTGTAAAAATTGATGTAAGAGTGAGATAGAATATAGAATAAGTATAAAATAGATAAAATTGCACAAACACAATCAACAAATCATAATGATATGATGGTTATGCCAGACGAATTCACTTATATTTAATGAGTCTTTAATTAGTCAATGATGTCATGCTGGATCCATTTGGTTTGGTGGGAATACTGCAGTAAAAGGTCTCATAGAGACACCGGTAGGAATTAATACAATCATGGATCCCTACAGCCCCATGACCAACACATCGGTAGGAATTAATACAGTCATGGATCCCTACAACCCTATGACCAATACATCACAAAAATAGGGCTTTAACTCATCATAGAGTAACCCCCCACCAGGGTAGGCAATCATGGAACCCCTAAATTCCATGGTGCGTCCAAATGCTTATGATGCATGAATGCCTTTAATTCTTATTACCATTTAACATACCATGATATCCATATTTCCAAAACCTCTTGGAGAATACAAGTCTTCAAGGGACACAACACATAATAATTCACAGAATCATGAATTTACTGTTTCAACCACATATGTCAATAACCAAAAGGCATTCATTTACATATAAATTAATTTCGTTATTCATAATTATTCACTACCACAATATACAAATTGTATGATACTCAACAGCATTCATAATAATTCATAAACACTCAAGAATTCAATAATAAATTATTACTCATAAAAAAAAACATCATTTTTATCCATAATAACCATCATAAGTAAATTTCAGCATTTCCAAACAGCGACATGCGTTAGTAAAACAGTCATAATATGAGCAAATCAACTCCTTTTTAGGTTATTCCACTTTCTGTAGTTCAATAACATAATTGTCTACAACTTTCATGAAGAACACAATTTCAAATTCCGAACAGAAATATCACTTATTCATGAAATACCACACTGCCTCAGGGTGAGTTTTTCAAAATGTACATATGTTAGTAATTTCAGTGTTTCTGGAGTTACAAAAATGATTTTTGCATGAAACCAGTTCTAAATTACTCTTAACACAAATATCTACAATTTTCATGAAGATCATAAATTCAAATTCTAAGCAGAAATACCATTTATCCACAAAATACAACACTGCCTTCAGGTGAGTTTTCAAAACGTACATATATTAGTATTTTCAACGTTTTTAGAGCTACACAAATGACTTTAACATGGAACCAGTTCTAAAATACTCTTAAGATAATTATATACAACTTTCATGAAGACACCAACAACTAATTCATACCATAAAATTCCCAGTATTGAAAACAAGATTCGGATTTCATAGTTAACAGATTTGCATCATGAACATACTTCTGTATTTTGAGCATAACTAGAGCTACAAGCATATTTTTAACTTGAAACCACTTTCTATAAATCCCTAACATGTATATCTACAACTTTCATGAAGACATCAGAGGCTGATTATGCATGTATAATTCCCAGAATATCAAAATATGTATAGAACATAGCTTAAACATTTCACTCGGTCATGCTGTAGTATTTTGGCTATAACTTTTGCTATACATATCCAAATCAGTTTAATCAGGTATCAAAATTCACATAACAAAAAGATCTACAACTTTCATGAAGAAGTCAGAGTCAAATTCATACTTTTTCAGCTTCAAAATTAAGCAACAAGATACGAAATTAAAACTGGAATCCTAGAACAACATACAACTCTACCCATTTCACAAATATTCACAACCCTGTCCCCTCTTACTTGGTTTGCCGACTGAAAATGGCCTCTTGCTGTCCTGGCTTCTGTTCGAAGGAGTTATTTAGAAAGGAAGGAAATTGAATGAAAGATATTTCACTAGCTTTGTTCTAATCCGTTCTGGTCTAGCAAAAATGGCAGGATTAATAATGCAAGAGAAGTGGGGAACATTAGTTGAAGGATTAGGTGGAATAATGAAGCCTTTTGACTCCTTTTCAGAGTCAGCTTTGCATTGATTGGAATAAAATATTCAAAAGTATTATAATGGATGTACTTTCCCCTGTGATTGGTTCGTTGTGCCACTTATTTTTGGATTCATGTGATTAAGTGGGCTAATCACTAGCTGAAGTGGAATTAAAAAAAAATGTTCAGTGTTGAATGATTTGCAGAGGTCGGTATGGCGTGAGGACGGTATTGAGTGTGAAGGGCGGTGTTGAGTGTGAAGGGCGTTGTTGAGTGTGAAGGGCGGTGTTGAGTGTGAAGGGCGGTGTTGAGTGTTTCTTAAGAAATATCCATGCCCTAAAAGACGTTCACGTTACTCCGCCAAGGCATTTGACCTCGTCAATGCTTATTACTCCGCCAAGGCATTAGTTGACATCCGATCTTCTTCTTTGAAGTCTTGAAGTCGTCCTAACCTTGGAGGTCAGAACGGATCAGAAGTGTTCCTTCCGATCTCACTCAGCTGACTCCTCTTCCTTCATCCTTTCACTCGGTCAAGTTCTAGTCCAACTGGAATTCTACCAGTCGTGTGAAGAAAAAGGAAAACTGAGTCCCCTCGGTAAATCTCCTGAAACTGACTCCAATCACTCAGTTTTTCATTGCCAAAACTGACTCAACATCAGGTCAGTCATCACTCGGTGATCCACCTCCAAACCGAGTCACCTCAATCAATCTATCACTCAGTAAACTTAATACAACACTGACCATCACTCACTCAAACTTCCACTCGGTATTGATAGTATGTTTCTGAGATATTGGAATGAAGAGTTCAATAAAAGAGAATCAAGTTTGTATAATATGAACTCAATGGAATGGATGTGCCAAGTTTAAACACAGAGGTTGTAGTATAGTATAGATGTCGTTCCACTGAGGAGGTGCTAGAATGAAGATTTTAGTTTGAATTGATTAGGCAGAAAGTTTTTGTTTGGATTTGTTGTGAATGATGTTGAATAACAAAGTAAATAACTAAGAGTGAATGAAATTTGCAAAAGAATAACAGTAAAGGGTGTTGGAAAAATCAGTTTTGTAAAACAGGGATTGGCTTCATCACATCTTCACCTTCTGTAAGCTGCATAAGTTTTTATATAAGTAAATCAAAAAGATAATTTCTACGTCACAATCAAAGTCATTTGTATCGATCCCTCGACTACAAAATTCATAAGAATGATTTCAAACCGCTGATCCCTCAGTCACTTTGAAATCATCCCAGCATTATCGATCGATTGTTTTGACGTTTATTGCGTTAGACGCCATCCCTGGCTACCTACTCACAACAAGTATTTCTTTCGGATCTGCTTTCAAAAGTCACTTCCCAGCATACTTGAGAAAACTTAAAACAAGAAAATAGTGATCAAGTACTTTCAGGCATTAAACGCAGAAGGAAATACAGAAACTTATCAAATCTCATTACTAAATAAAAACTTACAACAGTATTACTTCAGTGTTGAATGGATTACAGCCAATCCCATAAGGGAGTTTAGCTACTCATGCTTTGCATTTTCACCTTCAAAAATATAAAATACAGAAAATAATGGAAAAGGGTTGGATTCTGAGGGAGATACAGAGGATTACAGGGATCATGGATATATATCTTTGCAGCTTGATTTATAGGAGTTATAGTTCAGCTTCCCTTGCCCACTTGCGTAGAACCCATGCAGCATCTTTCAGAGACTTGTAGAAACACAAGAAAGTGGGTGAGTTGGCATCGCACCATTGGTGAATATTAAATTCAAAAATCCCATACTGCATTAGTCACGCTTGAGCTTAGTGGTCACGCTCAAGCGTGAAGGGTACTGGTGTTCACTGGTTGTCTCGCGCTCGAGCTTCCTTAACCACACTTAAGCGTGGTTCTTCTATTTGGCATATGCTTGATCCACGCTTACTTCACGCTCAGGCGCACTCGGGTTCACGCTGGAGCGCCTCCTTGTCTCGCTCAAGCGTGAGACATTTCCTGATACTCTTTCATCTTCGCCCAAGCTAAATCTGTTATGCTTAAGCGAGCTCTTCTATCTCAACAGATATATTCCACGCTCAAGCCACGCTCAAGCGGGGTCGGGTTCACGCCCAAGCGGCTCCTTCCCACGCTTGAGCGTGAGATGATCCTGATGCTGTTCCTCTTTCAATTGAGTCACGCTTGAGCTCCATATTGTCACGCATGAGCGCCAGTCATGCATGGAGTCACGCTTGAGCGAGCTCGGGCTCACGCTCAAGCGTGAGAGGCTGTTGGTGTGTTCTTCATTATTTCGCTTGGGCGCATGGGCAGCGTAAGCTTTTGTTTCTTCCACGCTCAAGCGTGCAGTGTACCACGCTCAAGCGTCCTTGCTTGATGCTCTGGTGTTTCTTTGTTTCTTCAAGGCTTTTGACAATTTCTTTACTGATTTTTACATTTCAAGCTTCTTTTCTTAATACTTTCTTTATAATCAAAATCATGCTCAATTATTTATCAATTTAGTTAAGTTATTCAGAAAATGGGTCTAATTGAGTCATGAATTTAATCATAAAATAAGCACTTATCAAACTCTCCCCAACCTAGATTTTTGCTTGTCCTCAAGTAAAAAGAAGTTTTAGAAAGGGAATCAAGCGTTCAAAAATCTGAGTTTCTGTTGCAGACAAAAAGTTTAAAAGACAATAATCTGAGTTGATGTCTAGGCAAATGATTTTCTTAATACCAATTCCTTAAAATGTAATGCACCATTACCTTGTTCATAAAGATGTAACCCATTGCTGTAAGAATAGAGAACTCTCATTATTTCTTACCAGGTGTCTGTTTCACTCATCCATCATTAGAACTGCTCAGTTAACATTGCCCGTCATTTCTAGTAAAACCAAAATTCAAATGAACAGCAAGGATCAAAAGGTCTTTTAAGGTTGAAATGAGGCTGGGTTAACAAGAATTTTTGGTTTTTCTTGGATTCAAATCGCATGTACAAAGAAGAGCATAAGTGCTTTTAGTTAATTTATTTAACAATTTAGAAGGCTTCTTCTTTGAATTTAGACTTCAGAATTTTCCTTTATTTTCCTCCAGCTCTTTTATACATTTTTTGGAGAGCTTACTATTTTTCTTTTTACATTTTCTTTTTCTGCCTCCATTTGTTTCATCTCCTTTTGAGAAAAAAAAAATTTTATGCTCTTTTTCAAGATGAACATGCAGGTAAGGTAGGATTTTTGCTTTTATGCTTAGCTCAGGGTAGAGAAAAAAAAATTTTATGGCTCAAAGATGGGCTACCAAAAAATCAGATATTTTTATCAGGGTAGCTTTTTGGCTCTCGGCTAACTATGTTTTCAAAATTGCCTTATCATTTCCTTGCTTATTTCTTAAGAAAAAGGTTAATTAGAAAATCAGTCAATGCCAATTTAACAAATTCAAATGAGGCTCTCAGTGTTTAGATTTCTCACTTCTCATCAAGATATAAGGCTTACTTCCTTATTCTAACAGAAAAGGGTTCAAGTCATGTAAACAATCAAAAGTACATGCATTCTAGTTCCTTGGTTCTTAATTTAGTCATTTTGCCTAAAAAAAAAATCAGTGTTATTGCCTAAAAATATTCTGCTGCTTAGAAACTTTTCTTGTTCAAAAAGTAAAATCTTTGGTTGGGTTTTTCCAAAATGGTACAACTGCAAGCATGTAATGGTATATCCAAACAATCAACCAAAAGCATAAAAAATTTTAAAAATTTTCAAAGTATGCTGCAGTAATGTTAGACAAAACTAACTCAAAGTAAACTAAAGCAATAAAAACTAAAGCAGTAAACTCATCACTCATCCTTAGAAGAGTCATCCTCTGTCTCATGTTTCCTTGCTGGAGGCCCTTGTGAGGAGGGTCCTGGTCTAGCCTATGAAGTCTCACCCCTCCTAAGAAAGAAGGCCTGTCCCCAGGCCCAGCAATGTGGGCTGCAAACTTGCTTCCAATGAGAAACCTCAATGTAGAAGAAAACATAGTTTTTGAACTTCTTGGCTTGCTTCTATCAGTGTTTGACACTTGGAATGGGTTGATGAGTGATCTATGAAAAAAAAGAACTTCAATTATGAGACTTGAAAAGGAAAACATAAAAATAAAGTGTGCGCAATGTAAATTCAACAGGATGAAAAAGGAAAACATAAAGGATTGGGTTGCCTCCCAATAAGTGCTTGTTTAACGTCATCAGCTTGACACCTGATAGATTTTTCAAAATGGATCATGGAGTTGGTGGAGGAGAGTGTTGAGTTTTTCCACCTTCTTGCCTAAGTCAGGCCTTAACTTTTTTCCATTCAGATTTTTAAGTGCATATTCTGAGTATTTATTTGTGTCATCAATAACAAAGTTGGCTTCTTCTTTCTGCACTCAAATTTTTACTCTTCTGTCATCCACATCTATGATGACTTTGGCTGCTTTCAAGAATGGTCTCCCTAGTATTGGGGGAACTTCAGGATCTTCCTCCATATCTATGACAACAAAATTCTCATGAAATTCAAATTGATCAACTTTGACCTCAACATTTTCAGCAATACCATAAGGGGCTTTTATTGATTGATCTGCCATTTTTAAAGTCATGTTTGTTGGCTTTACTGAAAAATCCCCTATACTTTTAAGTGTGGATAGTGGCATCAAATTTACACTAGCACCAAGATCTAATAAAGCTTTACTTTTTGAAAGATTTCCAATAGTGACAGGAATAGAAAAACTCCCTGGATCTTTGGTGTTATGAGGTACTGCTTCAGAGATGATAGTATCGTGTCCATCTTCTTCCTCGGTTATTTCCTCAGTCAGTGTGGTCACAGCCTTGCAATGCTCTATTGGGGTTGTTTCAGTGTTTGCTCTATACTGAGGCTTCTGTTTCTCAGCAAGTTGTCGGGCTAGTTGTCCCAATTGTGTTTCCAAGTTCCTAAGTGATGCCTCATTGTTCTTTTGACTTGCTAAAGAAGTTTGCATAAATTTTTCCAAGGTGTCCTCTAATCTAGAAGTTCTCTCCACCAAAGAAGGACCATTATTTTGATATGGTTTAGAAGAGCTGGGCTCTTACTTCCATCCTTGGCCTTGGTTTTGGTTACTTCTCCATCCCTGAAATGGTTGGTTAGAAAAATTTGAATTGAAATTACCAGACCTTCCTTGGTTGTTCATGAAGTATACAGTTGCTTCTTATGAGCCACAGTTCTCATTGAGATGATCTCCTCCACAAAAGTTACATGTTGCAGGCATTTGTTGTTGTCCTGGTTGTGATGATTGTACTACATGTAATTGTTATGGAAGATTAGATATCTTTTTGGTCAATGCTTCTAATTGTTGGGTCAGAATTTTGTTCTGTGCTAAGATGGCATCTGTGGTGTTTAAGTCAAGGACTCCTTTCCTTTGAACTTGCTGACGATCATGTTGAGCTTGGTAGTCTGTTGAGGATAAAGCTTCTATTATCCGTGTGGCTTGGTCAGCATCCACTGTCATCATTGTTCCTCCTGTTGCTGCATCTAAAATCATTTTAGTGTCAGCCCTTAAACCACTGTAAAAAATATTAAGTTGTGCAATATCTTCAAGTCCATGGTTTGGGCATTTTCTGAGCAGTGATTTAAAGCGTTCCCATGCCTCACAAAAAGGTTCATCTTGGCCTTGTCTAAATGTTGTAATATCTGATTTGGCCTTGATGAATCTAGATGGAGGAAAGAACCTTTGTAGAAATTTTTCTTCAACTATGTTCCAGCTATTTAAACTTTGATTTGGATGAGATTGTAACCATTCCTTTGCTTTTCCTGCTAAAGAGAAAGGAAATAGTCTTAAATATGCAGCATCAATAACATCTTGGTTAAATCCCATGGTTCCAACCAATTCATAGAATGTGGCCAAGTGAGTATACGGATCTTCACTTGACATTCCAGTAAATTGGTGTGAACTAATCAAACTAAGAAATGCTGGTTTCATTTCTAGTGCTCTGACAGTGTTTGGAACTGCAATGCTTGAGAAATGTCTTGGCCCTTGTTGTAAAGCATAGTCTCCAAGTGTTCTCCTTGGTGGATTTTGATTATTGCTGTTGTCATCCATTGTATCAGAGGAAGTTTGTCCTACGTGGAAGTTCTGCTTGGCTTTCTTGATTTTCTTGAGGAACCTGTCTATCTCAGGATCAAATGCAAGTTGTTCTTTTGTACTCTGTCCTCTCAAGATCATAAATCAAGAACTCAAAGTAACAAGGTTACTAAAAAAATAAAAACAAATTGCAAACAAATTTATTTACACTGTCTTGTCAATTCAATGTTAAAGATATTCAAACTCAAATCACCTCCCCGGCAACGACGCCAAAACTTGATAGTATGTTTCTGAGATATTGGAATGAAGAGTTCAATAAAAGAGAATCAAGTTTGTATAATATGAACTCAATGGAATGGATGTGCCAAGTTTAAACACAGAGGTTGTAGTATAGTATAGATGTCGTTCCACTGAGGAGGTGCTAGAATGAAGATTTTAGTTTGAATTGATTAGGCAGAAAGTTTTTGTTTGGTTTGTTGTGAATGATGTTGAATAACAAAGTAAATAACTAAGAGAGAATAAAATTTGCAAAAGAATAACAGTAAAGGGTGTTGGAAAAATCAGTTTTGTAAAACAGGGATTGGCTTCATCACATCTTCACCTTCTGTAAGCTGCATAAGTTTTTATATAAGTAAATCAAAAAGATAATTTCTACGTCACAATCAAAGTCATTTGTATCGATCCCTCGACTACAAAATTCATAAGAATGATTTCAAACCGCTGATCCCTCAGTCACTTTGAAATCATCCCAGCATTATCGATCGACTGTTTTGACGTTTATTGCGTTAGACGCCATCCCTGGCTACCTACTCACAACAAGTATTTCTTTCGGATCTGCTTTCAAAAGTCACTTCCCAGCATACTTGAGAAAACTTAAAACAAGAAAATAGTGATCAAGTACTTTCAGGCATTAAACGCAGAAGGAAATACAGAAACTTATCAAATCTCATTACTAAATAAAAACTTACAACAACATTACTTCAGTGTTGAATGGATTACAGCCAATCCCATAAGGGAGTTTAGCTACTCATGCTTTGCATTTTCACCTTCAAAAATATAAAATACAGAAAATAATGGAAAAGGGTTGGATTCTGAGGGAGATACAGGGGATTACAGGAATCATGGATATATATCTTTGCAGCTTGATTTATAGGAGTTATGGTTCAGCTTCCCTTGCCCAATTGCGTAGAACCCATGCAGCATCTTTCAGAGACTTGTAGAAACACAAGAAAGTGGGTGAGTTGGCATCGCACCATTGGTGAATATTAAATTCAAAAATCCCGTATTGCATTAGTCACGCCTGAGCTTAGTGGTCACGCTCAAGCGTGAAGGGTACTGGTGTTCACTGGTTGTCTCGCGCTCGAGCTTCCTTAACCACGCTTAAGCGTGGTTCTTCTATTTAGCATACGCTTGATCCAAGCTTACTTCACGCTCAGGCGCACTCGGGTTCACGCTGGAGCGCCTCCTTGTCTCGCTCAAGCGTGAGACATTTCCTGATACTCTTTCATCTTCGCCCAAGCTAAATTTGTTATGCTTAAGCGAGCTCTTCTATCTCAACAGATATATTCCACGCTCAAGCCACGCTCAAGCGGGGTCGGGTTCACGCCCAAGCGGCTCCTTCCCACGCTTGAGCGTGAGATGATCCTGATGTTGTTCCTCTTTCAATTGAGTCACGCTTGAGCTCCATATTGTCACGCTTGAGCGCCAGTCATGCATGAAGTCACGCTTGAGCGAGCTCGGGCTCACGCTCAAGCGTGAGAGGCTGTTGGTGTGTTCTTCATTATTTCGCTTGGGCGCATGGGCAGCGTAAGCTTTTGTTTCTTCCACGCTCAAGCGTGCAGTGTACCACGCTCAAGCGTCCTTGCTTGATGCTCTGGTGTTTCTTTGTTTCTTCAAGGCTTTTGACAATTTCTTTACTGATTTTTACATTTCAAGCTTCTTTTCTTAATACTTTCTTTATAATCAAAATCATGCTCAATTATTTATCAATTTAGTTAAGTTATTCAGAAAATGGGTCTAATTGAGTCATGAATTTAATCATAAAATAAGCACTTATCAGGTATCTTTGCCTATTCTCACTCGGAAAATACCATAGCCTCACTCGGATTCACTCGGCTAATCATCACTTAGTCAAGATCAAACCAACTTCTTCAACTACATTTCACTCAGGGTCCATCAAGTCCATTGCTACTCGGAAATATATTTTCCTCTGTACTCCACTCGGAAATGAAAATTCTCAGCGAGTTTTCACTCGGAACTGCAATGTCTGACTATGAGTGACTCGGAAACGAGTCATTCAGAAGTATTTGACTTGGAAATAAGTCTCTCTAATTAATTTAACTTGGCAGTGAGTCACCCCATGATGTGTCACTCAGATTCTCTCACCCAGAAGTGGTTCTATCAGTTCCACTCCACACATAAGTGTCTCGGGTGCAGGAATTTCACACGGAATAAACTCACTCGGCCATATTCCACTCGGAAAGCACAACCTTCACTCGGAATTTTACATTTTCACTCGGAATTTCTCTTAGTCACTCGGAATTTTCCTTCTTCACTCAGACTTTTCATTCTTCACTCGGACAGAGCCCCTTTTTCACTCGGAAATTCGTTTCTAAGGCATATTTTACCCGGAAAATGGATCTTATCAATACAGGTCTATGTAATTTCTATAATTATACCCAAAAATGGAATTTTTTTTTTGGAGTATTATAAACCATCCATAGAGCGTTTTATTCATTGATCAACACTTACAGGCCTTCCATGCTTCATAATTTACATAATTGAACTACTATTAAAGCAGGATGTTACATTTCTCCCACCCTAATAAAAATTTCGTCCTCGAAATTTAACTTAACATACTTCTCAGTGAAAAAATCCTGGATACTGTGTCCTCATAGCATCTTCACGCTCCCAAGTCAGAGTTACTTCGTTTCCTTGTTTCTATGCAACCTTCACTAGTGGTACGTTCTTGTTTCTCAGACGTTTATTCGATCTTTCTAGAATCTGTGTAGGTTCTGTGGAGATGGTCAGATTTTCTTTAACTTCAATATCATCAGCAGCAATCACGTGAGTGAGGTCTTGTACATACTTCCTTAGTTGTGATACGTGAAACACATTGTGCAGGTTTGCCAGGTGAGGAGGAAGTGCAATCTGATACGCCACTGTACCAATCCTCTTCAGGATCTCATATGGTCCAATGAACCTTGGACTCAACTTCTTACTCTTCAATGCTCGACCAATCCCCTTGTGAGGTGAAACCTTCAAAAATACATGCTCACCAACTTGGAATTCAAGTGGTTTCCTCCTCTTATCGTAATAGTGCTTCTGTCTGTCTTGGGATGCCTTCATCTTTTCCCTGATTATTTCTATTTGTTCAGTAGTCTGTTGCACAATTTCAGGTCCTAACGCCAAACTCTCACCAGTTTCTAACCAACAAAGAGGCGTTCGACACTTTCTACCATACAATGCTTCAAATGGAGCCATACCAATACTGCTATGGTAGCTATTGTTATACGTGAATTCTATCAGTGGAAGAAACTGCTCCCAACTACCTCCATGTTCAAGCACACAAGATCACAGTAAGTCTTCCAAACTTTGTATGGTACGCTCTGACTGTCCATCTGTTTAGGGATGATAAGCTGAGCTTAATCGAAGCTTTGAACCCAATTCCTGATGCATGCTTCCCCAGAATCGGGAAGTGAACCTTGGATCTCTATCTGACACAATACTAGATGGTACACCATGAAGTCTTACGATCTCCTTCACATATAATTGTGCCAATTTTTGTAGAGAGTTCTTCATATTCATTGGGAGAAACTGAGCAGACTTTGTCAATCTGTCTACAATAACCCAGATTGCATCGTTCCCTGAACGTGTTCTTGGTAATCCTGACACAAAGTCCATTGAAATGTCATCCCATTTCCAGACAGGAATCTCCAATGGTTATAGTTCACCAGATGGCTTTTGATGTTCCACTTTGGCTTTTTGACACACCAGACATGAAGACACATATTCAGCTATCTCTTTCTTCATCCTTGGCCACCAAAAGCTTTTCTTCAGATCTTGATACATCTTGGTTGATCCAGGATGAATGCTCAACATACTTTTATGCGCTTCTTCTAAGATTGTTCTTCTCAGACCAACATCATCTGGTACACAAATTCTGCTTTTGATTCTCCAAATTCCATCTGATCCTTCTTGTAATCCCATATCTTTTCCCTTTGCCTGTAAGTCTCTCAACTCTTGTAATGGCAAATCTTCTTTCTGTCTTTCACCTATCAGCTTCAGAAAATCATTGGTTATCTTCAGAGTTCCCAAGATCAAACTCTTTAAAGATTTCATCTCCACACCCAAGTTCATGTCTCTGAATTGTTCTATCATCTCCATCTCTTTTATCATCAAAGATGCCATATGAATGGACTTTCGGCTAAGTGCATCTGCCACTACATTTGCTTTTCCTGGATGGTACTTCAAATCAAAATCATAATCTTTAAGAAACTCCATCCATCTTTGCTGCCTCATGTTCAATTCCTTTTGATCAAACAAATACTTCAAGCTCTTGTGGTCACTGAACACTTCGAACTTGACTCCATACAGATGGTGTCTCCAGATTTTCAGGGCAAATACTACTGCTGCCAATTCTAGATCATGCGTTGGATAGTTCATCTCATATGGTCTCAATTACCTAGAAGCATAGGCAACCTGTAACATCCCTGTTTTTAGAAACAATTTTATCCTTGTAAATTTTCATTATGGAGGGTTTGTAAGCAAGAATAAGTCAAGATATACCTTGTTGATGGTCTGTAGTACCTCAAAAATGTCATTTTTGCATGTAATAATAGAGTTTATATGGAATATTAGTGAAATTATGCAAAAAACCGAGTGAAAAGGGCTCTGTTCCGAGTGACAGAGAAGAATTCCGAGTGAAGGATCAGGAATTCCGAGTGAAGGATGGAATTCCGAGCCAGAGTCATGTTTTCCGAGTAAAACATGACTGAAGGAACTACCACCGAGTGGAATCCTGACCTGAGATGCAATTCTGAGTGAAGTGTGTTCAAGAGAACACCTTCTAGATGAAATTCCGAGTCAAAACACCCCGGAATGACTCATTTCCGAGACAAGCCTTGCCAAGTACTTCTTTTCCGAAGGAAATTGCTCTGATTGAAGTATTCCGAGTGAAAGAAAGCTTTAATACCTAAGTTTATGTTGATTTGATGCTTCTTACCGAGTGGGACGCATTATGGAAGTATTCCGAACGGTTCTTATGTAATTACTTAAAGATCCGAGTGGAAATGGAAGAAGGAACCATTCCGAGAGAAATATAGAGAGGCTGAACCATTACCGAGTGAGAAAGCAAGTGTTGAGTCAGTTTTGGAAGAATTCCGAGCCATGAAGGGCGGATTCGTTCAAGCGAATCGGATTTCGCTCAAGCGATCCGATGTCATTAACCATCCGATGTCTTCTATGTCACATCGGATGGCTGAAGTAAGAAAAGATTTGCTTACTTACACCACACCGAATGAGCATATGTACACACCGGATGGCTACTAGATCCGTCCTTACATTAGGAGTTCACACCAGCTAGAGGAAGTTGTTCTTAAACCGATGTGCACACCAAACAATTCTGAGACGGCGTTCATCAAAACCGATCTCTTTGTAGCCTCACAACACCACCCACTTTCCACAGACGGAGTCCTTAACTCCTTCACACATACCGTCCTCTATTTCTTACTTCACACTCAACACCGCCTTCTTGCATGGCTGTTGTCCCTCAAATCACTACACTCCGCCCTCATAATTTAACACCGCCTTAACACTCTATACCGCCTCACAACTTCACTCCGCCCTCACTTCACTCCGCCTTCACATTCAACACCGTCTTCTTCACTCCATGCCGCCCTCATAATTCAATACCGCCCTCACATGTGATACCGGCCTCTTTGCCAACACTGAATTCCACTTTAGATAGTGGTCAACCCACTTAATCATATAAAGCCAAGAATGATTGGCACAACGAACTAATCAGAGGAGAAAGTTGCCTCCATTATGATAACTTTATATATTTTATCCCAATCTAATGCAAAGCTGACTGTAAAAGGAGTCAAAAGGCTCCATTATTCCACCTAATTCTCTAATCGATGTCTCCCACTTGTCTCCCCACTCATTTCCTATCTATTTAAACGAGCTGAAGGTCCTCAGACCTCACACCACACACACGAACCAAACACTTCATCACTCTTCTTCCCAGCAAGCTCTTTTCCTCTCCTTTCCCCTCTGTTTCACTCGGATTCCAGGCAGGACAGTAAAGGGAGTCTCTTTCTTCTCCTCCAGGAGCTTCATTCGAGGTAAGGGGGTATATTCTTGGGTGCCTTGTGGGAAAACCGAGTGAGGACTGATTCAGTGTGTTTGAAATGCTTGAAATTATCATTGTATATGCATGTTTATATATATCTGTTACCGAGTGATGAATTGCGGTATGATATGTATACATTGGACTGAAATTACTAAGAAAACATGGGTACCGTGTGATTTCCAGTAAAAATAAATATGATAACAAGTTATTTTACTCGGTTTTATGATAATCTGACCGGTTTTACTTATATATATACTCGAATTTGCTTACTTATACTCGGATATTAGCCTTTCATTTGATTTCACTCGGACAACATAGTATTTCACTCGGTAAACACTCTAATTCTCTCGGACAACATCTCCCAGGTTATATTTCACTCGGTATTTTCCTTAATTTCACTCAGAAAACATATTTACCTTTACTCAGAGCCCCTTTTTAGAAAATTCATTCGGAAAAACATTAAATTTAACTCGGACAGTAGCTTCCAACTTCATTTCACTCGGCAAAACCATTATTACACTCATCAAATTGTTATTTTCACTAAAGGAAGTCCTTTCAACTTGATGCAACTCGGTTTATAAAGACAACTCACCAGAAGACCCTTCCAAACCTGATTTCACTCGGAATCAGGATTATCTTACTCGGTTTTCACTTTATCCGCATGATTCTTATTCAGACAGAGCCCTCTTAATTAATATAACTCGGTAAACTCATAATTCCACTCGGAAAATACCTTATTTCACTCAGAAATCATTTTATTCTCACTCAGGAGAACCCATTCAGTGATTTTACTTGGTTAATGATTCATTTCACTCAGCAAAGATGTTATTTTACTCGGAGAATTCCTTTTAATTCAATTTCACTCGGCATTCAACTCATTCCACTCGGAAAACTCAATTTTTCACTCAATATTAAACCTTTCTTTTGGAAATCAATATTTCTACTCGGATTTAACTCATTTCTACTCGGATTTAATGTTGTTCCAGTCGGAAAACAATTTTTCCAGTGTCATTTCACTCGGATTTTGAACCAGATCGCTTGGAGAACCCCTCTCTGTATGATTCCACTCGAAATCATACATATTTCACTCGGATTTACCTATGTTTCACTCGGAAAACTCTATTTTAGTGTTTTTCACTTGAAATCTCAATTGGAAACCTATTTTTAATACTTATTTAAGTTATTGGTAAGCTATAAATGATATTCTTATTCCTTTATTATCATTATTTCTTGTCAAACTTAATATTGTTATCCTTATTATTATTTTTATCATCATTATACTTTGTTAAAACATCTAAATTATGTATAAATACATAAAGTATACATTATTTTACTCTTTATGAAAGAATATGTATATAATAGATATATTTCTAAAATAATAAACGAATATCTTACGAGGTTTAAATGATTGAGGATATTCAAAGAACTTGAGAATGACATGATGAAACTGGAAACACATAAGATACCCAGTAATCAATTGATAAGATAAATGCATTCCGCATCATGAAAATATTTTTGAAGAAGAAAAACCTCTAGAGCATACACTTGGTACAGTGGAGGACACTCACGTTCGATCTCCATGAAGAATCTTGGGAGTACAACTGGAACGGCAACCCAATGGCATCAGAGTCGCACCTGATAGCCGGGTGAGACGATGCAATTCTAGTGTACTTTGACTAAATAACGGAGTGTAACTATGATCGTAGGGATCCAAGTTCCAAAAATATTTAAATTAATGATGAGAACCAATGAGTTCATTTTGTACCACATGGAACTTGGGCGGACCCTGATCGCTCTAGATGATTGGAATGGTGATATTCCAAAGAATGAGAAGAAGATGAAACGATTTATCGGGCCCACATGCATCATGAGACTTAATCAAAGATAAATCATAATAAATCCGCACTCATGCATTCATTTGTTATAATTGTGAATATATTATATGTATGATTTATTTCATGATTGTTATAATTGTGAACATGACGATTATGTGATGATAACATGCTTGATTGTTACAAACATGCTAAATGTATGATCTATGTGACATTGTATGTTAACTGGATTACGTTCGCACCGGAGGAACCAATCAAGGTCTTGGGTTATACTCACCCTTACTGTTGAACATTTTTCAGAGGAATTAGAACTCAAGAACCCGAGTGTGAAGATCAGCAGTACGCTGAACC
Source organism: Clitoria ternatea (assembly GCA_037962975.1). Taxonomy (NCBI): domain Eukaryota; kingdom Viridiplantae; phylum Streptophyta; class Magnoliopsida; order Fabales; family Fabaceae; genus Clitoria; species Clitoria ternatea. The sequence goes on along the minus strand of CM075669.1, from coordinate 270,599,395 downwards.
CAGTGAGAATAATCACTAGGAATAGAACGTTTATAATCAGACATCGGATGACTGTATAATATTTAAGGGTGCCTGCGTGCCCCATTCTATTAAGAGTACATTTATTTACAGTTTGTGAATGACTATGTGATATATACAATATTACTTCCGCTGATCTGCCACGTATTTATTTTTTAAAAAAAAAAAATATTCACTTTTTCTAAAAACTGTTAACACTCTCAGTTAAATGGGATGAACCTACAGAAGGATTTGTCTTATCTAACCGAGGGTGTTACAAAGGTGGTATCAGAGCATAGTCGATTCATTAAGCTTGTGGAGTGGACCATTAGGTTTCCACGTACTCTGATAGAAATATTGAACAGTCCATAACACTCCTTAGACTAAAATCCTATATGGAATACTCCACATAACACATACCCTAAATCTATTTATTGATATTCTTTCAGCAAATTCCTAATGGCACGCCAGAATAACAATCACGTGATGGAGAATCTTCTTACCAGAATTGTGGAGGTAATAGAAAGACAAGAGTTACCTCATACTTCTGCCAGGCAAGGATTAGCTGATTTTCAAAGGAACAATCCTACGCAGTTCAAAGGAGGCTTCAATCCAGAAGGAGCACAGCTATGGATTGAACACCTTGAAAAGATTTTTGTCGCTATGCGATGTTCCGATGAGGATTGTGTAACCTTTGCGGTCTTCATGCTGGTTGGAGAAGCAGAACATTGGTGGACTCATGCTAGAATCAGACTAGCTACTGATGGGCATATCATTACTTGGGGACGATTTAAGACGGAATTCCTCGCTAAATATTTTCCCGAAGATATAAGGAGGCAAAAAGAGCAAGAATTCTTCAATCTGAAACAAGGCAATATGACTGTTGGGGAGTACGCTGCTAAGTTTGATGAACTGGCAAAATGTTGTTCTTACTACACTCACATGGGAGAAGCATCAAGATGTGCAAAGTTCAAAGCAGGACTACGACATGAGATTCGTCAAGTTATATGTTGTCAACAAATTACACAATTCACCATTTTGGTTGACAGATGCCGTATATTTGAGAACACCTCTAATCTTCGACGACCTGGAGCGTCTAATCATGGGCCAGAGCGACGTATGCCAGATCGACACCAAAGAAGGGATTTTCGAGGAGATCGACCGTATTTTCGATCTTTCAACTCAGTCAACCGAATTCCTCCTAAAGGTCAGGAGAACCAAAGAAGTAGAAACTGCACAATTTGTGGACGGATCGGACATCGTGATGATGACTGTTGGTACAAGAATAAAAATAACCAACAACAAGTACCCTAAAGACAGGCAGTACGACCAACAAGTCAAGGAAATGGAGGATCTACTGCAAATGTCTCTACCAACAATACCCCGAGAATGCAAAATGTTCCCCGCAACAACAATTTCAGACAGAACAATAATTCTGGAAGGCCCGGAAATAACTCAACCGGAAGGCCAGGGGGAAATGCCAGAGTTTTTACCATGAATAGTGCAGAAGTATCACAAGAGAACGATCTTGTGCAAGGTACATGCTTTATAGGAAGTACTCTATTAAATGTATTATATGATTCTGGAGCCACTCATTTTTTCATATCTGAGAATTGTGTAAAACATTTAAAGCTTCCTACAACCTCTTTGCCCTATCAAATGATTGTCACAACTGCCGCCAATAAGCCTATTTGCTCTACTCGCATATGTCTAGAATGTCCTCTTAACATCGAAGGGAAAGCTTATCAGGTAGATCTGATATGTTTACCTTTGATTGATCTAGACATTGTTCTAGGGATGAATTGGCTTGCTGCCAATCATATTCTGATTGACTATCATAATAGATCCATCTCTCACGGGTCTGCTACATCTGAATATGATCAAGTCACAGATTCTTGCCTTGTTAACTCAGAAAAGGTAAGTTCAAAAGAAATCCAACTGTACATGATCCTTACTGAAACTGAAAGTAAGGCCACTCCTCAACTTGGACAGATTCCTGTTGTTCAAGAATTTCCAGAAGTATTCCCTGAGGATATAAGCGAGTTACCTCCAGAGCGAGAAGTCGAATTCAGTATTGATATTATACCGGGCGTGGGACCAATTTCTATTGCTCCTTACCGGATGTCACCCAAGGAACTCAGCGAACTTAAAGAGCAATTAGAAGAACTTCTGGAGAAAGGTATGATTAGACCCAGTGTCTCACCTTGGGGAGCACCAGTTCTTCTAGTCAAAAAGAAGGATGGCAGTATGCGATTATGTGTTGACTATCGTCAGTTAAATAAAGCTACGATCAAGAATCGATACCCTCTCCCAAGAATTGATGATTTGATGGACCAACTACGAGGAGCCACTATCTTCTTGAAGATTGATCTGCGATCAGGCTATCATCAAATCAGGGTAAAGAAAGACGATGTACCCAAAACGGCATTCAGAACACGATATGGGCACTATGAGTACCTTGTTATGCCCTTTGGAGTTACAAACGCACCTGCAGTCTTTATGGGATACATGAACCGAATCTTCCATGAGTACTTGGACAAATTCGTGGTCGTATTCATTGACGATATTCTCGTTTACTCCAAGAGCCATGAGGAACACGAGGAGCATCTTCGAATTGTTCTGAACACTTTGCGTGCAAGACAATTGTACGCTAAGTTTTCAAAATGTGAATTCTGGTTGACGGAAGTGAAATTCTTAGGACATGTCATTTCTAAGGAAGGAATTGCTGTGGACCCTACAAAGGTAGAAGCTGTACTAAGTTGGGAACGACCTAAGAATGTGACGGAAATCCGCAGTTTCCTTGGACTGGCTAGATATTATCGTCGATTCATCGAGAATTTCTCTCGAATTGCAGCACCTTTAACTAAGCTGACTCGTAAAGATCAACCATTCGAATGGACTGATAAGTGTGAAAGCAGTTTTACGGAGTTACGCCAACGACTCACTAGCGCACCTGTATTGATTTTGCCAGATCCTGCCAAGCCATATGAAGTGTACTGTGATGCGTCAAAACAAGGACTAGGATGTGTCCTAATGCAAGAAAGGAAAGTTGTTGCTTATGCTTCAAGACAGCTAAGAACCCATGAAGTTAATTATCCCACACATGATTTGGAATTAGCTGCTGTTGTGTTTGCCTTGAAAATCTGGAGACACTACTTGTATGGTACATACTTCAAAGTCTTCAGTGATCATAAGAGCTTGAAGTATCTATTCGATCAGAAGGAGTTGAACATGCGACAACGTAGGTGGATGGAGTTTATCAAAGATTACGATTTTGAACTCCGATACCATCCTCGGAAAGCTAATGTTGTGGCTGATGCACTCAGTAGAAAGGCTTTACGTCTCTCATACATGATGACGAAGGAGTTAGAATTGATTGAACAGTTTCACGATTTGAACCTAGCAGTAATACCAAAAAGGGGAAGCCTTATGGTTGGAATGCTAAGGATTTCCAATGAATTCTTGGAACAAATCAAAGAAGCTCAAGCCAATGACCAGGAATTACAAGATCTAGCAGAAAAGACAAAAGAAGGAGTCTCAGAGTTTACCAAAGATGAATATGGAGTGATCAAGTATCAACAGAGGTTCTGTATTCCAGTCAACGCAGATCTTAAGAGATCTATCCTGGATGAAGCACACAAGAGTAAGTACAGTATCCACCCAGGATCAACCAAGATGTACCAGGACTTGAAGAAATTATTCTGGTGGCAAGGAATGAAAAGGGATATCGCTGAATACGTAACAGCTTGCCTGATGTGTCAGAAGGTAAAGGCGGAACAACAACGACCAAGTGGGACCCTTCGTCCTCTGGATATTCCAGAATGGAAATGGGATGAGATTGCTATGGACTTCGTGAGTGGATTTCCCAGAACATCAGCTGGATGTGATGCTATTTGGGTAATCGTGGATCGATTAACAAAGACCGCTCACTTCATTCTTGTCAATATGAAGTATTCCCTAGAAAAACTCACCCAGATCTATATCAAGGAGATTGTACGATTACATGGAATTCCCACTACGATTGTATCTGATCGAGATCCTCGTTTCACATCTCAGTTTTGGAAGAGCCTGCAACAAGCTCTAGGAACTCGTCTGAAGTTAAGTTCCGCATACCACCCACAGACAGACGGACAATCAGAAAGAACAATCAAGACTCTTGAAGATTTGTTACGTCTTTGTGTCTTGGAACATAGTGGAAGTTGGCAAGAATATCTCCCACTTATTGAGTTCACTTACAACAACAGCTATCATGCAAGCATTGGAATGGCCCCTTATGAAGCTTTGTATGGAAGAAAATGCCGTACACCTTTATGTTGGTACGAGACTGGTGAAAAGACAATAATTGGACCAGAGATTGTTCAGAAGACAACAGAACAAGTTCAGAGGATTCAAATGGCAATGAAGGCTTCGCAAGATAGACAAAAGAGTTACTATGACAAGCGACGGAAGCCATTAGAATTTGAAGAAGGTGACCATGTATTTCTCAAAGTTACCCCTACCACTGGAGTAGGAAGAGCTTTGAAGGCCAAAAAGTTAAGCCCCAGATACGTAGGACCCTATCAGATTCTGCAAAAGATAGGAACTCATGCGTACCGCATTGCTCTGCCACCCGAGCTGACAAACCTTCACAATGTATTTCATGTCTCTCAACTCCGCAAATATGTACCAAGCCCTGATCATGTTCTAAGTCCCGATCAATTTGTTCTGAAAAAAAATCTTACCTTTGAAGCATCGCCAGTTAAGATTGCTGACCGACGTGTCAAACAGCTAAGAGGCAAAGAAATTCCTTTGGTCAAGGTAGTTTGGAGTCAGACAGATGATGGGGATGCTATTTGGGAAATTGAGGAGAAAATGAGAGAATTGTACCCTCAATTGTTTTAACTTTAAATTTCGGGACGAAATTTCTAAAAGGAGGGGAGAATGTAACATCCCTGTTTTTAGAAACAATTTTATCCTTGTAAATTTTCATTATGGAGGGTTTGTAAGCAAGAATAAGTCAAGATATACCTTGTTGATGGTCTGTAGTACCTCAAAAATGTCATTTTTGCACGTAATAATAGAGTTTATATGGAATATTAGTGAAATTATGCAAAAAACCGAGTGAAAAGTGCTCTGTTCCGAGTGACAGAGAAGAATTCCGAGTGAAGGATCAGGAATTCCGAGTGAAGGATGGAATTTCGAGCCAGAGTCATGTTTTCCGAGTAAAACATGACTGAAGGAACTACCACCGAGTGGAATCCTGACCTGAGATGCAATTCTGAGTGAAGTGTGTTCAAGAGAACACCTTCTAGATGAAATTCCGAGTCAAAACACCCCGGAATGACTCATTTCCGAGACAAGCCTTGCCAAGTACTTCTTTTTCGAAGGAAATTGCTCTGATTGAAGTATTCCGAGTGAAAGAAAGCTTTAATACCTAAGTTTATATTGATTTGATGCTTCTTACCGAGTGAGACGCATTATGGAAGTATTTCGAACGATTCTTATGTAATTACTTAAAGATCCGAGTGGAAATGGAAGAAGGAACCATTCCGAGAGAAATATAGAGAGGCTGAACCATTACCGAGTGAGAAAGCAAGTGTTGAGTCAGTTTTGGAAGAATTCCGAGCCATGAAGGGCGGATTCGTTCAAGCGAATCGGATTTCGCTCAAGCGATCCGATGTCATTAACCATCCGATGTCTTCTATGTCACATCGGATAGCTGAAGTAAGAAAAGATTTGATTACTTACACCACACCGAATGAGCATATGTACACACCGGATGGCTACTAGATCCGTCCTTACATTAGGAGTTCACACCGGCTAGAGGAAGTTGTTCTTAAACCGATGTGCACACCAAACAATTCTGAGACGGCGTTCATCAAAACCGATCTCTTTGTAGCCTCACAACACCGCCCACTTTCCACAGACGGAGTCCTTAACTCCTTCACACATACCGTCCTCTATTTCTTACTTCACACTCAACACCGCCTTCTTGCATGGCTGTTGTCCCTCAAATCACTACACTCCGCCCTCATAATTTAACACCGCCTTAACACTCTATACCGCCTCACAACTTCACTCCGCCCTCACTTCACTCCGCCTTTATATTCAACACCGTCTTCTTCACTCCATGCCGCCCTCATAATTCAATACCGCCCTCACATGTGATACCGGCCTCTTTGCCAACACTGAATTCCACTTTAGATAGTGGTCAACCCACTTAATCATATAAAGCCAAGAATGATTGGCACAACGAACCAATCAGAGGAGAAAGTTGCCTCCATTATGATAACTTTATATATTTTATCCCAATCTAATGCAAAGCTGACTGTAAAAGGAGTCAAAAGGCTCCATTATTCCACCTAATTCTCCAATCGATGTCTCCCACTTGTCTCCCCACTCATTTCCTCTCTATTTAAACAAGCTGAAGGTCCTCAGACCTCACACCACACACACGAACCAAACACTTCATCACTCTTCTTCCCAGCAAGCTCTTTTCCTCTCCTTTCCCCTCTGTTTCACTCGGATTCCAGGCAGGACAGTAAAGGGAGTCTCTTTCTTCTCCTCCAGGAGCTTTATTCGAGGTAAGGGGGTATATTCTTGGGTGCCTTGTGGGAAAACCGAGTGAGGACTGATTCAGTGTGTTTGAAATGCTTAAAATTATCATTGTATATGCATGTTTATATATATCTGTTACCGAGTGATGAATTGCGGTATGATATGTATACATTGGACTGAAATTACTAAGAAAACATGGGTACCGTGTGATTTCCAGTAAAAATAAATATGATAACAAGTTATTTTACTCGGTTTTATGATAATCTGACCGGTTTTACTTATATATATACTCGAATTTGCTTACTTATACTCGGATATTAGCCTTTCATTTGATTTCACTCGGACAACATAGTATTTCACTCGGTAAACACTCTAATTCTCTCGGACAACATCTCCCAGGTTATATTTCACTCGGTATTTGCCTTAATTTCAATCAGAAAACATATTTACCTTTACTCAGAGCCCCTTTTTAGAAAATTCATTCGAAAAAACATTAAATTTAACTCGGACAGTAGCTTCCAACTTCATTTCACTCGGCAAAACCATTATTACACTCATCAAATTGTTATTTTCACTAAAGGAAGTCCTTTCAACTTGATGCAACTCGGTTTATAAAGACAACTCACCAGAAGACCCTTCCAAACCTGATTTCACTCGGAATCAGGATTATCTTACTCGGTTTTCACTTTATCCGCATGATTCTTATTCAGACAGAGCCCTCTTAATTAATATAACTCGGTAAACTCATAATTCCACTCGGAAAATACCTTATTTCACTCAGAAATCATTTTATTCTCACTCAGGAGAACCCATTCAGTGATTTTACTTGGTTAATGATTCATTTCACTCAGCAAAGATGTTATTTTACTCGGAGAATTCCTTTTAATTCAATTTCACTCGGCATTCAACTCATTCCACTCGGAAAACTCAATTTTTCACTCAATATTAAACCTTTCTTTTGGAAATCAATATTTCTACTCGGATTTAACTCATTTCTACTCGGATTTAATGTTGTTCCAGTCGGAAAACAATTTTTCCAGTGTCATTTCACTCGGATTTTGAACCAGATCGCTTGGAGAACCCCTCTCTGTATGATTCCACTCGAAATCATACATATTTCACTCGGATTTACCTATGTTTCACTCGGAAAACTCTATTTTAGTGTTTTTCACTTGAAATCTCAATTGGAAACCTATTTTTAATACTTATTTAAGTTATTGGTAAGCTATAAATGATATTCTTATTCCTTTATTATCATTATTTCTTGTCAAACTTAATATTGTTATCCTTATTATTATTTTTATCATCATTATACTTTGTTAAAACATCTAAATTATGTATAAATACATAAAGTATACATTATTTTACTCTTTATGAAAGAATATGTATATAATAGATATATTTCTAAAATAATAAACGAATATCTTACGAGGTTTAAATGATTGAGGATATTCAAAGAACTTGAGAATGACATGATGAAACTGGAAACACATAAGATACCCAGTAATCAATTGATAAGATAAATGCATTCCGCATCATGAAAATATTTTTGAAGAAGAAAAACCTCTAGAGCATACACTTGGTACAGTGGAGGACACTCACGTTCGATCTCCATGAAGAATCTTGGGAGTACAACTGGAACGGCAACCCAATGGCATCAGAGTCGCACCTGATAGCCGGGTGAGACGATGCAATTCTAGTGTACTTTGACTAAATAACGGAGTGTAACTATGATCGTAGGGATCCAAGTTCCAAAAATATTTAAATTAATGATGAGAACCAATGAGTTCATTTTGTACCACATGGAACTTGGGCGGACCCTGATCGCTCTAGATGATTGGAATGGTGATATTCCAAAGAATGAGAAGAAGATGAAACGATTTATCGGGCCCACATGCATCATGAGACTTAATCAAAGATAAATCATAATAAATCCGCACTCATGCATTCATTTGTTATAATTGTGAATATATTATATGTATGATTTATTTCATGATTGTTATAATTGTGAACATGACGATTATGTGATGATAACATGCTTGATTGTTACAAACATGCTAAATGTATGATCTATGTGACATTGTATGTTAACTGGATTACGTTCGCACCGGAGGAACCAATCAAGGTCTTGGGTTATACTCACCCTTACTGTTGAACATTTTTCAGAGGAATTAGAACTCAAGAACCCGAGTGTGAAGATCAGCAGTACGCTGAACCCAGTGAGAATAATCACTAGGAATAGAACGTTTATAATCAGACATCGGATGACTGTATAATATTTAAGGGTGCCTGCGTGCCCCATTCTATTAAGAGTACATTTATTTACAGTTTGTGAATGACTATGTAATATATACAATATTACTTTCGCTGATCTGCCACGTATTTATTTTTAAAAAAAAAATATTCACTTTTTCTAAAAACTGTTGACACTCTCAGTTAAATGGGATGAACCTACAGAAGGATTTGTCTTATCTAACCGAGGGTGTTACACAACCACTCTTCGTTGTTGCATCAAGACACAACCTAAGCCCATCTTAGAAGCATCACAATAAACCACAAAGTCTTCTTGTGGGTCAGGCAAGGTTAAGACTAGAGCAGATGTAAGCTTCGTTTTTAGTTCCTGAAAACTCCTCTCACATTCTGACGTCCAATCAAAAGGTTGATTCTTCCGGGTTAGACGAGTCATTGGTAGGGAAATTTGAGAAAACCTCTCAATGAATCTCCGATAATAACCAGTTAATCCCAGGAAGCTTCGTATCTCAGTGACTGTAGTAGGTCTCTCCCAGTTCGTTACAGCTTCAATTTTAGAAGGGTCCACAGACACTCCTTCGCTTGAGATTACATGACCTAGAAACTTTACTTCCTTCAACCAGAATTCACATTTTGACAACTTGGCATACAACTGTTTCTCTTTCAGAATCTATAATACCACTCGAAGATGCTTTTCATGTTCCTCCCACGTCTTAGAATAAATCAAAATGTCATCAATGAAGATAATAACAAACTGATCTAAGTATGAATGGAATACTCGATTCATGTAATCCATGAATACAGCTGGGGTATTGGTTACTCCGAAGGGCATCATAAGATACTCGTAATGGCCATAGCGTGTTCTAAAAGCTGTCTTTGAAATATCCTCAGACTTGACACGAATCTGATGGTATCCCGATCGTAGATCAATCTTGGAAAATACAGTAGCGCCTCTCAATTGATCTATCAAATCATCAATTCTGGGCAAAGGGTATCTATTCTTCACCGTCAATTTGTTCAACTGACGATAATCTACACATAATCTCATGCTTCCATCTTTCTTCTTGACAAGTAATACTGGCGCTCCCCATGGTGACACACTGGGCCTGATAAAATGCTTCTCTAATAACTCTTCAATTTGCTCCTTTAGTTCTGCCAGTTCAATAGGTGACATGCGATATGGAGCCTTAGATACTGGTTCTACTCCTGGAATTAAATCAATTGAGAATTCTATCTTACGTTCTGGAGGTAAACTTGAGACATCCTCAGGAAATACTTCAGGAAATTCAAAAACAACTGGCATCTCGATTGCTTTAGATTCACCATCTCCTTGTGAAAGAGTAAACAAGGCAAATAATTGGCTTTCACCTTGTAAGGCAAAGAGTTTGAGATTGTCGGAAGTAAGATTTTCTTCTGATGGAAGTATCACAGTTTTGTTATGACAGTCTACCAAGACTCGATTTGCCGATAACCAGTCCATCCCTAGGATTACTTCCAGATCCTTCAGAGGTAAACAAACAAGATCTACTAGAAAGTTTTTACCTTCTATGAGCATAGAACATTCGTTACACACCTTAGTAGTCCTAAGTTGTGTACCGGTGGGAGTGGAAACAATCAGATCATATGTCATAGGCTTCACAGGTAATTGAAGGCGTCGAACACACTCATCAGAAATAAAAGAATGTGTAGCACCAGAATCAAATAACACAGATAAGATTATACCATTGATTTCACACTTACTTTGTACGAGGTCATCAGCTTGGTCTGCCTCTGAACCGCTGATGGCAAAGACTCTCCTAGTTGTTGATTGTAACCTCTGGTCTGTTGACTCCCTGTTCTGTCTTGGAGGTTGAGCAGCTCGTGTGTTTCCTCCATGACCTCCCTGATAGTTAGAGCCTTTTTGATTATTCATAGTGTTGATGTTGTTGTTTTGTCGGTTCTACGGGCAATTTGGACTGATGTGTCCTTTCTGATTACAACGATAGCAGGTAACCTCTCCCAGGTGTCGGGTGCAATCGCGTATATGATGATTACCTCCGCAATTATGGCACTTGATATTCGTATGATTGCTGCGTCTTTGGGAAGATGATGATCCTCCCTTGAAATGATTTGGATAGAACGTCCATCTCCTTTTGAAATCAACTGACTGAGGTTTGAGTTGTTTATTGGCCTTTTCATGTGCCAGTCTGGCTTGGTGATTTTCTTCAAAAATTCTGCATTTGTTGATCAGAATAGGAAAACTCCGAATTTCTTGGTACCCTATCGCCTCTTTAATTTCCAGATTCATCCCGTTCTCAAATTTAACACATTTCAATTCTTCGGCACCAGCCTGTTGAAAAGGGGGGTAAAAGAGAGATAGTTCTTCAAACTTTGCAGCATATTCTCCAACAGACATTGAGCCTTGTTTCAGCTCCATAAATTCCAGCTCTTTGCGGCTTTTCACACTTGCTGGAAAATATTTCTCCAGGAAACAGTCTTTGAAATTGACCCAGTTCAAGGGTCTGTCAGCCTCGATCAAACGGATTCTAGCATGAATCCACCAGTTTTCTGCCTCTTCCACCAACATATAGGTGGCATACTCCACCTTTTCGCATTCAGTGCAGGGCAATGCTCGAAAGATGCGCTCTATTTCCTTGGCCCAAAGATATGCTCCTTCTGGATTATAACCTCCTTTGAATTGTGAAGGCTTTCTTTTCAGGAAGTGGTCTAACCCATGAAGTCCTCCAGTGCTCCTTGGTTGGTTTTGTCGTTCTATGGCTTCAGCTAAGCGGTTGAAAGCTGCTGCCATATCGTTGTTGTTGTTGTTGTTGTTGTTGTTGTTTCTTGCCATCCTACATTCGTAGTTTGGTTTATACTAATTCTAAGGGAAAATATATTGTATTATAACCTAACTATAAATATTCTACAGTTCATCAATTAAGCAATAAATTGTATAACATATTTATCATATTACCAATAATAATCAAACAAATCATTTTGCAATTAATCAGTCAGGCACAAGTCAGATAGTACACACTTAACATGTTATCAAATAAGGAATCGAACATTTCACATATTATATCAAGAAACAGTACATGTCATAGCAATTGGTCCTGAATTTTTGAAAATGCTCTGATACCACCAATGTGACGTCCCGTGTAATTTTCCGAATAAATTTTTCACGTTTTTTAAAAGATCATTTTAAAATTCATAAGTTAAATCAGAGTTCGCGTAACGATTGATAATTGTGGAATATTAATCATGTATGCTAGTCGTATATAATAAAATTTATGAAAATATTTGCTTAGCAAAAACAACTTAGAAGTAATAGTACTTAGCATATAATATTTATTACAACTCATTAAAATCAAAGTCCAAGTAATAATTCAAATATTCGTCAATCATGGCATCAATCTTCGTTCTGCGTGGCATTCACTGTAAAAATTGATGTAAGAGTGAGACAGAATATAGAATAAGTATAAAATAGATAAAATTGCACAAACACAATCAACAAATCATAATGATATGATGGTTATGCCAGATGAATTCACTTATATTTAATGAGTCTTTAATTAGTCAATGATGTCATGCTGGATCCATTTGGTTTGGTGGGAATACTGCAGTAAAAGGTCTCATAGAGACACCGGTAGGAATTAATACATTCATGGATCCCTACAGCCCCATGACCAACACATCGGTAGGAATTAATACAGTCATGGATCCCTACAACCCCATGACCAACACATCACAAAAATAGGGCTTTAACTCATCATAGAGTAACCCCCCACCAGGGTAGGCAATCATGGAACCCCTAAATTCCATGGTGCGTCCAAATGCTTATGATGCATGAATGCCTTTAATTCTTATTACCATTTAACATACCATGATATCCATATTTCCAAAACCTCTTGGAGAATACAAGTCTTCAAGGGACACAACACATAATAATTCACAGAATCATGGATTTACTGTTTCAACCACATATGTCAATAACCAAAAGGCATTCATTTACATATAAATTAATTTCGTTATTCATAATTATTCACTACCACAATATACAAATTGTATGATACTCAACAGCATTCATAATAATTCATAAACACTCAAGAATTCAATAATAAATTATTACTCATAAAAAAAAAACATCATTTTTATCCATAATAACCATCATAAGTAAATTTCAGCATTTCCAAACAGTGACATGCGTTAGTAAAACAGTCATAATATGAGCAAATCAACTCCTTTTTAGGTGATTCCACTTTCTGTAGTTCAATAACATAATTGTCTACAACTTTCATGAAGAACACAATTTCAAATTCCGAACAGAAATATCACTTATTCACGAAATACCACACTGCCTCAGGGTGAGTTTTTCAAAACGTACATATGTTAGTAATTTCAGTGTTTCTGGAGTTACAAAAATGCTTTTTGCATGAAACCAGTTCTAAATTACTCTTAACACAAATATCTACAATTTTTATGAAGATCATAAATTCAAATTCTAAGCAGAAATACCATTTATCCATAAAATACAACACTGCCTCCAGGTGAGTTTTCAAAACGTACATATATTAGTATTTTCAACGTTTTTAGAGCTACACAAATGATTTTAACATGAAACTAGTTCTAAAATACTCTTAACATAATTATCTACAACTTTCATGAAGACACCAACAACTAATTCATACCACAAAATTCCCAGTATTGAAAACAAGATTCGGATTTCATAGTTAACAGATTTGCATCATGAACATACTTCTATATTTTGAGCATAACTAGAGTTACAAGCATCTTTTTAACTTGAAACCACTTTCTATAAATCCCTAACATGTATATCTACAACTTTCGTGAAGACATCAGAGGCTGATTATGCATGTATAATTCCCAGAATATCAAAATATGCATAGAACATAGCTTAAACATTTCACTCAGTCATGCTGTAGTATTTTGGCTATAACTTTTGCTATACATATCCAAATCAGTTGAATCAGGTATCCAAATTCACATAACAAAAAGATCTACAACTTTCATGAAGACGTCAGAGTCAAATTCATACGTTTTCAGCTTCAAAATTAAGCAACAAGATACGAAATTAAAACTGGAATCCTAGAACAGCATACAACTCTACCCATTTCACAAATATTCACAACCCTGTCCCCTCTTACTTGGTTTGCCGACTGAAAATGGCCTCTTGCTGTCCTGGCTTCTGTTCGAAGGAGTTATTTAGAAAGTAAGGAAATTGAATGAAAGATATTTCACTAGCTTTGTTCTAATCCGTTCTGGTCTAGCAAAAATGGCAGGATTAATAATGCAAGAGAAGTGGGGAACATTAGTTGAAGGATTAGGTGGAATAATGAAGCCTTTTGACTTCTTTTCAGAGTCAGCTTTGCATTGATTGGAATAAAATATTCAAAAGTATTATAATGGATGTACTTTCCCCTGTGATTGGTTCGTTGTGCCACTTATTTTTGGATTCATGTGATTAAGTGGGCTAATCACTAGCTGAAGTGGAATTAAAAAAAATGTTCAGTGTTGAATGATTTGCAGAGGTCGGTATGGCGTGAGGGCGGTATTGAGTGTGAAGGGCGGTGTTGAGTGTGAAGGGCGGTGTTGAGTGTGAAGGGCGGTGTTGAGTGTTTCTTAAGAAATATCCATGCCCTAAAAGACGTTCACGTTACTCCGCCAAGGCATTTGACCTCGTCAATGCTTATTACTCTGCCAAGGCATTAGTTGACATCCGATCTTCTTCTTTGAAGTCTTGAAGTCGTCCTAACCTTGGAGGTCAGAACGGATCAGAAGTGTTCCTTCCGATCTCACTCAGCTGACTCCTCTTCCTTCATCCTTTCACTCGGTCAAGTTCTAGTCCGACTGGAATTCTACCAGTCGTGTGAAGAAAAAGGAAAACTGAGTCCCCTCGGTAAATCTCCTGAAACCGACTCCAATCACTCAGTTTTTCATTGCCAAAACCGACTCAACATCAGGTCAGTCATCACTCGGTGATCCATCTCCAAACCGAGTCACCTCAATCAATCTATCACTCAGTAAACTTAATACAACACTGACCATCACTCACTCAAACTTCCACTTGGTATCTTTGCCTATTCTCACTCGAAAAATACCATAGCCTCACTCGGATTCACTCGGCTAATCGTCACTTAGTCAAGATCAAACCAACTTCTTCAACTACGTTTCACTCAGGGTCCATCAAGTCCATTGCTACTCGGAAATATATTTTCCTCTGTACTCCACTCGAAAATGAAAATTCTCAGCGAGTTTTTACTCGGAACTGCAATGTCTGACTATGAGTGACTCGGAAACGAGTCATTCAGAAGTATTTGACTCGGAAATAAGTCTCTCTAATTAATTTAACTTGGCAGTGAGTCACCCCAAGATGTGTCACTCAGATTCTCTCACCCAGAAGTGGTTCTATCAGTTCCACTCCACACATAAGTGTCTCGGGTGCAGGAATTTCACTCGGAATAAACTCACTCGGCCATATTCCACTCGGAAAGCACAACCTTCACTCGGAATTTTACATTTTCACTCGGAATTTCTCTTAGTCACTCGGAATTTTCCTTCTTCACTCAGAATTTTCATTCTTCACTCGGACAGAGCCCTTTTTCACTCGGAAATTCGTTTCTAAGGCATATTTTACCCGGAAAATGGATCTTATCAATACAGGTCTATGTAATTTCTATAATTATACCCAAAAATGGAATTTTTTTTTGGAGTATTATAAACCATCCATAGAGCGTTTTATTCATTGATCAACACTTACAGGCCTTCCATGCTTCATAATTTACATAATTGAACTACTATTAAAGCAGGATGTTACAATTCCCACAGTCAGATCCATAATTATTGTTGATAATTCCATTGTGCATATGCATTAGCCATAAGAGCATTTGTATATTGCATGGAGATATGCTAGAAGTTGATGATGATTGAGATTGTGGTATGGTGTTGATGAGATGGGTAACTAAATACCTAAAAGACCATATATGAATAATAAATGATATGAATATATCTAAAACGACGTTGAATATGACGATATGTGTGTGATGGCCCATTATAATGTTGGGCATGATTAATTATGATATATGATTATGATGATAGCCCATGGTGGCTTTGAGAAAAGACCTAGATGGTCAATATTGGTGATATGGCCCATTGTGGCAGTGTGATAAATGTGTATATGCCTGCTTTGCTATGAATTGATTAATGAATATGAAATAAGTGTATGTTATTGAATCAATGATTTGTTATGAATATTGATATGTTTAGCAAAGTATACATGATGTTGATATACATATGCACATAATCTCAATTGTATTCATATCGTCATTTGAAATATATAATTCACTCTCCCATGTGGTCTAACTTTTAGTATTAATGCAGGAATGTCATGGGATGAGGATGGTTTTAACATAAAGCTTTTGTGAAGGTAAAATAGTGGTAATGGAATGCCTTGGCCAGCAGCATTGTAATTTAATGTGTCGTGCATATAATAGATACGATGATGTTATTATTTATTGATGTTGATGGATGAATTTCTGAATATGTACCAATATGGCTGATGTATAAATATTGGGGGTATTAGGATTCATACACAATAGATGAATATAACAGTGTTGATTATGTAGCCACTTTGGGAATGTATATGTGTTGGAGATTTACTACTTTAAGGTTGAATCGAATGTGGTCAATTATGAAATTATGGACATTGGAGATGTATGATACATGACAATATAAATATATGTATATGTATATATATATATATATATATATATATATTAGGCATTGCATGTTTATGATTTATGTATAAGACTAGTTGTGGCCTAATAGGCTGGTGTTGTAGGGTTGCATGCTTTGCCGAGCCTTTTCTCATATCTTCATATATGGTACTAGGCGTGTGCCCGGTATACATATTATTATTCCGCTGTAAAACTCTGTTATTTTATATACCGTTATGGGCAACCTATTTAGCGATCCAGTTATATTTTATTAAATCCCACTCTTCGGTTTTCTGTGATTCGAGTCTTGATGTAGTCGTGGTGGTGCTTTGAAAATATTTCAAACGTGAAAAATTTACTTGCATTTTTATTAACTGTTTATTTAGATTACATCAGGATTCGAGTCCAGAAAATCGGGGGTGTTTCAGCTTATGCATCAAGGCAACTGAGGCAACATGAAGTTAATTATCCCACACATGATTTGGAATTAGCTACTGTGGTTTTTGCATTAAAGATTTGGAGGCATCATCTTTATGGAGCCAAATTTGAAGTTTTTAGTGATCATAAAAGTTTAAAATACTTGTTTGATCAAAAAGAGTTAAATATGATGCAGAGAAGATGGATGGAATTTCTGAAGGATTATGACTTTGAACTACAGTATCATCCTGGAAAGGAAAATGTAGTGGCAGATGCATTAAGTCGTAAATCTTTGCATGTGTCTTCAATGATGATCAAGGAGTTGGAAATGATAGAACAATTTAGGGATATGAATCTAGCCATGGAAGTGAGTCATAATAGCTATAGGCTTAGAATGTTAAGGGTAACAAATGACTTTTTGTTATAAGTTTTGGAGGCTCAACAAAAAGATATTTTTCTGCAAGAAAAGGAGGAGCTTCTAAAGCAAGGAAAAGAATTAGAATTTAAAGTTAGAACTGATGGGATATTGAGATACAAAGACAGAGTTTGTATTCCAGATCAAGGAGAATTGAGAAAGGCTATTTTGGAGGAGGCTCATAAAAGTAACATGAGTATTCATCCAGGAATTACCAAAACGTATCAGGATTTGAAGAAATTATTCTGGTGGCCTAGAATGAAGAAGGAAGTAGCAAAATTTGTGGCCTCATGTTTGATTTACCAAAAAGCAAAGGTAGAGCATCAAAAACCTTATGGAACACTACAATCATTGGAGGTTCCAGAGTGGAAATGGGATAGTATTTCTATGGATTTTATGACTACGCTACCAAGAACTTCTACAGGATATGATTCAATATGGGTAGTAGTGGATAGATTGACAAAATTTGCTCATTTTATTCCTATTAATATTCGATACTCTTTGGAAACGTTGACTCAGCTTTATATCAAAAAAATTGTAAGTTTGCATGGGATTCCTTCAAACATTATTTCTGATCGTGATCCACGCTTTACATCACGTTTTTGGAAAGTTTACACCATGCTTTGGGAACTAAACTTCATTTAAGTTCAGTATACCACCCTTAAATAGATGGTCAATCCATAAGGACAATTCAAACTCTTAAGGATTTGTTACAAGCTTGTGTTTTGGAACACAAAGGAAGTTGGGATCAAATCTTGCCATTAATTGAATTCACTTACAACAATAGTTTTCATGCAAGCATCAACATGGCACCATTTAAAGCACTTTATGGGAGAAAGTGTAGAACTTGATTGTGTTGGTTCGAGAGAGGAGAAAACTTGATGATAGGTCCTGATTTGGTACAACAAACTACAAAAAAGATCAAGTTGGTTCAGGAAAAGATGAGGACAGCACAAAGCAGACAGAAAAGTTATTATGACAAAAGGAGAAAACCTCTTGAATTTCAGGAAGGTGATCATGTCTTTTTAAAGGTCACACCCAAAATTGGGGTCGGTCGGGCAATGAAATCACGTAAACTTACACCTAAGTTTATTGGCCCTTATCAGATCCTAAAGAGAGTTGGTTCTCTTGCATATCAAATTGCTATGCCACCTTTTCTGTCAAACGTTCATAATGTCTTTCACGTATCTTAGCTACGTAAATATATTCCTGATCCTTCACATGTTATTGAGCCTGACAATATCCAAGTTAAGGATAATCTTACATATGATGCATCACCTGTCAAAATAACTGACAGAAGAATAAAACAACTAAGAGGAAAGGAAATTAGTGAAGGTTATCTGGAGTAGAACAGGAGATGAGGATGCTACATGGGAATTAGAATCTGAAATGAGAAAATCTTATCCTCACCTTTTTCTTTAAGGTATGTAAATTTCAAGGACGAAATTTTTTTAGGGGAGTAGAATTGTAACATCCTATAATTTTATTATATTTTTTTTATAAAAGGATAAAATTGTAAAGAAAATTATAACTTAAAATTTTGACAAAATTAGCTTCAGGTTCTTTAGAACTGATTGATCGTTGCAATTTATAGGATTTTATGGAAATTTTTGAATATTTTTAGAGATAAGTGAAAATAGTCCAAAATAGAGTTGGTTGGGTCTAAACCAGTACAGAAAAAGTTATCAAAAAATTATAAAACTTGATAGGGAGTTTAGATTCGTGCATGTGAGCTTAAGTTTAAAATTTCATAAAGTTTAGAGATCGTTTGGTTAGAAAAGTAAACCAATGAACTTATAAAAACGGGTATTTAAACATTTAGTAATTGAGATATTTAGTGTAAAAGAAATTTATAAAAAAATTATATTTATTTTACTAAGTACATTTTGAGTGTTCATAATAAAATTTTAAGTATAAAATTTATCTCATAAAAATACTTATAGTATAGTTATGGATAATTATGAAAGAAAAAATAAAAATAAAAATAAAATAATTTTTCACTACCTATAAATAGCTTCCGTAACTATGTGTCTGCACGTTCTTTTCCTTCTTTCTTCCTTCGGTGGAAGCAAAGCAAAGCCAGCAGGTACCCTCCTTCTTTATCTTCCTTTTATATATATATATATATATATATATATATATATATATATTATTTAATTATTTAATTAATCATTTAATTAATTAATTAATTATTTATTTACTTATTTATTTAATTTTATTAAATTGTTTAATTATTTAATTAATTGTATGTTTAATTGTTTAATTAATTAATAATTATTCATTTAAATGTTTATCTATTTATCTATTTGTTTATTTAATCTCTTAATTAATTATTTAATTGTTTAATAGTTTATTTAATTGTTTATTTATTTAGTTAATAGTTTATTTAATTGTTTATTTATTTAGTTAATTGTTTATTTGATTGTTTATTTATTTGTTTAGTTAATTTCTTAATTAATTATTTAATTGTTTAGTCATTTATTTAATTGTTTAATTTTTTATTTGCTTAGTTATTTATTTACTTGTTTATTTACTTGTTTAATTATTTATTTAATTAGTTATTTAATTATTTACTTAATTGTTTAGTTGTTTATTTAATTGTTTAATTATTTCTTTGTTTATTTATTTATTTATTTATTTATTTTACTCATTTATTGACTTTGTCATTTTTTATTATTCTACATTATTATTTATTCTGTTATTTTTTTTATTTATTATTAGTTCTATTTTTAATTGATTAATTTATATATATTTATTTATTTAATGTTTATTTATTTATTATTTACTATTATTATTATATAATTATGTATTTATTTATTCATTCATTTACTTATTTAAATGTTGGTTTATTTATTGGCTTATTTTAATATCATTTTTATTGATTTGATTTATTTATTTCTGATTTGTCCTGAACTGGGGTCAAGAGATCCGGTGTCAGGCAGCTCACAAATAGTAAGAAGATTGTGTCTCTGAAGACCGGTTGTGTGTATCCGGTCTCTGTAATCCGGCCTCTCAATGAGTGGAGGTCGGTCTTGTTGTCCTTGAGATCCTTCACACCGGCCTCTCACGTTGGTGTAGGCGACAGGTGGTGCCACCTGCGAAGATTCTCCGACGCTCAATTTAGAAGAGTGTATGAAACTCAATGAATATTCCAGTAGTATAATGGCGAGAATGACGGTAAGGACAACTTCCCTTTTTACATGTATTGCATCATGTTATTTATAATTGAGCGTGGAAGATGAATCGTTGGGTGTAAGTAGGCCCACTGGTTCTGATAACGTGTATAAAGAGACAATCCGAGTGGCCCAGTATTTAGAATGTGTCAGGAGGGTATGTGAATTATCAGTGTACTTTTCTGTCACATGGATGGAGGATAATCACCTTTTCCATAAATTCCGCTGGTGATTGTACCCACTCCTCTCGGTGAATGAAAGGGACATATTCCGCTGTGTAGAGTGCCTTTCTTGTTATGACACTGTGACAGTCGGTTATCAATGACCCGGTGTAAGAGGACGGATAAGTCACCCGGTGTCTCGGGTGTCACCTCTGACGACCGGTGTAAGAGAGGTTTGCCTAGTGTATTGCAGACCGGATCGACATTCTTGACACCGGTTGAACTCTAGGATGGCTATAATGACTTCACTTTAGGTGAGACCAGATCAACATGTTTACCGACTGGATCATTATCCTGGGATACCGATTGGCTTCCAGGACGGCTGAGACTGCCTCTTGCTCTTAGGACCGAAATCCAGACCGGATAACCTTGGAGCCGGTATCCAGACCAGATCATTTGTCCCCTAGCTTGTGTGAGGGACTGTAAGTTGCTCATATAAGCTATGCAGTTCATAAGAGGTCTGTATGCCGGCGTATCCTACAAGAATACAAGTTATGTTTTTTACCTTCGAAACACTCGTTAACCGTCGAATATTGTCCCCAAGCGTTATGGAGTGAACGGCTCTGAGTGATTCCGAGTGGACTATTTGACTTCTGAGTGATCGATTCTGAGTGAGGCATATTCTGGCCTTGTTACAAGGGAAGTTCCATTACGTGTAACCACCTCGTGTTGCTCAGTAAAATTCTGAGTGATATTCCCAAGTGGAAGATTTCCGATTGATATCTCCGAGTGGAAGCTCCCCTGAACGATAGCTCCGAGTGGAGTCTCTCACATTAATTCTTTCTGGGTAGAAGGCTCCGATTGATCCTTCCTGGGTGGAAGGTTCCGAATGGTCCTTCAACGATGCTCGGTTTAATCATTCTAACCATACTCTGAGTTTGGTTTAGTCCTACAATCCGAATCTTCATTCAGGTTGAAAGTTTCTAAGTGCGACCTTCCTGAGCGGGGTGTCCCTGAGTGTGACATCTGTGTGGGATAGCACTGTGAGACATTTATGATTCCCGAGTAAAACGTTTCCGAATAGGATAGCGCCGAGTGGAGCATTTCCGAGTGAAACACTTCTGGTCAGATATAAATCTTGACTTTGGATGAGTGCGTATCGGGTAGAGACATTCCCAAGTAAATCATTCCTGACTGAAACTTCAAAGTGAGATTTTCTCAACTTAAATAATTAACGAGTCAGACTTCAGTGAGATATTGCCGACTAAAGAGTTTAAGAGTCTAGCATCGAATTTGAAGCGTTTCTGAGTAAGGAATTCCAAGGGAAAATATTTCTGAGTGAGGAATTTCCAGGAATACTTCTGGGTGAATTCAATAATGAGAATAACGATTGATTCTTCAACAACGTTCGGCCAAGCCTACAAGTCATACTTGGAGTTCGGTTTAATCCTACAATCTGAGCCTTCAATGGCGTTCGGTTTAATCCTACTAACCTTTTTTCTTTAATCGGCGTTGGATTTTACCCATTCACCGTTCTTCTTCAATCGGTGTTGGATTTTACCCATTCACCGGCCTTCATACTCGGTGTTGGATTTTACCTATTCACTGGTCTTCAAATGGGGTTCGGTGCAATCCTACAACCCATTTCCTGAGGTTCGGTTCAATCCTACAACCCAGGTCTTCACCGATGTTCGGCCAAACCTACTAGTCGTACTCGGAGTTCGGTTTACTCATACAATCTGAGCCTTCAGTCGGTGTTGGATTTTACCGCCGGTCTTTAAATGGGGTTCGGTACAATCCTACAACCCATTTCCTGAGGTTTGGTTCAATCCTACAACCCAGGTCTTCACAGATGTTCGGCCAAACCTACTAGTCCTCTCGGAGTTCGATTTAATCCTACAATCTGAGCCTTCAATCATTGGATTTAATCCTACTAGCCTTCTTCAATCGGAGGTTCACCCCTTTGTACCTTCGAAGAGGTTCATCGCTAACATCAAATACATTGTTAGGATCATCCGTCCTGAAAGTATCTTGTCATAACAACATTGTGCATTTAAATAAAATCATAAAGACAATGGGTGAGTCAAAGAAAGCTTCATTAACTATGAATTACAATCAATACAAAAGAGAGAAACAGAGCTGAGCCGGGGTTATGCCTCATTAAACCTTCTTGGTAAAACCGATCGGAAAAAACCCAAGTAAGGAAAAAGAATGCACACCGTCTTACCGACTAGCTGTAACAGCAGAAGGCGTTCTCAACTTTGATGGCCTGATCTTTAATCAATGACCTCTCAGGGGCCCTGATGTTGTTGGGGCATAACACTTTGCTGTTCATGCTCACCAATCCGGACTCCCTTTGGCTTTCCCGAAGCAGTGACCCTTCTAATCAGAGTGGAGCTATCTTCATCATCGTACTCATGATATCCTCCCCTCTTTCTCAATCCGGTCTGGGTCATCAAAAGTCCCTTCTCTGAAAAGA
This sequence comes from Clitoria ternatea, assembly GCA_037962975.1. Taxonomy (NCBI): domain Eukaryota; kingdom Viridiplantae; phylum Streptophyta; class Magnoliopsida; order Fabales; family Fabaceae; genus Clitoria; species Clitoria ternatea. The sequence goes on along the minus strand of CM075669.1, from coordinate 270,576,254 downwards.
TACTGTTTGAGTTTACCCTTTCGGATCAGGGTCTCGATAGTATTCTTCAGAGCCTGACATTCATCTGTTGAGTGGCCCTCTTGCTCATGGAATTCACAGTATTTCTGAGGGTCTCCATGTTTACGAAGCTGGGGTGGCATCCTGACCCCGTATGCAGTAAGCGTTGGCCATCCGATCTCTCTGAGAATCTGAGATCGCTTAGAATTTAACAGAGCATAATTACCAATGCATGTATCCATTCTTCCTGACTCGAAGGAACAGGATTATCGAAGACGCTGCCTCGGGATGGTTTCTTCAAGCGTTCCGATCTAGGCCAGTTTTTATCTCTCTGTTGTTGAAATGGCGTCAGGGATTTCCTTTTTGCAGCTATTGCTTCCAAATGTATTTCTATGCCCACGTATTTCAAAGCTTTTCTTCGAAACTCCTTCAACGTCGTTGGAGGATTCTTTGCCAAAGATAAAGCAAAGGCAGATCCGGGCTGTAAGGCTTCAACAATGATGTGGAGCTGAATCGCCTCCGTAAGATTAGGCACCAAAGCGGCCTCCTTGTAAAATCTCTTCAAAAACTCCTTGAGAGTTTCACCCTCTCCCTGCCTTAACTGAGCCAAGGTATGGGAGGTCCTTGGAACGTCCCTAGAGATGATGAAATGGCTCTCAAATGAAGTCGCCATTTCTTCCCAAGAATCTATTGACTCCAAGGGTAAACTTTTGAACCAACCGAGAGCTTCCTCCGTTAAGGTTCGTGGGAACATCCTGCACATCATATCTTCATCGGCTCCCAAGTATATGGCCTCATACGTGTAAGCATCAAGGTGCTTAATGGGATCAGTTTCTCCGTTATACTTTCCGAGGGAAAGTGGTTGGGTCGTTTGTAGGTGGTTGGGGATAAATACGTTCATGAGCCTCCTTGAGAAAGGGACATTGAGTCGGTATGCCCCAGCAGTCATCGCTGTCTGCCCCCTCTTCCTTGTACTGATTCTGTCCCCAGAATCTTGAGTTTGTTCTCTCCTCTCATAAGTAGGGATCTTAGAATACTGGAGAGTTGTGGACTTCTCTCTCGTAGATGCATGGCGAGTATCCTCTGCCTGAGACACCATTCTGTCCCCAGTTCCTCCTTTCTCCCCTTGCAACTTCATCAACTCCTCCCTGAGTTGCCTGATAACCTCATCTCGAGGATCAGGGGTTGCCACCGGTACCATTCTCCTTGAGTGGGTTACTGGTGACTCAAAAACGAATCTCTCATCAGCTTGTTGATGGGTCACATCTTCCACATGACCATCGACAAAGTCGCGTCCATCTCCTTCCATGGTCGACTACCAAACTTCTACAGAAAGTGGGAATAACTCTATCGAGTCCCACCGGGCGTGCCAATGATTTGTCCTAAACCGGGGTCAAGAGATCCGGTGTCAAGCAGCTCACAAATAGTAAGAAGATTGTGTCTCTGAAGACCGGTTATGTGTATCCAGTCTCTGTAATCTGGCCTCTCAATGAGTGGAGGTCGGTCTTGTTGTCCTCGAGATCCTTCACACCGGCCTCTCGCGTTGGTGTGGGCGACAGGTGTAACACCCTCGGTTAGATAAGACAAATCCTTCTGTAGGTTCATCCTATTTAACTGAGAGTGTTAACAGTTTTTAGAAAAAGTGAATATTTTTTTTTATTTTTTATTTTATAAAGAGATGGCAGATCAGTGGAAGCAAATAATAGATATATTTCATAGTCATTCACAAACTCAAAAGTAATTGTACTCTTAACAGAATGGGGCACGCAGGCACTCTTAAATATTATACAGTCATCCGGTGTCTGATTATTAATAATAAATATTCTATCTTTAATGATCGTTCTCAGTGGGTTCAGCATATTGCTGTTCTTCACACTCGGGTTCTTGATTTTCTAATTCCTCTGAAAATTGTCAACAGTAAGGGTGAGTATAACCCAAGACCCTGATTGGTTAATCCGGTGCGGACATAATCCAGTTAACAAGTAATAACATGTAATCATACAATTCACATTTCTAAGATTATAACAATCAAATATGTCATCTGGGAATGCATGAGTTTGTTTCATTATGATATTTCTTGATTACGTCTCATGATGCATGTGGGCCCAATAAACTCGTCATTATCATCCTTTCATTCTTTGGAATTCATCCTGCTCAAGTTGTTTCTTGGGCACAACGTTTCCATTCTAGAGCGATCGGAGCTCACCAAGTCCCCTTTCTTTTATCATATGGTACGAATGAACTCACAGGTTCTCATCATTATATATATCATTTCACCTTGGGACTTGGCTCTTCACGATCATAGATACATCCCGTCATTTAGTCGAAGTACACCAGAATTGCATCGTCTCACCCGGCTATCAGGCGCGACTCTGATGCCATTGGGTTGCCGTTCCAGTTGTACTCCCAAGATTCTTCTACTGAGATCGAACGTGAATGTCCTCCAGCGTACCAGGTGTATGCTCTAGTTTTTCTTCTTCAAAACATATTTTCATGATGCGAAATGCATTATTTTTATCATTAGATCCCTGGGTATCTTATGTGTTTCCAGTCTCATCATATTATTCCCAAGTTCTTTGAATTCCATCAATTATTAAAACATTGTAAGATATCCGTTTATTATTTTAGAAATATATCTATTATATCTTGGTTAAAATTATATTTTTCATAAAGAGTAAAATAATATATTTTTTTATGTAAATACTCATAACTAAGATGTTAACAATGTATAATAATAATAAAACTAATAATAATAATAACAATATTAAGTTTGATAATAAATAATAATAATAATAGAATAAGAATGATAATTATAACTTACCAATAACTTAAAAAGTAGTAAAGATTAGTTTCCAATTGAAAATTCAAGTGAAAAACACTAAAAACAGAATTTTCCGAGTGGAACAGGGGTAAATCCGAGTGAAATAAGTATGATTCCGAGTGGAATCATACAGAGAAGGGTTCTCCAAGCGATCTGGCTAAAAATCCGAGTGAAATGACACTGGAAAGCTGTTTTCCGACTGAAATAAGTTTGAGTCCGAGTGAAAATGAACTAGAATGCTATTTTCCAACTGAAATAAGTTTGAGTCCGAGTGAAAATGAACTGGAATGCTGTTTTCCGACTGGAACAGCTTGAATCCGAGTGAAAATGAGTTTTCCGCATGAGATAGCTATGAATCCGAGTGAAATAAAGCTGAGCAGAGTTTTCTAAATGAAATTAATATGTTTTCCGAGTGAAACAGAAACTGAGAAGTATTTTCTTAATGAAATAACTTAAATTCTGAGTGAAATAAATTTCTGAGTGAATTAAAATATAATTTCCGAGTGGAATCAGTAAGAAAGAGTTTCATGAGTGAAAATGTTGGTGAAACCGAGTAAAAATGAATTTCTGAGTGTAATAAACTACGATTCCGAGTGACATCAGTCTCAAAGGAGTTTTCTGAGTGAATTCAATATAAGTTCCGAGTGAAACATGAGTTTACCGAGTGAAATTAGTTGAAAAGGGTTCTGTCTAAATAAGACACATGCGAGTAAAATAAATCCGAGTAAGATAATCCTGATTCCGAGTGGAATCAGGTTGAGAAAGGTCTTCTGGGTGAATTGACTTTATATACCGAGTTACATCAAACTGAAAGGAGTTCTTTTAGTGAAAATAACTGTTTGCTAAGTAAAATAAATTGTTTCCGAGTGAAATCACTGAAAGGTGTTGTCTGGGTAAAACTAACTATTTTCTGAGTGAAATATGATGTTTTCCGAATGAAATCAACTGGGAAGATGCTGACCGTGTGAAAGTAAACTAGGAAAAGTTATCTGAGTGCAATAAGGTTGTTTACCGAGTGAAAATTTATTCTATCAGAATGAAATACATTCAGTTAAGGTTGAATCCAATTGAAATTAAGCAAAACCGAGTTGTTATAGATGTAAAATCGGTCGGATTAACATAAAACAGAACCTGTTATCATTAAATCCATCTTCTACTCATAATTTTTCACTGGAAATCACACGGTACCCATGATTCTTAGTATTTTCAGTCCAATACAGTACATATCATTTCACAATTCATCACTGATTATATGCATTTAATAACAAATATATATATATAAATACAAATAATAACAATTAAGGCATTTAATTCACACAACACTGAATCTGTCCTGGAAAGGTGAGGAACAAGTTCCTTAACCCTTTCCTTCACTCGGTTTTCCCACAGAGCACCCAAGAATATACCCCCTTACCTTTATGGAGCTACTGGAGGAGAAGAAGAAGTTCCCTTACTGTCCCGCACGAATTTCGAGTGAAACAGAAGAGAAAAGAGAGAGGAAGAAGCTTGCTGGAAAGGAAAATGGTAACAGAGGTGTATTTGTAGCTGTGTTTCGTGTGTGTGTTCTTAGAGTCATATTACTGGGTTTAATAATAAGAAGTAAGTGGGGAACATCGGTTGGAGGATTAGGTGGGATAATGGAGCCTTTTGACTCCTTTCACAGTCAGCTTTGCATTTGATTAGAATAAAATATATTAAGGTATTATAATGGATGCAACTTTCCCCTGTGATTGGTTCGTTGTGCCACTTATTTTTGGATTTATGTAATTAAGTGGGCTGACCACTATCTGAAGTGGAATTAAAAAGTGTTCAGTGTTGGAGGATTTGAGGAGGTCGGTATTGCATGTGAGGGCGGTGTGGGGTGTGAGGGCGGTCTGGAGTATGAGGGTGGTCTTGAGTGTGAGAGCGGTCTGGAGTGTGAGGGGCGGTGTTGATTTGAGGGACAACGTCCATGAAAGAGGACGGTGTTGTGGTGAAGGAGTTAAGGACACCGTCTGTGGAAGAGGGCGGTGTTGTGTGGGAGAAAGGGCGGTTTGTGAACACCGCCTCAGAGTTGTTTAGTGTGCACATATACTCACTCGGTGTGGTGTTAGTCCGGTCTGCAATCATTCAGTCTTCCCTTACTCCGCCCATCCAAGCTGTTATAAGAGACATCGGATCTTAGATCCTAGATCAGTACGGGTCGAGGCACTCGGAAATGTTCCATCCGATCTACGATTCCTTTTCATTCGGTTGTTCACTATGTCACGTCGTCCTAACTAGTTCAGAATTCCTTAGACTACCACTCGGTTAAGTCATCTTAAACCGTGTCTGTTCTAACCAATCTCACTCAGGATTTCATAACACCCTACTCATTCGGAAGTGGTATCCCTGTTTACTCGGTTTATATATACAGTTTCCACTCAGAATAATTATAACATCCTTCATTCAAAAATCAACACTTTCTCCACTCGGTCCACTCATATTTCTCCCTCGGTTTGAACCAAATTCTTCAACTACAATTTCAATCGAAGCCTATTAAGGTCATTACCTCTCCGAAAAGACACACACGTATGAGCCTCACCCGGATTTGGTCCAGTAGAGTACCTCTCACTCGGAAGAGGAGTCATACTCATAGACTTACTCGGAAATGGCCCTGCCTACTGCAATTCACTCAGAATGGGTTCCCTAATACCATTTTCCGCTCGGTATCTACTCAATTAGCATTATTCATTCATCACCACTCATATTCAAGCCAAGTAATGCTTTAACCATACAATATATATATATATATAACCACTCGGAATCCTTAACTTAATCACTATTTCATCCATCAATACTTCCCAAATAATTTTCAACAACACATTCCAGCCGGTATGAAGCATCAAATCAACATAAAATACTTACAGGTATTCATTCACTCGGAACTTCACATTATTCACTCGGGGTTCTTATTCAGACTTAATAAATTCTTGCCTACTTAGAACCATTCAAACTCTACATCACTTGGAGGGTTTCATTCACTCGGATTTATTTCATACTTAACCACTCGAAATACAGGTTGCCTTTTTCACTCGGACTAGTTACTTCTTAATCAATCAGTATTTACCACTTAAGCATTTAAGTCCTTTACATTCAGGTTTACTCGGTTTTTCATCTCTTAGCAATACAGACTATTCTTCCTCACAATACATTTCATTCAGAATCCTTTAAGATCTTTCACCACTTGGAAAAAGAGTAACAGACATAAGCCTCACTTAAAAAAATGACTCCAAGCCTTATATATATATATTCTACTCGGAATGCTATCCCTTCCTTACTAGGGAGATCCTGACTTGGAAGAACTAACTCGGATTGCACTCGGGTATATCCTTGACTAAGTCCCTTTACTCGAAATACTACAATCAGGGAAGTTTCATTCAGAAAAAGTAACATTTGGCATGGTTTGACTCGGAATTTTCACTCAGAAGCGATTCTCTTGAACACATTTCACTTCATTTGTCTCTGAGATCAAGATTTCACTCGGTAGTAACCTTCTCGGTCATATATTACTCGGATAACATAACCTTACACTCAGAATTTCATCCTTCAGTTGGAATTGCTAATCCTTCACTCGGAATTTCATTGTCACTCGGATCAGAGCCTTTTTCACTCGAAATTTGAATAATATCTTTAAAGGTCTGTATAAATTCCATAATTATACCCAAAAATAGAATTTTTTTTTGAAGTATTACTGACCCTATACAAGGTATTTACTCACTTATTCTTACTTACTGACCTTCCACACTTCAAAATTTACCAAATAAAACTGCTACTAAAAACAGGGATGTTACAACAGGTGGTGCCACCTACGAAGATTCTCCGACGCTCAAGTTAGAAGAGTGTATGAAACTCAATGAATATTCCAGCAGTATGATGGCGAGAATGAGGGTAAAGACAACTTCCCTTTTTACATGTATTGCATCATGTTATTTATAATTGAGCGAGGAAGATGAATCGTTGGGTGTAAGTGGGCCCACTGGTTCTGATAACGTGTAGAAAGAGACAATCCGAGTGGCCCAGTATTTAGAATGTGTCAGGAGGATATGTGAATTATCAGTGTACTTTTCTATCACATGGATGGAGGATAATCACCTTTTCCGTAAATTCCGCTGGTGATTGTACCGACTTCTGTCAGTGAATGAAAGGGACATATTTCGTTGTGTAGAGTGGCTTTCTTGTTATGACACTATGACAGTCGGTTATCAGTGACCCGGTGTAAGAGGACGGATAAGTCACCCGGTGTCTCGGGTGTCACCTCTGACGACCAGTGTAAGAGAGGTTGGTCTAGTGTGTTGCAGACCGGATCGACATTCTTGTCACCGGTTGAACTCTAGGACGGCTATAATGACTTCACTTTAGGTGAGACCGGATCAACATGTTTACCGACTGGATCATTATCCTGGGATACCGATTGGCTTCCAGGACGGCTGAGACTGCCTCTTGCTCTTAAGACCGAAATCCAGACCGGATAACCTTGGAGGCGATATCCAGACCGGATCAATTTCTATTATTATTGTTCATTTATAATTTAGTTTTATCATTTTATTCATTTCTCTAATTAGTTAATTTATAATTATCTATCAATTATCAATTTATTTATTTACATTTTATTTACTTACTTACTTAATTGAACCATTTCTATTGTCATACATTTATTATTTATTATGTTTATAATGTTTATTTATTTATCATTTATTTAGTTATTTACTTTATTTCTTAATCATTTATTTAATTATTATTTTTTATAATATTCAATGGATGTTTAATTCTTATTATGTACTTTTAAAATTTATGACAATATCATTTTGAATATTATTGTATTAGTATAATGAATATGTAATTATAAAAAAAATTTCTCTTTATTAATATTGCTATATTAAGTCCAAATAAAGTATAACCAAATAAGATGAATTAAACACTGACAATAAGAACCTATGTGTTTAGGTTAACTTCAGAAGATTCATTTGGAAGCCAGTTTCTCAGGTAAATGAGGGGTGAGATAGGAATTTACTAAATATAAGACATGTTAAATAATAGAAGGGACTCCCTAACCCTCTCAATATTTATTTCAGTTGTTGTTTTTATGTCTTTACTTATTTACAATTATTATTTATATGTTATGCCTTGTTACTTACATATTTTTATGATGATAATTTATATTTGTTAGATAATGTAAAGTTTGATGTTTGAATCAAAAATACATATTTAATATGATTGTATTATACTGTCTGGGTATTTTCTAAGTGTAACAGGTCAAAGACAAATTTTGGGAATATTCAATTTATATAGGAAACTCTGCCAAAATTTTTATAAACCCTGTGAATAAGAATAAATAGTATATACTAAAAGTTTAAAACTAGTTAAGTATGTGACATGCATTATATAACAAGTGAAAGACAAAAATGTTTTGGGAGATATGGTATAATCCGAGAAATGCATTAGGGATGGTTCAATAGCGAACCTTGGGATGGGAGGGTGTGAAGAGAGGCCTAGGAGACCTGGGGTCGCTCCCTAGTGTCGGGTAAATTCACAACAAGCTCTTGCCAATCTGACTAGGCCCTAAATGCATATTATGGTCAGTGGAGTTGTTCGTTAGCCACATTGGCAGATTTTCATGAAACAATATCAACTCCTGACTGCTCCCAATAAAAGAAGATTTAAGGGCCCATATGCATTGCATCTTTATCATTAATAAAAGAATTTGATGAAAATATTTATTAATTAAGAACTGCCAGTCATCTTTACACTTTCCATTCCATGTTGTATGTAACATGTACGAGGAAATTGTTATAAAAAAATATTATTTATAAAACTCTATTGTTTATGTGTGTCTTGTATAATATTGGTATTTTTTGTTTCTCACCCTTTTACTTGTTTATGTGGTGTAAATTTTGAACTTGCACAGATTTTTTGCTATGAATAATATTCCGCAGTTGATAGATGTACGAATCAGGTGGAATAGGGAGATGGAGGTTCTTGGAAATAGGGCATGTATATATATACTATGGTATAGTTACTGTGAGATTGTCTCAAGTTATAGTTGGTTTTCCTGATCCTCTTGGGGCCTTTACCTTTTCTTTCTGTGCTATACTTATTTTCGATCTCCGTGATAATGACCCTTTCCAAGGGCAACCACCCCATCCCCGCTAGCTGATGAAGAAGATATAAAGGGAGCTTCATCTGGAAGCGACTCCATTATAGAGGACGCCTAGTTACCTATAGTTAACCCAATAGAACGTTATGGGTAGTTTGATGACTCCAGTTGTACTTGAGGGTTGAGTAGTCTTTTTGTATACTATTTAGCTACTCACATGTTCTAGAGTTTCTTTTTGTCATTAGCTAGCATCGGACTCTTAGGGTTACTGCTAACCTAAAACTATATTTTGTAATCAAAAATCAAAATCATGCACAGTTATATAAATATCTATAAAAATGTTTATATAGCAGAGTATTTTCGATATATGTAGTTATGTCTGTGGAATTATTTGAATATCTTTAAGTGAAATTTTTATTATTTATTTATTTAAATTTTGGTAGTTATTTAGGGATGTTATAGGATACAATATCATACAATATGTGGGTTAAGCATAGGTGTGCTACTATGTCCCTACTGCAATAGTAAATATGTACACATGTATCTAAACTTTTGCATGCATAATCATAAACTTTTACTGGTACCAATCTGATATCTCCCCCTTGTAGCACTAGTCACCCCGTGACATGCGGATTCAACAATGTGGCTACAACTACCACAAGTGCTACAGGCCCTTCCGGAACACACATCAAGAGAGTTATTTCCCATTAGAAACCACGAGGATACGTTTTCATCACAGAGTCGCCCACCCATCGGGCCTGCCATGTAGGTTGCCTCGTCACCAAACTACAGACAGCTTCGTGATTCCAATGAATCACTAGGGAATATTGTAAATTACCTATGCACTAGGTCGCCTTCCCATTGGGCCTGCCTATTAGAACCCCTAACATTCCACATAGACAGCTTATGATATGCCATGGATGCAAATGTCAATCAATGCATTTCTCACACTATGCATCCTAAATGTCACTCCACATATTACAACTCACCACCATCACTTAGTGGATTTTAACACCCTTATCAATCTCAATCATCACACCTTATAGGATTTCATTCATGTTAATTGTTAGTGGCAATCATGGTTCATCAATTTCTTCCATACATATATCATGGATATTCATACATTATATTCATTCCAATCACAATTATGGCATCAAGGTAACCATCACAAGCCATACTTCAAACATCATCATCCCAAACATTTACCACATAACTCAAATTACTCCAAATGCATTTCAATCACAAAGACATCAAGATATTTGATAAGTGCTTTATAGTACAATAAATTAGACCCAATTTGCTTAAGATTTTAGTCATTATCCACTGTATTTCCTTTATTTATTGCGATTTTTGCTTTCTTTCCACTCTAGTCTACTTGGGTATGTTATTTTGCAGGAATTAAGGTAATAAAGGGTCAAAAAAAAGAGAAAAACGACCATAAAATGATAAAGAAACAAGAAGAACAAGCCCAAAGTAGAAAGAACTCTCTTTTATGCTGAATTCCGACTCAGAATGCTGAAATCCGACTCAAAATGTTAAAATCCGACTCAGAAATGCTGAATTCTGACTCAAAATGACCAAATCCGAGTGGGATGACTGAGAAAGGACCAAATCCGAGTAGAATTACTCAGAATGGAGCAATTCCGAGTGGAATACTACACTGTTGAAGGTAAATCCGATTGGAATGGCTCAGAATGGAGCCTTTCCGAGTGGAACGATTCAGAATGGAGCATTGCCGAGTGGAATACTTCAATGTTGGAGCCAAATCTGAGTGGAAAGTTCCCTGTCAAAGCCATTCCGAGTGATAAATGGCTGACTCGAGTGAAGGATCAATGTTAAAAAGGAATAAGTCTCGGTTTTAGGAAAATCCGATTGGAAGCTGTCCGAATGCAACAATTCCGAGTGAAAAAAGGAACTGAGCTTTAATAAATGCTACCCAAAGGTATTTTCCAAGTGAAAGGATTGCTGATTGAAGTGAATCCAAGTGGGAATTTACTGATTGAAGTAAATCCGAGTGAAGAATGCTGACTGAAGCAGGTCTGACCAAAGAACAAGTGCTTTTCTGGGCAAAAAGCTGATTCCGAGTGAATTGATTCCGAGCAGAAGGAATGCCATTGAATGAATAAATGCTGACTAAGGAGAATCCGAGTGATTTCATTCGGAGAACAAGGCATTTCTGAGTGGTGTCTTAATCGGACAAGGTGAAATCCGACCAGGAGTGAATCACACTCGGACTGACTTTTAAGTTTCGCATTAAATCCGAGTGAGTTGGGTCAGAAAGATGCATTTCCGAGCAAAGCAAGGCTCGGACATAAAAAGAAATTCAATCAGTCAAATTCCAACCCTTCAAGAGCAAGTTCCTGAGTAAAAGTGAAGGCCATTCCGAGTAAAAAGCATGAAGGCCGACTGAAATATTTCAAAGCAAATCCGAGTGAATTCCAAAGCAAAGCTTTAACCGAGTGGTCCAAATTCAGAGACAGCCGAGTGAAAATGATTGGGAACCGATTGAATCTGAACCAAGTGAGTCTTCAATCACTTCCGAATGAACTCCATGAACCTGAGCCGAGTGAATGGTTTCAGTCGGATCCGAGTCCCTCTTCAGTCAATTCCGAGCAACACAAGCAAATCCGAGCAAGGTTTCTCCGAGTGAAACAGTGAAAAAGAGAACCTCTCGCTTGAGCGAACCTTTATCCGCTTGAGCGAGACAGTTTCCTTCAACAAACGCTTAAGCGAGAAACTCTCGCTCAAGCGAAACCGACCGGGTTTCTTAAATACCGACCCCTCATCTCAACACCGAGTGAATATTTCACTCGGTTTTATGTACGAACAGTACCATTTTCACTCGGTTTTTAGCACAAAAGGCACCCTTTCACTCGGATTTTACAGAAAAGAGAAAACCGACCTACACTCCACAACTCCAAACAACGGATCACTCTACACCGCCCAGACTCCTCTCCAACCAACACCGCCCAGACTCCTCTCCAACCAACGCCGCCCAACCGTCCTCACTTCTCAACACCGTCTCATTCCCTCTTCTACCTGCTGTCCCTTTTCTCCTTTCCATCATCCACACCGCCCAGACTCCTCTCCAACCAACACCGCCCAAACTCCTCTCCAACCAACACCGTCCAACCGTCCTCACTTCTCAACACCGTCTTATTCCCTCTTCTATCTGCTGTCCCTTTTCTCCGTTCCATCATCCACACCGCCCAGACTCCTTTCCTACCAACACCGGCTCCATCCACCACATCGTCCAGCAACTCCACTGTCCCTCATACCACCATACCTGCCACATGTAAACCAACAACGCCGAGCAACCAATACCGAACAGCAAGCTTTCATTCGGTCTTGTGGAATTCCAGCACCTTTCTACTCAAAATTTGACCAAATGAATAAATCCAAGCACCGAATTATTGGAAATATTAAAATATGCAAATTGGAAACAAGTTGGCACAGCTGGAATTCACATGCACCGAAAGTTTCTCCCACTTGCAAATTTTAACACGTTTCCTTAGCTGGATTCATTCATCCATTCGCCTATAAAAGGGAGAGCAACCAGGAGCAAAAAAAAAATCATCACTTGCATCAATTACCATCAGATTCATTTTCTTTTCTTTTCTTTGTTACTTTCTCTCTTTTTCTCTTTAAGTTTTCTTCTTTTCCATTTTTCTTTCTCTGTTCGTTTCTTCTCTTTCTTTTTATTTTCTTTTCTTTCTTTTATTTTGTAAGAGTGTGAGGGCTGTAAAAGTGAGAATTTAAATTTGTAATTGGTGGAGAAATTATTGCAACAAGAAATTACAGTGGTAAATTATTCTGAGCTTTTGGAGAAACCCATAAGTCTTTATTTTTACCATGTCTTGTATGTTTTATTTTTCCATTATTTATATGAATTTAAATTATTTCATGAGTAGCTAAATTAATTATCTTGGGATAAAGGGGTATGATAATATTTTATTTTAATGTTATTTTGACTTGGAATTAAATAAATTTCTGTTTTCCATTTAGTTCAATTATGCTTAATGCTTTTAGTAATTCCTAACAAGAACCTAAATGATAAAACTATATACTTACGGGTATATTAGTAAGTTTAGGTAATAAATAGAATCGAGAGATTTATTTTTACCGGAAAGCTTTGAACTAAACCTAAGATTTTTGAGATGCTTTTTGTGACCTCGGTAAAACCGTGAAAGTAATCAAAATTCTTTTGAGGAAATAAAAGGGATTTTCATAAAACGATAATGGGCCTTTCTGAGGATTAAGCAGCGCTTTCCATAGGTTAGGTACATTAATAGGATTCCGAGAGGAACATATTAATTAGCTTTTGGAAAATTCGCCTTGGAAAACTTAATTCGATTCTTATTTATGAAAAGTTAAAATTCATTAACATAAAATAGAGTCTTAATCCCCCGAAATCCCAAGATACTCCCAACTCTGATTTTTTAAGTGTCAAGTAAATCTTATTTTTGTATTCTGTGCAACTTAATTTTGTGTTTTATTTTACAAAAACCTTAAAAATCAATTGTGTGGATAATTAAATTTCAATATGCTGGTACTTTGAACACAGTCCCTGTGGAGAACGATAATCTTTTATATTACGCGACATAACCCGTGCGCTTACGGGTCCTGTCAAGTTTTTGGCGCCGTTACCGGGGACTGTTGTCCCTCAAATATCGGCAATATTGAAATTCGATTAGATCATACTTGTTAATATTTTTATTGTTATTTTTATTTTTATTTTTAATTTTGTTTGTAATTTTTTCTTTTGTTCTTTATTTTGTGTATCTGTTGTTGTTTTATTTTTGTAATTGTTTGTTTTATTTGTCACTTATTTTCTATTTATGCGACGAAGCCGTAGTGTCGATCTAAACTTAGGATTTGACCCTGAGATAGAACGTACCCTTAGAGCTTTAAGAAAACAACAAAAACAACAAAAAGAACAAAAAGAAAAACAAATGGCAGACCAACACAGACCCTTAAGAGATTTTGCCGCTCCAAGCACTAATGGAAGAGGATCCAGCATCCTCAGACCCACAGTGGAGGCTAACAATTTTGAATTGAAGCCTTCACTACTCTCAATGGTTCAACAGAACCAATTCGGAGGATTACCCTTCGAAGATCCAAATCTTCATCTTCAAATCTTTCTTGAATACTGTGACACCCTGAAGATGAACGGAGCCACCAATGATGCCATTCGCTTAAGACTTTTTCCTTTCTCCTTAAGAGATAAAGCGAGAGCGTGGTTATACTCTCTTCCTGAAGGATCCATCACGACTTGGGAACAATTGTCCAGTGCTTTTATCAATAAATGGTACCCAAGGAACAAGACTGATGTGCTGAGAAAACAAATCATCAATTTTTCACAAAAAGATGATGAATCCTTGTATGAAGCCTGGGAAAGATACAGAGAGTTGCTAAGAGAATGTCCTCACCATGGGATAGAAAGGTGGTTGACAATCCATATTTTCTATAATGGACTAACTTCCACATAAAAGATCTCTTTAGATGCTGCAGCTGGAGGAGCCTTCATGAGTAAAAATGTTGATGAAGCTGAGAACCTGATCGAGGAAATAGCTCAAAACACTCACCAATGGAACTCTGAGAGAGGATTACCTTCTAAAACACCAGGTAAGTACTCTGTTGATGCTCTTTCCCTACTTTCTGCCAAAGTTGAAGCATTAACATTAAAACTTGATAAAATAGGGTCAATAGGTGCTACTAATATTGTTTGTGAAGTTTGTGGTGTTTCAGGACATGGAGCTACAAACTGCAACTTAGCCATGACCCCTAATCAAGAACAAGAAATGCATCAGGTGGATGCTATTGGAAACTAAGGTGGAAATTATCAAGGTAACTACAGACCTCCACAAGGTCCACCTGGTTTCTAAAATAGGCCACCTCAATACCAAAGTAACTACAAACCTCAACAAGGAACCTATATTCCACAAAAATCAAAGCTAGAATCCTTGATGGAGATATTTGTAGCTACTCAACTTAAACAAAATGATGAATTCTCTGATGCAATAAAAAACTTGGCTTCAAAAGTGGACTCTCTTGCCACTCACAACAAAATACTGGAAAATTAAATTGTCCAACAAGCCTCCTATTCTCAAAGAGCACCAGGAACATTTCCTGGAAAACCAGAAGCTGGACCATCCAACCAAACCATGGCTGCCACTCTTAGGAGTGGTACTCAATACGATGGGCCAGTTGACAAGACAGCAAAGGAGGAAAAGAAAGTCGATGAATCTTCATTTCATCCAGTAATTGAAGAAGAGAAACCACAAGAAAAGAAGGAGGAAGTTAAGCCATATCAACCTCCCATTCTGTTTCCTCAGCGCTTAGCCAAAGCAAAGTTGGACAAACAATTTGGTAAGTTCCTTGATGTTTTAAAGAAATTGTATATTAATATTCCCTTTACAGATGCTTTGCAGCAAATGCCCACATATGCAAAGTTCCTGAAGGACATTTTGTCCAACAAAAGAAGACTGGAGGAAGATGGTACAGTTGCACTTACTGAAGAGTGCAGTGCTCTAATTCAAAAGAAACTTCCACCCAAGCTCCAAGATCCAGGTAGTTTCTCTATTCCTTGCATGATTGGTGACATAAATATAGATAAAGCATTATGTGATTTAGGAGCGAGTGTGAGTTTAATGCCATTATCTGTTGCTGAAAAATTAGGATTGGGTGAACTAAAACCTACTAGGATGTCTTTACAATTGGCTGATAGATCTGTAAAATATCCTGTAGGAATTTTAGAGGATGTTCCTATTAAGATAGGAAAATTTTTTATACCTGCTGACTTTGTTGTGCTTGAAATGGACGAAGATTCTTTGATTCCTATTATTTTAGGCAGACCATTTTTAGCAACTGCAGGTGCTGTGATTGATGTCAAGAATGGTAAGTTGTCTCTAACTGTTGGAGACCAAAAGGTTGATTTTAATTTGAAAAATGTTTTAGAAAAACCTTATAATGATGTTTGTTGTACTGTGGATTTTGTCGAACAAGTGGTAAAGGAAGCAACCCTTCCTAATGACCCACTTGAAACTGTTTTCATGATTGAGCTGACAGAAACATCTGATTGCTCTGAGGCCCCACATGACACTGAGGTCATGTGTGACAAAGTGGTAAGCCCCAATGTGGAATTAAAACCTTTACCAGCTTCTTTAAGGTATGAGTTTCTTGGCCCTAATTCCACATATCCTGTGATTATTAATGCTGAATTGAATCCATATGAAACTGAAAAACTTTTGAAACAACTTAGGTTGTATAGAAAGGTAATAGGTTATACAATGGATGATATCAAAGGGATTAGCCCTTCTCTTTGTATGCACAGGATTACTGTAGAAGATGAAAGTAGGCCCACAGTAGAACCACTTAGGAGATTAAATCCTAAAATGCAAGAAGTGGTTAAAAAGGAAATTTTGAAATTGCTTGATGCTGGAGTCATATATCCTGTTGATAGTAGTAAATGGGTAAGTCCTGTCCATGTGGTGCCTAAAAAAGGGGGAATAACTGTGATTGAAAATGATAAACATAACTTGATTCCTACTAGGATTGTCTCTGGTTGGCGCATGTGCATTGATTATAGAAAGTTAAATAGCGCCACGAAAAAAGATCATTTTTCCCTCCCTTTTATTGATCAGATGCTTGAAAGACTTGTGAAACACTCTTATTTCTGTTATTTGGATGGGTATTCAGGTTTTCATCAAATTCCCATTCATCCATCTGATCAAGAAAAGACTACCTTCACTTGCCCTTATGGGACTTATGCTTACAGACGTATGCCTTTTGGTTTATGTAATGCACCTGCGACTTTTCAAAGGTGTATGCAAGCAATTTTTTCTGATCTTATTGAAAATGTGATGGAAGTCTTTATGGATGATTTTTCAGTGCATGGTTTGGATTTTGATAATTGTTTAACAAATTTGTGCCAAGTCTTGCAGCGTTGTGAAGAAACCAATTTGGTTCTAAATTGGGAAAAATGCCATTTCATGGTAAGAGAAGGCATAGTTCTTGGACACCTGGTGTCTGAGAGAGGTATAGAAGTTGATAAGGCTAAAGTGGAAGTAATTGAAAAATTGCCTCCACCCACAAATGTGAAAGGTATTCGGAGTTTTCTTGGACATGCAGGGTTTTATCGCAGGTTCATTAAAGATTTCTCCAAGATCACAAAGCCTCTTACAACTCTTCTGGGTAAGGATGTGCCTTTCAATTTTGATTCATCTTGTATGGAAGCTTTTTGCAGGATTAAGCAAGCTCTAATCTCTGCCCCCATCGTACAACCACCTGATTGGAAGCTCCCATTTGAACTGATGTGCGATGCGAGTGATTACGCAATGGGGGCTGTGTTGGGGCAAAGAAAGGATAAAAAGCTCCATGTAATTCATTATGCCAGCCGGACACTAGATGATGCTCAGGTAAATTATGCCACAACTGAAAAAGAACTGTTAGCTATTGTCTTTGCTTTTGATAAATTTAGGTCTTATTTGGTAGGTTCACATGTTACTGTTTACACTGACCACTCTGCCATTAAGTATCTATTGAATAAAAAGGAAGCAAAGCCTAGATTAATTAGGTGGATTCTAATATTGCAAGAATTTGACTTGGAAATTAAGGACAAGAAGGGTACCGAGAACTTGGTTGCTGACCATCTATCTAGGTTGACATCTGAAAAAGAAGAAACAGATAATATTCCCATCAATGAATCTTTTCCAGATGAACAACTCTTAAATCTTAGTATCCAACGTGTTCCTTGGTATGCTGATTTTGTAAATTTTCTTGCATGTGGTATCTTACCTCCTGATCTTAGCTTTCAGCAAAGGAAAAAGTTTTATGCAGATGTCAAGCATTATTATTGGGATGAACCACTCCTTTTCAAGCAATGTGCAGATGGTATGATTCGGAGATGTGTTTCACAAGATGATGTCCATGCTATCTTGGATCATTGCCATTCTCTTTCCTATGGAGGGCACATGAGCACCTCTAAAACAGCCGCTAAAATATTGCAAGCTGGGTTCTATTGGCCAAATATTTTTAAGGATGTACGTAAGTATGTTCTAACTTGTGATGCTTGCCAAAGAACAGGTAACATTGGTAAGAGACAAGAAATGCCCTTGAATACCATTTTAGAAGTTGAACTATTTAATGTATGGGGTGTTGATTTTATGGGACCTTTTCCCTCTTCTTTTGGAAATCAGTTCATATTAGTGGCAGTTGACTATGTGTCAAAATGGGTTGAAGCCATTGCTTCACCCCATTCTGATGCTAAGACTGTTATTAAACTTTTCAAGAAAATAATATTTCCAAGGTTTGGGGTCCCAAAATGTGTTATAAATGATGGAGGGTCTCATTTTATTGAGAAAACTTTTCAGACCCTTCTAAAGGAATATGGAGTTAGGCATAAGGTTGCTACACCTTATCACCCACAAACTAGTGGACAAGTTGAGGTATCCAATCGGGAAATTAAAAATATTCTTCAAAAAGTGGTGAATACATCACGTAAGGATTGGTCTATTAAGTTAGATGATTCCTTATGGGCGTATCGAACCGCATACAAAACTCCCATTGGAACCACACCTTTTAAGCTAGTATATGGGAAGCCCTATCATTTACCTGTTGAGCTAGAATATAAATCTTTTTGGGCTGTTAAAACTCTTAACTTTGATCATAAGGCTGCAGGTGAACAAAGATTGTTGGAATTAAATGAGCTTGAAGAACTCCGTCTAGATGCATACGAAAATGCCAAAATTTATAAAGAAAAAACCAAACAATGGCATGATCGTCACATCCAACGGAGAACATTTAATCCAGGTGATATGGTTTTACTATTTAATTCTAGATTGAAGCTTTTTCTAGGTAAACTGAGATCCCGATGGTCGGGACCATTCAAGGTGACAAAAGTCTTTCCCTTCGGAGCTGTCGAACTATAGAGCGAGAAATCTGGTACATTTAGGGTAAATGGACAGAGAGTAAAACACTATCTGACAGGTCAACCAATACAACAAGCAAGTGACTTGGACTTGTTTGATGCTCCTGTTGAGTAAATCCAAACGGTAAGAAGTCTGGCTGAAGACTTAAAACTTAGCACTGATAGGGAGGTAACCCTATAAAAAGTTGTTGTTTCATTTTATATTAAAAAAAGAAAAACCAACTATGTCAGATGCTGGTTTGGGGTTACTACAGGTAAGTTTTCTTATCCTTTATCATCCATTTTAACATTGAGGACAATGTCAAATTCTGGTTTGGGGTGGTAGGTAAGAAAACTTAACTGTTTTGTTTTGTTGTGTGATTGTTATATTATTCATGCATGTGTGTTTTCCTTATTTTGTTTGTAATTTTGTAATTTACCATGATTGCATGATAAATTTACTTTGAACACAAGGCTAAAGTATCTAAGGATCCCAAAATTTTGAGTAAAATTTTCAAAATTTGATTGTTTAAATGCCAAATAAATGCTTAAATGAACCTTATGTGATTAAAATTTTCTTTGAAAAGGCTTTCCATGATTAGAATTGAGCCAAAATGGGTTATTTATCAAACAAATTTTCAAAACCCATATTTTCTTGATTGAGTGAATCTCATAGTCATTAATATTCTAGAACTTGTTTTTCAACCGATTCAAAATGGTTTTTGATTATATGTCTTAGAATGATAAAGGCACAATTAGGTCTTATTCTTAAGCCTCAGAATTTTGTATAATTTGACCCCTAGTTGCCCCTTTTGAGCCTAAAAGTGAAAATTTTTCTTTGAAACCTTTCATTGACTGATATTCTCTTAATGGTGAAAAAGTTGGAAATTTAGTGGAGCAAAGAAATAAAAAAGGACTTAAGAAAAATATGGTATTGGATGCAAAGAAAAGCAAGAAAAAGAAAATCAAAAGGATGATATTGAATGAATTCCAAAAAGTCCATAAAAGTTCAAAAATTTGCTCTGTTAAATTTATAATGGTGATTTGAATCATTCATGACTGTTAAAGCCCTTTTGTATTCCATTTTTCTTGAATTTCCTACCTTGACAATACAACCCAAGGCCACGTTACATCCTTTGAAAGACCTTTAGACTTTGACATATTTTCTATCTAAACTGTGGAGTTTCTGGTTTATTAACAAGCTTATGGTAATATTTTTTGACTATGATGATTTAAGAGATACACAAACCTTTAAACACTTGAGTGAAAATTGTGAGAAGAGTATCTCAAGTCTTGACATTGAAAATTGATTCACATAAGAAAAATAAAACTGGCATTTGAATAAATCTGTTTCTCTGTTTTGGATTCCATAAGTTATTAAGTTTAGTGTTTTCTGTATTTATCTTGTGAATATGGTGATTGCTTGAGGACAAGCAATGCTTTGGTTTGGGGTATTTTGATAAGTGCTTTATAGTACAATAAATTAGACCCAATTTGCTTAAGATTTTAGTCATTATCCACTGTATTTCCTTTATTTATTGCGATTTTTGCTTTCTTTCCACTCTAGTCTACTTGGGTATGTTATTTTGCAGGAATTAAGGTAATAAAGGGTCAAAAACAAGAGAAAACGACCATAAAATGATAAAGAAACAAGAAGAACAAGCCCAAAGTAGAAAGAACTCTCTTTTTATGCTGAATTCCGACTCAGAATGCTGAAATCCGACTCAAAATGTTAAAATCCGACTCAGAAATGCTGAATTCTGACTCAAAATGACCAAATCCGAGTGGGATGACTGAGAAAGGACCAAATCCGAGTAGAATTACTCAGAATGGAGCAATTCCGAGTGGAATACTACACTGTTGAAGGTAAATCCGATTGGAATGGCTCAGAATGGAGCCTTTCTGAGTGGAACGATTCAGAATGGAGCATTGCCGAGTGGAATACTTCAATGTTGGAGCCAAATCCGAGTGGAAAGTTCCCTGTCAAAGCCATTCCGAGTGATAAATGGCTGACTCGAGTGAAGGATCAATGTTAAAAAGGAATAAGTCTCGGTTTTAGGAAAATCTGATTGGAAGCTATCCGAATGCAACAATTCCGAGTGAAAAAAGGAACTGAGCTTTAATAAATGCTACCCAAAGGTATTTTCCGAGTGAAAGGATTGCTGATTGAAGTGAATCCGAGTGGGAATTTACTGATTGAAGTAAATCCGAGTGAAGAATGCTGACTGAAGCAGGTCTGACCAAAGAACAAGTGCTTTTCTGGGCAAAAAGCTGATTCCGAGTGAATTGATTCCGAGCAGAAGGAATGCCATTGAATGAATAAATGCTGACTAAGGAGAATCCGAGTGATTTCATTCGGAGAACAAGGCATTTCCGAGTGGTGTCTTAATCGGACAAGGTGAAATCCAACCAGGAGTGAATCACACTCGGACTGACTTTTAAGTTTCGCATTAAATCCGAGTGAGTTGGGTCAGAAAGATGCATTTCCGAGCAAAGCAAGGCTCGGACATAAGAAGAAATTCAATCAGTCAAATTCCAACCCTTCAAGAGTAAGTTCCTGAGTAAAAGTGAAGGCCATTCCGAGTAAAAAGCATGAAGGCCGACTGAAATATTTCAAAGCAAATCCGAGTGAATTCTAAAGCAAAGCTTTAACCGAGTGGTCCAAATTCAGAGACAGCCGAGTGAAAATGATTGGGAACCGATTGAATCTGAACCAAGTGAGTCTTCAATCAGTTCCGAATGAACTCCATGAACCTGAGCCGAGTGAATGGTTTCAGTCGGATCCGAGTCCCTCTTCAGTCAATTCCGAGCAACACAAGCAAATCCGAGCAAGGTTTCTCCGAGTGAAACAGTGAAAAAGAGAGCCTCTCGCTTGAGCGAACCTTTATCCGCTTGAGCGAGACGGTTTCCTTCAACAAACGCTTAAGCGAGAAACTCTCGCTCAAGCGAAACCGACCGGGTTTCTTAAATACCGACCCCTCATCTCAACACTGAGTGAATATTTCACTCGGTTTTATGTACGAACAATACCATTTTCACTCGGTTTTTAGCACAAAAGGCACCCTTTCACTCGGATTTTGCAAAAAAGAGAAAACCGACCTACACTCCACAACTCCAAACAACGGATCACTCTACACCGCCCAGACTCCTCTCCAACCAACACCGCCCAACCATCCTCACTTCTCAACACCGTCTCATTCCCTCTTCTATCCGCTGTCCCTTTTCTCCTTTCCATCATCCACACCGCCCAGACTCCTCTCCAACCAACACCGCCCAAACTCCTCTCCAACCAACACCGCCCAACCGTCCTCACTTCTCAACACCGTCTCATTCCCTCTTCTATCTGCTGTCCCTTTTCTCCTTTCCATCATCCACACCGCCCAGACTCCTCTCCTACCAACACCGGCTCCATCCACCACATCGTCCAGCAACTCCACTATCCCTCATACCACCACACCTGCCACATGTAAACCAACAACGCCCAGCAACCAATACCGAACAGCAAGCTTTCATTCGGTCTTGTGGAATTCCAGCACCTTTCCACTCAAAATTTGACCAAATGAATAAATCCAAGCACCGAATTATTGGAAATATTAAAATATGCAAATTGGAAACAAGTTGGCACAGCTGGAATTCACATGCACCGAAAGTTTCTCCCACTTGCAAATTTTAACGCGTTTCCTTAGCTGGATTCATTCATCCATTCGCCTATAAAAGGGAGAGCAACCAGGAGCAAAAAAAAAATCATCACTTGCATCAATTACCATCAGATTCATTTTCTTTTCTTTTCTTCGTTACTTTCTCTCTTTTTCTCTTTAAGTTTTCTTCTTTTCCATTTTTCTTTCTCTGTTCGTTTCTTCTCTTTCTTTTTATTTTCTTTTCTTTCTTTTATTTTGTAAGAGTGTGAGGGCTGTAAAAGTGAGAATTTAAATTTGTAATTGGTGGAGAAATTATTGCAACAAGAAATTACAGTGGTAAATTATTCTAAGCTTTTGGAGAAACCCGTAAGTCTTTATTTTTACCATGTCTTGTATGTTTTATTTTTCCATTATTTATATGAATTTAAATTATTTCATGAGTAGCTAAATTAATTATCTTGAGATAAAGGGGGTATGATAATATTTTATTTTAATGTTATTTTGACTTGGAATTAAATAAATTTCTGTTTTCCATTTAGTTCAATTATGCTTAATGCTTTTAGTAATTCCTAACAAGAACCTAAATGATAAAACTGTATACTTACGGGTATATTAGTAAGTTTAGGTAATAAATAGAATCGAGAGATTTATTTTTACCGGAAAGCTTTGAACTAAACCTAAGATTTTTTAGATGCTTTTTGTGACCTCGGTAAAACCGTGAAAGTAATCAAAATTCTTTTGAGGAAATAAAAGGGATTTTCATAAAACGATAATGGGCCTTTCTGAGGATTAAGCAGCGCTTTCCATAGGTTAGGTACATTAATAGGATTCCGAGAGGAACATATTAATTAGCTTTTGGAAAATTCGCCTTGGAAAACTTAATTCGATTCTTATTTATGAAAAGTTAAAATTCATTAACATAAAATAGAGTCTTAATCCCCCAAAATCCCAAGATACTCTCAACTCTGATTTTTTAAGTGTCAAGTAAATCTTATTTTTGTATTCTGTGCAACTTAATTTTGTGTTTTATTTTACAAAAACCTTAAAAATCAATTGTGTGGATAATTAAATTTCAATATGCTGGTACTTTGAACACAGTCCCTGTGGAGAACGATAATCTTTTATATTACGCGACATAACCCGTGCGCTTGCGGGTCCTGTCAATATTCATCCAAGTCATATTATTAAAACACATCCATACATACACATCAATAATGGATGAAATTATACATTTAGAAATGTTACACCCTCCTACCTCAAGAGAAGTAGTAGTCAACGAGGTTCAAAGGTCCCGCTTCACCGATGGGGTCGATTCCTACATTACCAATATACCATATATAATTATTTTCTATCTCAACCACCATTATTTAAGTACTTTTGGTTAACTACATGGTGTTCATGTCATTTATACTCTAAATCACTTTCATTTTATTGAATCCACCATAACCATCATGGATTAGGTGTTCATATCCATTATTATGCATTCTAGAGTCATCATCACCAATGGATTCCCATATTCACTCTCAGCAACAACGACAGTGTTGCGGGCTAGCCCTGAGTCCCACCTAAGATCTTTTGTGAAATCGTCAAAACCACTTATATATATAATTCTCATTTCATATTTTCTCATCAATGATACGCATCTCATGCTATGTAATGACATTTAATCAACCATTAATTAACTTGCACCCTATGCAATATTACAATTCAACAAATATTTCATTGCATCTCATGCATTAATAATAACATTGATTTAATTATTCAGTTTCTTCTCATGCAATATAATCATAACAGGTATGGATGGCGATGAAAATCTATCTCAATTCATCAATCTCATAACAACATATAAATCAAGGGGTATAATGTCATTCAAATGATCAACCACACAATTCATAACATCGTAATATCACAATTTAATTATCCATAATCATGCAATTATACCCCAACCATCCATAAATCATACATTTAAAATATAATTGCTCTCCCTACCTAGAATTAACTATTTCATAAGCTCTCAAAGCTTTCTGATGCTCACTGATCACCAATAGGTAACCTCAAAAATTCCTAAAAATCACCAACACTACTTTTAATAACTTGTAAGCTATTAAATTTGTAAATTTGATGCCCCAATTGACTATTCGATAAGTTATAACTTACCAGAATATGTCGACGGTTCTGATACACACTTCCGAAGTGATTTCCAAGCTGCCCAACAATTCTAAACTACTTCAAACCCACATAAAGCCATGAAAACAACATTGTAAATGCCCAATTTCATGGGAATGGAACAAAGGAACAACTTGGGTATCATCGAAACTTACCGAAACAAAGGAATTGAGAACCCCATAATGAGACGCCCCGAACCCCCAATTAAAATAGGGAAAAATTTTTCGCGTCTTTGAAAATATTAATAAATCAAATAATTAAAGTGGTGAAGTATTTTTCACCAAACCCCTGGACCTATTTTAATAACCTATCTCATATATGAAGATATGAGAAGGTGAACAATTAAGTCAAAGAGTGAACCTTGGATGATCAATCTCATGATCATCAACAAGAAGTAGCGGAAGTGTGCAATTACATTAAGAAAATGAAGGAAAGTGGTAGGAGGTCGAAGGACGGTCCATTGAATTGATAGAATGTATTAATTATGCGTGTAGGTCATTGTACCATCATATTATAGTCAAACAATACCAATGATACCCCAAAACAGAGGAAGAGATGTGAAAACAGGGCCATGAATCGATTCAAGCACCCCATGAATCGATTCAAATGATTCTGGAGTGCAAAACAGTGAAAACAGGACCCCTTGAATCGATTCAAGCTCGTATGAATCGATTCAGACGCTTCTGGAACTCAAATTTATACAAACAGAGGTCCTGGAATCGATTCAAGATCGTATGAATCGATTCAGGCCTTCCTGGAACCAAAAACAGTGAAAACAGCAGCGCTTGAATCGATTCAGAGATCCTCGAATCGATTCGAGACAGCACAGTTGCTGTTTTATGCAGAAAAAGCCTTATTTTTGGACTTCTAACCCCCTAACTTTTTCATATCAACTCCAAACGCTACCAAATTTTGACACCAACTAAAATACACCAATTATGACGTGTGGCCATCTACCTCACCCAAAAATTCTCAAAAATGAGAAAATTATGCAAATAAATGCGTTTTGTCCATTCCTGAGCCTTTTTGAGTAACATAGGGGTCTATTCTCAATGGAATTGACCCGCTCCAATTCCTATAAGTCACAATTCATGTATTTAAGCTATTGGAACCACCACACACTATCCAAAACTCATAAAATTCATTTTGACCCTATTGGTTCCTTGCTCATGCATTAAAATAACTATACAACGTCTCCAATACACATCCTAAAGGCTATAATTCATGATTCTCAACATTCATTCATCAAAGTTAAATATCATAGTCTATTCTTTACATCACTTGGGTCATGTAGGAAAATTGGCCAAGAAATTTCATAATTAATATTCATTCCTCAATATGGTAAGCTGAATCAACATATCCATATCAATATCAACCAATATTAAGTTCACCACCCAAAAATTGGCCTCTCAAAGCACATATCACAAAGGAGCTATAACTCATAAATTTTCATCATCCATACATCAAATTCAACATCATCAAGCATCATGACTTTGTCCTTTACATCATTTAGGTCATGAATGAAAATTGGCCTTACACACACATGTCCAATTTTCTCCCATGACTTCCAAAATTATAAACCATTACAAAATCGAGTATATAAACACCATATACTCTACAAAACAGAATTCATGCCGGCCAAGGCTTACACATTCCTATCCATATTTACCTCCTTCCAAACTCGGCCTCCAAAAGCTGTAGGATTTAAGTCATACCTACATCAACTTTAAAAATGGCAACGGGGAGGTGAGTAACATAATCCAAATGAATTAAAGTCATACATTATGATGAAATACATGTATACTTGCACAAATAGCCATCATTACACCATATCATACATTATACACAATACATTTTACAGTTTCAAGTATATATTCACAATATCAATCATTTGGATTGCCAATCACACGTAGGGTTAGTATTCAACTCTTTCCCTTTTCAATTTTCAATCATCCGTTGCCACCATGGGCTTTCAACTAGGCATATCTCCAGCTATATGCAAATGCTCTTAAAGCTAATGCATATGCATAAGAATTTCATATCAAATAATGCGGATCCGACTGTGGGAAAATATATCATTAAATCAATTGTGGGACAAGCATAGGTGTGCTACTATGCCCCTACTGCAGTAGAAAAAATTATGTACACATATATCTCAATTTTTAAGCATGCTTACATCATTATTATTTTACTGGTACCAAACCGCTCTCGCCCATCTATAGCACTAGTCACCCTGTGACTTGCGGATCAACATCGTGGCCTCAACTACCACAAGTGCTACGGGCCCCTCCCGAACACACATCGAGAGAGCCGTGTCCCGTCGGACACCGAGGTAAACTCGCTCACCAATAGAGCCGCCCGCCCACTAGGCCTGCCACATAGGGTGCCTCATCACCAAACTATGGACAGCTTCGTGACTCATACACCGAGTCACAGGGGAAAAATCACAATACGCTCGTGCACTGAGCCGCCCTCCCACTGGGCCTGCCTAGTGGAACCCCCTAATATTCCACATAGACAGCTATGATATGCCATGGATGCAATGCAAATGCAAATCAAATGCATCCTCACACTATGCATCCTAGATGCCACTCCATATTCAATCCTTCACCACCACCACTTGGTGGATTTCAATATTTTCATCATCCTCAATCATCACCATTTCTCTTTACAATTCATACACATTAAGGGTTAGTGGCATACGCATTCATCAATTCAAACATACACCTTTGGGATATTCACATCATAATTCCAACTCACACATGGTTTCAAACCATCATCATACTTTATCAACATAATATCATCACAACATAATAATATTATCCCAAAAACAATGCCATACAATAATTATCATTCTAAATGCATTCCAATCATAACATTTTCACATCATCCATTCAACAATCATCAAAATGATCACATATACATATTTTCACATCATCAATGGATGAAATCATGCATTTAGAAAAGTTACCCCCTCCTACCTCAAGTGAAGTAGTGATCAACGCGGTTTGATGGTCCCGCCTCGTCAATGGGGTCACTTCCTACATCACAATACATATACAATCAATTTTCTACTTACCCATTAAAACTCATATACTTATATATATATCAATAACTTGATGTTTATATTATTTTAACTCTCAAACCTCTTTTATTTCAGTTTATCCACCTTAACCACCATGGGTTAGGTACTACCCTCTATTATTATGTACCCTAGAACCAAACCCTTTCATGGGTTTCACCATTAATGACTTCCACCAACAAATTACCTTCACCAATGACCTTTATTCATCATAACTCATATTTATTACCAACAATAAATGTTCATCAACCTCCATTATACATTTCCCCCAAATTCATGAAGTTAGGGTTTCATAAAATTCCAACAACCATCATAAATATTCTTCTCCTTCCAACCATAAATGTATCCACTTCACTACTTCTCAAAGAAACCTTATTCTCATACCAACCCACATTAAACTCTTGCATTAAATACTCTCCTCAAGAACATCCATACACATGCATGGTTCCCAAAACTCATATTATCATATAACCATGGCAAAAACCCAAGTAACTAGTGAGTGTTTCTTACCTCACACCCAAAAACGAAAATGGGTTCACTAGAGGGAGAGGAAGCTACGAAAATGGAGAGAAAGGAGGAGAAAACAGCAGCTCACAACCTCCTTCAAGCTCCACCAACAAAAATGAGAAGGAGATGTGGAAGATGGAGCCAAGTTGCTAGGGTTTTTGAAAGGAGGAATAGAGAGAATGGAGAAGATGATGAAGAGAAGAGGAAATGAAAGTGTAAATGCTCAACTCCTTCAGCACGCCAACGTGAATAGAAAAGGAAAAATAGGATTTTCAATTTTTCTTTTAATCCAATTCATTTAAAACTTCATCGTTTTATAACTAATAGGTTCTCAGTTCGGGCTCAATACATCGTCCGAAAATTATTTCGAATACATATTCGGATTCCCGATAATATTTTCAATAGCCCTGACCAATATCATCTCATTCTGAGATACTTGGTCCGACACTCATATCTCAACCGGGCTTAATTTCAACCTAACCGGTCTCCATAATTTCTTAACAGTCCCCAAAATTATCAATTTAATTATTCTCAATAGTTTGGGACATAAAATACTCCATATACCAATTTCTAATATTTATTCCGGTAATTAATTCTCTATTTTAAAAATTCGGGATATTTTTATAACGATTGAGCGTTGCCCACAAGCGGAAAACAACCCAAACAACCTTGAAATTCATGGATTTGCTAGAATTAGGGAACGGGGGTTCAAAATTCATTCAAAGAGCCAAAGTGGTTGAACACTTACCACTTGAGAAACTCGAAATTGAAGCTTTTTCTTAGCCTTCCATGGTTGCCACGTGAAGAAGAAGAAGAGAGGTGATGATTCTTGCTTCCAATTTGATGAAATTTAGAGGAAAGGAAGAAAGCGAATTGAAGCATAAATTATTAAGGGTAAAAGAGTAATTCTGCATCACTTTAATTAATTAAATAATAACTTTTCCTTCTTAATTACTTAATCAATTAAATTTTTCTAACAATCCTAGATTAGGATGTTATATTTATTGGTGATGGTTGCTTGGTTTATTTGAATTAGACAAAATAAGCTTGCTTTTGAATGGGTGTTATGGGATGCTAATGCTACAATTCATAAGTCTTTGGTGAGTTCTATAGTTGTTTTAAAAAATAATGCCAATGAAACCAATACAAGGGTTCATGTTATTGTGCATGTGAATGTTTGGCAAGGCCCTACAGTTGGGTTTGTTAAAATAAACTTCAATCCCTCTATTAGGGCTAGGTTGGAGTGGTTTTATATGGTAGCAAAGGATTGTAAATGGTTTTGTTCTTGCAGCAGCCACACACAAAGTGGAAAATGTTTTTAATGTTATTGTTTCTAAAGCAATGGCATTAACATGGGAATGCAACTGGCAATTGATTTGTGCTTTACATATGGAAAATGAGTGAAAGAACATTCAACCACAATTCATATGATTCTCCAGGATGCTACTCTTTTTCTTAATGGTTTGGTAGCTTTTAAGTTATCTCATGTGCAGAGAAGATAAAATAGTTTTATTTGGTAAATAACCTTATTTAAGTAGCTTGTATTTTTGGAAATGTTAATTAATGAAATGGTGTTTGAGTTTAAGCGTATGAGTTTCAAACTTATTTTATTTTTATATTTTATTTTTATTGATATTTTCTCAAAACTTACTTTTATTTATTTTAAAAGAAATTATGTTTTCTATGTCATTTTACATTTAACTAGTTTTACAAAATAAATTTTAATTTAATTAATTTATTTATCAACTTTCAGTTTTTAGTTAACTTATCTGTTTGATAACCAACCATGAAGATATCACTTTATAAAAATATAAAAACCAAAAATGAATTAAATCCATTTTCCAACATTGATTTTCCAAAGTAACTAATGTTGTGTTTAGTTCATAAGTTTTTTTAGAAAATAGAAAATTATTTTTAGAAAATTAAAAAATTTTTTATTTACAAATTATTTAAAATTTTTTATAGAAAAATAATTTTCTATTTTTTAAGAAAATCAGAAAACTCTTTTAAAAGGTTTTCTAAGAAAAGTGAAAAAATAAAAAAGGCAGTAACTGAATTACAAGATAATATAACTGAATTACAAGATAAAGACTATTGTAACCAAATGGGAATATGGAACAAACTGTTACTAATTTGAAAAGTTCTACTGCTACAAGTTTTCAAAAATTAAAAACACGGTAACTTGCATTGTTCATTTAAATTAGTATTATCATTATTAAATATTAAATTGATAAAGGGTTGTAGAGACTTTATCTATATTATAAGTTAGTTATTAGCGAAAAGACCAACCTCACCATATCTATCAATTTACATTTTTATTTTTTTGTTAAATTTAAGATTTAATATTTTGTATGATTTTTATGATGCATCATGTTAATATTTTATTATTCTTTATAACTATTTTAAAATATATTTAAACACAAACTTATTTGCTCTTATTTTAATATTACTTTAATTTTTTGTCATAATTTTTATGTGATGCATATACTATACAATATTGTCATAAATAATATATATATATATATATAAGACATATCTCAAATAGTTTGAATTAAAGAATGTTTGAAAAAATTTGGAAAACTAAGTGCACTTGAATAACTTTTTTAGTTTTCTAGTTTTCCAAATTGAAAAACTGTCACATTATCTAAACGGGTTTTCAAAATTTTTCTAGTTATTCTAGAAATGAAAATTTTGAAAAACAAGCGGAAAACTTTTCCCAAAAAACTAGAATAATTTTTTGTAACTAAACGCAGCCTAAAGTTCTGTTAAAGATAATTATATCTTGTGTGGTTACGTAACTGTATATAATCTATTTTTTAATCAATTCATATCATGATTTAAAACATAATCAGTTTTCAGATTTCACCATTCTTGTTATCTCACTCTCTGCACTCTAGCTTCTACTCTCGATACCTTTAAATTTAAAGTGAATTTAATAGAATAATATAAAAGTATAATAACATAGATAAAAACTAATTGTTACCATTTATTCAAACTAATCAATTACACTTCTTGAGTTCATAACATCCATAACATCTCAGCTTATAACTTTTTAAGGACATCATAATGTTTTAGACCGGCACAGTTAACGTGTGTTATGAACATTAAGTATTAATATTTAAGTTCAAAGCTTAGTTTTTCTCTCTCCTAAAACCTAATACTATATAAACTTTTTAAAAATATTTAATTAATATAAATGACTATAAAAATTGAATAACTGTAAAATATAATTCTAAACCAGAAAAATAGTTTAGTTGTGAATATTCCTACCAATCAACTAATAGACTAACAGGAAAAATAAATTATTTTCATAATTTTGTATGTAGAACGTAGTTAACTGTTTTGTAAAAATATTTGTCAATCTATTTTTTTGATCAACAAGAAAAAGAAATACTATTAAAATAGGTACAAGGGGTACCTTAACTCATATACAAAAAATAAACAATTACAACTCTGTAAGACATAGTAACGGTTCTCTATACCACTTCATAAAACATCAAGAAAAACCTTTCATACTAGGCTTAAGCCAAACCCAACTATGATATTGTACTAGTTCAAACATTTTCGGCACACTAACATTGTGATTCCTAAAAATGACATTATTCCGGTATTCCCAAATCGACCATACAGTAGTGAACCAAATAATAGCAAGTCCATGATGCACACCAAAACCAGCACCGAGGCCCAAAATACCTTCAAAAATATCTTTACCTACACCAGGTAACACTAAGGAAAACCCCAGCCAATGAAAACAATTCTGCTATACAAGGTACGAAATCTTGCAAAAGAACATCAAGTGACAAGTAGACTTCACCCTTTCATTACAGAAAACACAAAGCAAGGATGGAGCATCCATATTGATCCCACGAGTAGCTAAATTTGACTTGGATTGTACTTTATCAAACAAAATCCGCCAACCAAAACTCACCACCTTAAGAGGAACAGTAGTATTCCAAAACAGGCGAGCAAAAGATTGTCCCCATATCTTTGGATCGTGACATATAGTTTTGTAAGCGGAACACACAGAATAGCATCCTGAAGAATCTCCCAACCATGACCAAGAATCTTGATATGTAGAACGTACACCAGCAAACCCATTTATCATCTGATGCAAATCTGATACCAATTCATGCTCCTACACAAATAACTGTCTCCGCCATCTGAAATTCCAAACCCATTCATCCCTTTCCCACCTACCCATCTCAGCCAAAAATGCTTCCTGTTGCGAAGAAACCGAAAACAACCTTGGGAAATAAGACTTTAGACTTCTCTCCCCCACCCAACAATCAGACCAGAACTGAGTAAGTGAACCATCACCAACAACCCTTTCTGACATTATTTCTAAACCACTCATCCCTATCTGACTCCTTTAAGGCACGCCCCAAATCTCGCCACCATCTAGATCCTTTGTTAAACACCTCCACAGCCCTAGTAAGAGCACCAGACCCATATTTCGACACAATAATCTTACTCCACAACCTATCCTTTTCAACTAACAACCTCCAAACCCATTTCCCCAATAATGCAGAGTTAAACTTCCTCAAATCCCTCACCCTCATCCCACCTGCCTCTTTTGTCCGACACACCTTATCCCATTTTACCTAAGAAATCTTTTTCCTCTCCACACTACCACCCCATAGAAAGGATCTTTGCAAAGAGATTAGTAATTTAATAACAGAAATTAGAGCCTTAAAAAGGATAAAAAAAAGAGAGGTAAAGAAGATAGTACCGATTTAATGAGACAGAGACGACCACCGAAGGACAAATAACGCATTTTCTAAGAGGATAATTTTTTCCAAAACAGAGCCACAACATATTTGTCAATCTATAAAATAGCAAAATAGTCTAGCTTGGTATAAAACATGTTAAGAATGCAAACATGAAGAAGAAAAGTTATGAACAATGTTACATTTAAAAAAAGAGGAAAAATTGTTAATATTACCTTCATATGTTTTCTTTTTTATTCTCCTCTCTGTTTCAGTCATTTGCATTCTTACAGGCTCCATAGGGCTATTCATAATGCACAAGCCAATAACTATTTTATATATTAAATATTAAAGATTTGTTAAATTTGTATGATGTTGCACTGTTTCTATACCAAGTTACTGTTTTTTGGTAACAAATATCAAGTTACTATAATTAAATTATAAATATATTATAATTTTAACTAGTATAAATTATTGTTAGTGTAAAATGTTTTAAGACATTGTAATTATTCTGAAGGTAATTATGATAAGACAATCTATAAATGTAAAAAAGTTTGCACCAATACGTTATAAATACATTAAATTCATATTTTATTTATTTGATTCCAGTATCATAATCACTAATGAGGTATTCATCAGTGATGACTTTTTTGTTATGGTTTACTATGAAAACATTTCATCAGTGATGATTGGTGACAGATTCATGATAAAAACAAAGTTTAAAATGTTTATTTTATGCAGAACTAAAATTGATAATCCTTTGTTACCAAATAATCTTTTTTTGTCATTAATCATTGGTGAATTAACTAGATTTTCTACTAGTACATAGCGGTTTAAAAAAATACGTAATATTTTATTTTATTTATTTATTATTTATATTTATTATTTATATTTATGTTACTGAATATTTTTTTGGTATAAGTATCATTTTTGTCAAGTAGTTTTTAAAAATTTATATGAATATATTTTAGTAAATAAAGTATCATAGCTTATTTAAAATAATTACACAATTTCAAATTGATCATTACAAAATTTTGACCTAAAATAAATTTATCATACTTTATGAAAATAATCATTTTTAATGCTATAATAAGGATTACTTTTATAAATTTTCAATGTTTGAAAATTTAATATCATGAGTATATATATTTATAAAATATTGATAGTTCGTCAAATTTAGTCGTATATTCACCAACAGATATATTTACTTGCTTTAATTTTAAAAATTCCAATTCTTTTTTACTTCTTACACTAGCGGGAAAATATTTCTTGAGAAAACTTTCTTTAAAATTCTGCCATATAAGTTACCTATCGGCCTCTAGTAATCTATCTTGAGCAAAGATCTACCAATTCTCTTGCTCCCTACCATCATGTAGGTAGCATATTCTACCTTATGTGCTTTAATGCAAAATAAAGATTGAAAAATACGTTCCCTTTCTTTGATCCAAAAATAAGCCACCTCTGGATTATAATCTGTCGCGACCAGGATCGCGGTGGCGCGGCCGACCCTGAGAAATAAAACGAGTTAATACGAAACAGGGAGTCGCCACCAACGTTTTTATTCACAGGAAAAACATTGGGAAAAAAACTTTTAACAAAGCACTGGTTAAAAAAGGTGAGATTCAAGTTCGGGAGTCGGTTACGAGTAGGGAAGGTATTAGCACCCTACATCGCCTGTCAAAAACAGTACCAAGATTGGAAATGCGCAACATAAGTAGCCTTACAAAACATGTTTTATTTCTTCCTTTTTATTATTGTACTTTGTGTAAAAAAAAGGGAACAAACTGAACAAACAAGAAGTGTCGAAGCAAGGTCAACAGGACGTCTCATCCAAATTACTCTCGGCTTCGGTATAAGACAAGGAAAAGGAAAAATGTTAACAAGACGTCACATCTAAATTAGTCATCCTTTAATCAAAATACGATGTTAGAAACGAGAAGGGGATAAACG
Organism: Clitoria ternatea; assembly: GCA_037962975.1. NCBI lineage: Eukaryota > Viridiplantae > Streptophyta > Magnoliopsida > Fabales > Fabaceae > Clitoria > Clitoria ternatea. The sequence goes on along the minus strand of CM075669.1, from coordinate 270,541,365 downwards.
GGATGTCTCGTCCTATGTATCCCTTTCCTTATGAGTCGTGGTGATGGTCAACCAAAAATGGGGTAAAATCAACAAGACGTCACATCTAAATTAATTTTCGTGGAAGTGGTAAGAATGGAATAATTACAAAAAAACGTAAAAAAAAATGAAAAAAAGAAAGATGTGCCCGACAGGAGTTAAGTCCCACTCCTACGTATTCTCGAGTCGTCGAGAAATCAGGGTTACGTAGTTCTCGTAATGGCTTTCAGGAAAAAATTAAGAAGTTGATGGTGGATAATATCCTTAGGAAAGACCCATACAAGGCGAAGTTCTTCGCATGTGTACAAGTTCTAGGAAAGTAGTGTAGACGGAAGTACTTCTGTACGACACTGGCTAAAGACAATTTTTCATATTTTTTGGATTTGAAAGGACACAGGAAACACTTATTTCTTTTTTGTTATTACTAGTTACAAAGCGAAATAAAAGAAATTTAACAGAATAAACTTAAGCAAAAGAACAGATTCAACAAAAATTACAAATTCGGTAAAAGAATAAATATTAATAATAAAAAAAGGAAGAAAAGGGATAGAACAGAACTGGTCAACAAAAATTACAGATTCGGCAGAAGGATAAATAATAATACAAAAAAATAAAAGAAAAGAGACAGAACGAAACTGGTGTGATTATAACCGAAGTACAGTGGGGTGCCGGAGTAGGAATCAGTGGTGAGAATGTATTGATGAAGAGACGGTATAGGATTCAGGGGAGTTATGAGGAGTTTGGATGGAGTAAGAAGGCTCTGAGATCCAACAACTAGGAATGGAACTAGTGCTTCTGTTTTGAAGGAAAGAGAATGTGGGTAGGGGGCAGGTTTCCTCTTCAGATTCAGGACACCGGAGTATATTTTTTCCAGAGGTTCCAGTGATTCCAGATGCCCCCTTGCGCACCTTCAGTTAAGGTATTTATAGAAATCCAAGCGCTGGCTGATTGCTTGAACAGCCCAAAGACAGCCTGGCCACCAATAATTATGGGGAACAATGGCTGATGAGTAATTTATTATTTTCATTTTTGTTTGTTATCAGCCGCCCCCAGGATTAGAGAATCAACTTGGATGGTGCGATTGTACATAATGGAGAAACAGCCTGGTCATTGACAATTATGGGGAACAACGGCTAGTGGGTAATTCTTTATTATTTTTATTTGTCTGTTGTCAGCCGCCCGCCAGGATTCGAGGATCAACTTGAATGATGCGATTCCAAGTCAGCACGAGTAGACGGACTCCTCGAATGGTGTCACATGGGACCGGTTTTCTTCTTATGGCCCGGATCTCTGTCTGTTAATATCCATTCTTAGTGGAAATTGATCCGATCGAAAATAGGTGAAAAGTCTGAGTGTAAAAATCGATCCTTCGACACTCAGTATGAAGGCTTGAATTCACAGATTATTGACTAGAAAATCTCTTTCCGAGAAGTATTCATCAGAGCCTCTTTTCATTCGGAATTGCTTCACTCGGAGATGTCTTGCTCGGAAATGTTTCTGCTTGAAGCACTCATTTAAAGTCAATAGCCTTTCTCCCCTCGAAAGTGGACCACTCGGGAACGTATTACTCGGAAACACCTCTAAAAATATTTCACTCGGCTATATCTCCAGCCGATAAGCTCCTTCAAAGTCAGAACCATTTTTCACTTAAAATTCATTCACTCGGAAATTCTTCACTCGAATGTCTTAGTCCGAGAGGTATTTCTTTGAAATTAAAGTCTTTCTTTACTCGGAAGCACATCTCATGGAAGTAAACAACTCGGAAATGCTTCACTCGGAGACACCCTACTCAGATATGTCTGCTCGAAAAGTATTCATTCATAGTTAAAGCCTTTGCTCGGAAATAATTCCTTTGAAACGATCCACTCGGAAATATCTTACTCGGAGACACCCTACTCGGATATATCTTTGCCTGAAAAGTAATTCGTAATCAGAGCCTTTCTTTGCTCGGAAGTAAACTACTTGGAAATGGCTCACTTGAAGGCACCTCATTCGGGAGTATGGAACTCGGAAGTGAAAAGTGCTCCTTTGAAATCAAAGTGTTTCTTCACTCAGAAACACATCTTTTGAAATTGAACCACTAAAATTCTGGAACTTGGAAGCGTATCTGCCCAAAAAGTATTCATTCAGAATCAATCCGCCTGGGAAATATCCATTTGGAAATCTCTATATCCGAGAAATACTCATTCAAAGTCAAAGCCTCTCTTCGCTCGTAAGCAATTCCTTTGAAAATGAACCATTCGGGAATGTATTACTCGGAGAGAAACCATTCGAATATATCTTCCCGAAAAGTACTCATTCATAGTCAGCCTTTCTACATTCAGAATCTATCCACCCGAGAATATCTCACTCGGAGACAACTTACTCAGATACATCTTTGTCTAAAAAGCATTCATTCAGTGGCTTTCTTTGCTCGAAGTAATTCCTTCGAGAATAACCCACTCGGAAATATTCCACTTGGAGACATCCCTGCCTAGGAAAAACACATCCGATGTCAGATTCACTTTTCTTTCAGAATTGCTTTAATCCGGAATTCTTCACTCGGATGTATTCATCTGAAATCAGACTTGCTTTTCATTCAGAATGGCTTCAATCGGTAATTATCCACTCGGAAGTATTCATCTGAAGTCAGACGCTTTTCATTCAGAATGGCTTCAATCGGCAATTATCCACTCGGATGTATTCATCCGAAGTCAGACGTTTTTCATTCAGAATGGCTTCAATCGGCAATTATCCACTCGGATGTATTCATCTGAAGTCAGATATTTTTCATTCAGAATGGCTTCAAACGGCAATTATCCACTCGGATGTATTCATCTGAAGTCAGACTTGCTTTTTATTTAGAAGTATTTCCCTCCGAAGCAACCTACTCGGAATGACTCACTCGGAAGTATAAAACTTGAGAGAGTCTGCCCGAAAGGTATTCATTCATGGTCAGAGCCTTTCTTCGTTCACCCTTGGAAGTAGACCACTCGGAAATGCCTCACTTGGAGACATCCCACTCGGAAATGCCTCACTCAGAGACAACCCATTTGGAAATGACCACTCGGAAATTTGGAACTTGAGAGAGTCTGCCCGAAAGAGGTTCATTCTAGGTCAGAGCCTTTTTTCGCTCGGAAGTACATCTCTTGGAAACAACCCACTCGGAAATGCCTCACTCTGAGGCATCCCACTCGGTAATGCCTCACTCGGAGACAACCCACTCGGAAATTACCACTCAGAAATTTGTAACTTAAGAGAGTCTGCCCGAAAGAGGTTCATTCTAGGTCAGAGCCTTTTTCCGCTCGGAAGTACATCTCTCGGAAGCAACCCACTCGAAAATGCCTCACTCCGAGGCATCCCACTCGGTAATTCTTCTCTCGGAGACAACCCACTCGGAAATGACCATTCGGAGTTGAAGTTCAGTTTAGGGTGACGGACCCGAGCACAAATAGAACGAAGTGGTTCCAAGTGACAGAATTTCCCATTCTTAATTGACTGGACCGAAATAATTGTTCTCAGATACCCCTCTTTACTTCTTTTTCACAAGAGAAACACAAAGCTTCCGTGTTTTTTGAAGTGAAAAGGAAGTAAAGATATGAACACCTATGTAGGGGCCAGGTGGGACCTCTTAACCGGTATGGCATCTGACGGTGTTGGCAATCAATGAGTCTGTGTGACCTTTTCCTCTTTAATGAAGAGCATTTTCCACATCTGTCTCTTTTTTTTGAGTAAATAGTGTAACGCCCCGACCGCTTTTCTGGAATGAATGACTCTCCCCACAAACCAACACAAGACCTTTCCAATGTGCTTTTGTCCTCACTCACACACTTCCCGAGAACTTCCCAGGAGGTCACCAATCCCAGAATTACTCCAAGTTAAGCTCATTTAACTTTGGAGTTCTTAAGTGATAGGCCACCAAAAAGGCTAATGCATTTGTTGGTATAGGTAGTATGAATTCATTCCTTTAAGCTATCCTTGACTGTATAGTCCTATACCTATACAGTCTTTATATCCCTCTTATTCTGGTATATATTCGGTTTGTTCATGTGTCCCTCCCACTAGAAGCATGCCAGGAGCCACTCCTTGTCCGTGCCCATGCACCAGTGATCACTCCCCGCCCTCAACAGCGCTGAGATGTCACAAATAGAATTGGGGCAGTGCACCAGTTTCAGCAGGAAGTGGTTAACTAAGAATTATCTTTTGGGATGACAGGAAGCGAAAGGATTGTCTTTTAGTTAACAGGAGGTGAGAGGATTGGGGGCCAATTCTCAATTGACCAGAGATGAAAAGATTGGGGTTGACCCCTCGGTAGGCTGGAAATAAAGGGAGCCTTTGTTAGGTGACTGGAAGGTAAAGGGTGCCATTTGCTCGATGACTGGAAGGTAAAGGGCGTCATTTGTTTGGCGACTGAAAGGTAAAGGGTGCCATTTGTTCGGCGAAGGGTACCATTTGTTCGGCGACTGGATTAGAAGGTAAAGGCGAGGGTGTTGCCCCCCGGTTGACTAAAAGGTAAAGGGTGCCATTTGTTCGGCGACTGGAAGGTAAAGGGGTGCCATTTGTTCGATGACTGGAAGGTAAAGGGGTGCCATTTGTTCGGTGACTGGAAGGTAAAGGGGTGTCATTCGTTCGGCGACTGAAAGATAAAGGGGTGCCATTTGTTCGGTGACTGAAAGGTGAAGGATGCCATTTGTTTAGTGAATGGTAGATAAAGGGGTGCCATTTGTTCGGTGACTAAAAGGTAAAAGATGCCATTTGTTTGACGAAGGGTGCCATTTGTTCGGTGACTGGAAGGTAAAGGCGAGGGTGTTGCCTCCCAGTTGACTAAAAGGTAAAGGGTGTTATTTGTCCGGCGACTGGAAGGTAAAGAGGTACCATTTGTTCGGTGACTGGAAGGTAAAGGGGTGCCATTTGTTTGACAACTGGAAGATAAAAGGGTGCCATTTGTTCGGTGACTGAAAGGTAAAGGGTATCATTTGTTCGACGAAGGGTGCCATTTGTTTGGCGAAGGGTGCCATTTGTTCGGCGACTGGATTGGAAGGTAAAGGCAAGGGTGTTGCCTCCCGGTTGACTGAAAGGTAAAGGGTGCCATTTGTTCGGCGACTGGAAGGTAAAGGGGTGCCATTTGTTCGGGGACTGAAAGGTAAATGGGTGCCATTTGTTCGGCGACTGAAAGGTAAAGGGGTGCCATTTATTCGGTGACTGGAAGATAAAAGGGTGCCATTTGTTCGGTGACTGAAAGGTAAAGGGTGCCATTTGTTCGGCGAAGGGTGCCATTTGTTCGGCGACTGGATTGGAAGGTAAAAGTGAGGGTGTTGCCTCCCGGTTGACTGAAAGGTAAAGGGTGCCATTTGTTCGGTGACTGGAAGGTAAAGGGGTGCCATTTGTTCGGTGACTGAAAGGTAAAGGGGTGCCATTTGTTCAGCGACTGGAAGGAAAAGGGGTTCCATTTGTTTGGCGACTGAAAGGTAAAGGGTGCCATTTTTTCGACGAAGGGTGCCATTTGTTCGGCGACTGGAAGGTAAAGGGTGCCTTCTTAGGCGACAGGGGAAGAAAACCCTGAAAGGTGCCAGCTTTGGCGATTGAGGAAGGGTCTTCTTAAAGTGCCAGCTTTGGCGATTGTGGTTCCATTGGGAAGGAGGAACTTGAAAAGTGCCAGCTTTAGCAGTTGAGGAGGAGACTTTGAAGGTGCCTGCTTAGGCGATTGCAGTTCCACTAGGGAAGAGAACTTGAGAAGTGTCAGCTTTGGCGATTACGGTTTCACTGGGGAAGAGAACTTGAGAAGTGCCATTTTTTGCAGTTGAGGAGTAGACTTTGGAGGTGCCGGCTTTGGTGATTGTGGCGAGTTTTTAGGAAGTGCCAGCTTTGGTGGTTTGAGGAGGAAACTTTGAAGGTGCCTGCTTAGGTGATTTGATGGTAAAGGGTCTGGGGTGATGCCCCAATTTAAATAAGATCAAAAGATTTTAGGGGTACTACCCCTTGGCTGGGAGAAAAATCTGGGGTGATGCCCCAGTTACGAAGATCGAAAGGATTTTAGGGAACTGCCCCTTGATCGAAAGAGGAGACACTTGGGGTGATGCCCCAGTTTGAGATGATTGAAGGTTGGTGGACAACCCCCTGACTGAAAAAGGAATCTGGGGAGATGCTCCAGTTAGAACATGATTGAAAGAACCTTGAGGTACTGCCCCTTGATTGAGAGAGTAAATCTGGGGTGATGCCCCAGTTAGGAAAACTGAAGGGATTTAGGGGAACCGTCCCTTGACTGGAAGAGAAGTCTGGGAAATGCCCCAATTTGAGCTGTTTTGTGATTCAAGATACCGTCTCTTGACTGGGAGAGAAATCTAGGGTCCACCAGGGATGTATGGCAAGCTTGCTGGAGGAGAGAAATCTAGGGGATGCCCCAGTTTAAGCTGTTTTGGATGATTCGGGGTACTGCTCCTTGATTGGGAGAGAGATCCGGGGTCCACCAGGGATGTATGGCGGGCTTACTGGAGGAGAGAAATCTGGGGGGTGCCCCAGTTTGAGTTGCTTGGAAAGTGTAGTTCCATTGGGGAAGGATTTGGTGGTTTGGGGTACTGCCCCTTGATTGGGAATGGATATGAGGTGATACCTGATGCTAAATCTCCGAGTCATTATTTTGATGTGTAATTCTCAAAGGATTTATTCTTTGGCAAGCGCACCAGTCGTTAAAATTGTATTATATTTGATCGTCCCACAGGGATTGTGGTAAGTACCTCAATCTCAGACTAGTACAAGCTGAACCAACACAAGGCACAGAAAGTTCATTCGGTTTTTGTTGTTTTAATGTTTTCTAGTTGTTTTTGTATTTCCAGAAACAGTGTTAAGATAAAATGTGAAAGGTGATTAATAGAAAATAGGTCAGGATTGCTTCGGTTCAGAAATTCATCAAGAAACAAGCAATTAAAGTATAATCAAACTTCATAATCCAGAGGACAATCCGCTTGTGGTTATTCCCTAATTCCTTAGGTGAAAAACACTAATCCTTAAGCATTGGACCTTAATTCCTTAAGTGCTCAATTAACCTAAGAATCTAATGCGAAATTGGAAGTTGAACTCTAACTATTCACCTAAATTGATTAGGCCTGAACTAGTTAGAAAGCTGGAAGTTACCTAAGCTTCAACCATGATTCCTCACTGTCGAAGTTCTTCATCAGTTCTGGATTTGTCAATCCAGCAAAACAGATCCACTCCTCAGCTTGTTCGCCTCAGGATCTAGAAGTTGATTTCCTTACTCACAGCTTCAAGATTCCATTGCTAACCTTCGCAATCCCAACCTTAGGGATTTAGAACTCCATCGACTTCGGTTCCATCGAAGGAATGTGGAACGTCATGGAGGAGAGGATTTAGAGAGAGAAAGAAAGTAGAAAGATGTTGGAAATGGAAATTGAATTGTATTCTATGTACTCTGTTTTCTGGTTCTCTCTGTGTGTTGTTACAGAGCACATATATAGACATCTAACTAACTAACTAACTTAACTAATCACTAAGAAAGCTGAGTTAATAATTAAATTAACTAACTAATTACATAATTACGGAATAACTAACTAATTACAACTCAGCTCTTAACAAATTACAGTTCATCATTAGCTAATTACAGCGCAACACTTAACTAATAACAGCTCAGTACTTAAATTACTAAGGTACAGAAGTAGGAGAGAAGGCAGCAGGAAACAGCACTGGTGCCGAGTGTCTTCTGGAGGAAACAATCAGTGTTTTAAATAACTACCTTCACGCTTGAGCGAACTGGGTTCTCGCTTGGGCGAGCTCGAAATATGTACTGCAGTATTGCTTTCTTGCTTTAAGCGTTATGGAGAAGCTTGGGCGAGGGGTGATGTTTTGGAGTCGCGCTTGAGCGAACTTGCTCGCTTGAACGAATTTTGACTCTCGCTTGAGCGAATTTGACTCTCGCTTGAGTGAGTGGATTATTCAATCAGCATTCTGAAGTTGACGCTCGGGTTCTTCTTTTTTTTTTTCAATCGGTGCTTTTAAAGTCTCGCTCGGGTTCTTCATGCAATAATCGGTTCCCTGTTGCAATCGGTGTCTTGAAGCATTTCCTAGTCGGACTTTTGGAGTTTCACTCAGATTTATGAAATCTCACTCGGCTTTTAGGAATTTCACTCGAATTTTCCTTCTTAGCTTGAGCGCAACCTGTTTCTGCACCAATAAACAACTAATTGCCTAGCATTTGTATGCTGGCTGCTTAATGAAATTACAAATAATCATAAACTCTTAACTAATTAATGTTTCAAATCATTTTCTTACGTAAATAAAGCACTTTTGAAATAAACAATTAAAATACGAATTATTAACAAATTATTAAATAATAAAGCCAAACTTAAACAATAATTAATGAGTTATGTTAAATAAAAGGTGAAATAATTAAGTCTTTTCAAGATTTATCAATACCCCAGTTTTTTAGAAAGATTGAAAGATTTAGGGTACGGTCCCTTGGCGGGGAGAGAAAAGAAACGAGGGAAGATGTTCCAGTTTGGAAAATCTGGCTGAAGGAGTTAGGGGTTAGGGGTATTGCCCCTTGAACGGAGGAAGGATCTAGGGTGATACCCCAATTTTGGAAAGATTGAAAGATTTTAGGGGTACTACCCCTAGGCCGGGAGAAGGATCTGGGGTGATGCCTCAGTTAGGGAGATTGAAGAAGTTAAGGGTACTGCCCCTTGACAGAGAGAAACCTAGGGTGATGCCCCAGTTTAGAAAGGTTGAAGGAATTTTGGGGGATAGCCCCTTTACTGGAAGAGTAATCTGGGGAGATGCCCCAGTTTGAGCTTTTTAGAAATTCGGGGTACTGCCCCTTGGCCGACAAAAGACCTGGAGGTGATGCTCCAGTTTTGGAGAGGAATGATAGACTTGGTGGTAAAATCCCAGGTTTGAAAGATTTGGGGTTAACAGGACGTCTCGTCCAAATTAACCCGTACTTGATGTCGTTGCCGGGGAACGGGATACATTAAACTGTTGGAATATACCAATTTTTTTTTTTGAAATGTGACCCCTAATATGCCTGACGAACGAGACAGAAACTTTGAGAAGATGCCGGTTCCGACTACGAGGTATTGATGGAAACCTCAAAGTATAATGGAAATTTAGAAAGGCGTCGTGTTCGGCCATAGAAAGGTGTTTTGTCCAATGATTTGGGTGGGTATGAGAAGAAACTCGAGGAGAGCCAACTTCAATGAGTGAGGATGAAAGTAAGCTTTGGAGGCTAATGGATATACCCTGGAAAGTACCAGTTTTGGCGGTTGAGACTTGACACATCTACTTGTCGCGCCATCTTGCAAGAAAGGTTAGTGGTGCAAAATAAATTGGAACTTAAAGAGACCTCCCGCAAAACCACAATCCTTAGAGATTTGAAGTGACCCATGACTGAAACAGAGCAGATGAAGCAATCCTAGCTTTGGAAACGTGTCAAGCCCAGTCTTCATAATGATTGCTTGAGGCGAGATCAAGTAACAGGAACATCTTGCCCTCATGACTTTAAATTTTCATTACCTTCTTAATTTTATATATTAAGGGAAAACATATGTCTTATCAAATCAGGGAAAATCACAATACGAATATGTATCAAAAGAGGTGAGATTGTATTTACAAGTTGAGCGGGGGGTGGGAAAAGGGAGACCAAAGAAGCAAGTGGAGTCGTATAGGAAATATTAATAATTGGGTAGAATAGGAATAATTTTACAGATCCTCCAATGAACTGCTGAGAACAAAGTGTATCTCGATCCCACATCACGACTTTGAATTCACCATTTGACTCTACTTCCGAAAAGGTAGTCGGACTACGATCTTTATGCCCTATCTTGGAATCAGACTATTCGTACAAGATTCTTTAAATTACTCTGCCAAAATCTTGATCCCAATTTATTGCCTGAGCCACCTATTCAGGTTTTCAGCTTACCAGGTCGCTCTAACTTTTGCCTAGGCTGCCCTTCCAGGTTTTCAGCCTAGCGAGCTTTTCTCTCCTTGTGACATGTTTCGCTTTTTTTATTATTATTTATTATTTTTTTTAAGGTTGTATCCTTCACAACAAAGGTTTAAGCTGATTGACAATGAGCTTATTTGATCTCTCTTGATTTAGTCTCATCCTGTGGGGGAATAGATATTATTTCAAAGGTTTTCTCCAACACCATGTATCCAAGGGAACAGGGATGAGCCCTTTTTGGCACCAATGAAGGGGCTTATTCTGAGTCTTTATCTTTTTGTTCATTCTTTCATCTTTTTTTGTTATTGTTTTCTTCTTCTTTATTTTTTCTTTTTCTTTTTTTTGAATGACCCCCTGGGTACCTTCGTCATGGTCTAGCCGTTTTATTTACCCTTAGCCAATGTGGCAAAGAACTATGATATTAAGGGTATCACAGTAGACTATTCCCTTGGTTACACTGGTATCGTTTTTGTCGCGTTCATAGCTTGATAACATTTATACCCCCATGTGGAAAAGTGATGGTTTGATCTATGGATCAGCTTGCCCTAATTGGTATATGCGTAGGACACCCACCTTGACTCCTTTTTTTTTTAAAAAAAAATCATCATTTTTGGCAGAGTATCTTTTTTTTTTACCATGTTTACATTTATGGGTCTTAGCAAGCCTTTGTCTGGCATTTCCTTGAAGGGTAGATATGCCATTATGGAGTCTGGCACTATGTAAACTTTTATGTCACCAGACTGAGCTACCATTATACTGTAACGTCTTCTAAGTCGACTTGATCAATTTTCCAGTTGTTTGTGAGTCCTCTTCACTCAGTGTGCTGACCTTGTCGAACGCTTTTGGATAGAGCTAGGTGACCCTTATCTAAACATCCTGGTTAATTCGGCCAAGGGACTTTCATCTTTGGTATCCTCTTCGTCAGCGTGATCAACCGGGTGGTCAAAGTTATGAAATAGAATTGTGATCTCATTGTTCTCAGAAGGATCATTTTTGGATGGATGTGTTTTTTTTTGTATGAAGGCAAAGAGAAGGAGGAAAAATAAAAGAGAGCCAATGGATAAAGGGAAAGTTAAAACAAATAAGGGAAGCAAATGGAAACATTTTGAAATTTGACACGCATTCATTGAGAAAAACCTGAAATGATAAAAATATGCTTTTACCCTTATTACATAAAATATCCCAATGCCTTAGGAATAGCGTTTGGGTCGAAAAGTCATAAAAAACAGAAGTTTAAAGTCGTAAAGAGCTAGGTAGTCTCCTGGTCATGAACCTCTCCACTTGGCGTGCAAATCACAAAGCTTGCATCCTCTCCATGCCCCCAGTCCCTTCTTATCATACTGATCCTGGGATTCTCATGGTTAGACCTAGGGTTTATGATTATATTGAGACTCCCTTCCTGGAAATCTAGCCACTTGGCTTTAATCAGATCCCTCACTTTGAATTTTAAGGCATAACAGTCCTCAGTAGAGTGCCCTGGGGCTCCAACATGGTAATCACATCGGGTATTAGGATTATAACCTTTGGGGTAAGGAGGAACCATCGGTTTCAATGGACAGGGTACCGCAAGGGAATTACGAATAAGGTGAGGCAAAAGTTCTGTGTAGGTTATGGGAATAGGGTCAAACCGGACCGGTGTTCGACTAACAGTGGGTTTTATTGTGCTTCGGTCTGGATTAGGTGGCTGAGTCTGCCCTAGTGGGGGACAGTAGGGCTGTGGAAGAGTGGATTTAATAGCAGGCAAATAAGAATCGGAAGGTGTTTGAGGGGTATACGGACGAAGGTAGAGCTAGAATGGGAAAAGATTGGAGTCTTGGTCAGGGGTGATGGTGGCCATGTAAGGTGTAGGGAGATTGGCAGGTTGAAAGGAAGTATGAGTCATTAGTTTATGTTGGGCCCTTTTTTGGTTATAGGAAGTGGAATTAGCATCCCCTTTTCTTTTCCCCTTATCTCCCGATGTAGACATTCTTGTGATAGGTGCCCCCAGTGACTGGGAGGATTGTGAAATATGGGGGTTCATTGTTTGTAAATCATGATCCTCTTGTTGGTTATGGAATGAGGGAGAGTATTCTGAAGGTACTACATAGGGCAGGTTGTTGTTTGAGCCCATGAAGGCGTGTTGTGGTGCATAAGACATGCCATAAATTGGTTGAGGGTCAATGATGGGGTCGGTCCTGCTGATAGAAATGGGACGTGTCATGGAAGAGGGAATTTGCATTTTTGTCAGTCTAGGAGGATGGAGTGGGGTGGTTGGTAAATGTTGGTCATTCTTGATACCTGCAGAGGGTTCCCCTTCTATGATCTTCTTTTTTAAAAGTCTGGTCATCTCTGCCACTTGCTCCTTTAGCTGGTTAACTTCACTTCTGAGGTTTTCAATTTCTTGCTCTCTTTCAGCCATGAGTCTCCTTTGAAAGTCTAGTAAGGGTGTCTTTCGGTGTCTTTGAAAGAAAAAAAAACAAAATAATGTCAGGTGGAAACAGAAGGAAGGAGAATGTCGTGAGAAGCAATCACAGGCCTTGACGAGTATCCTTTGACCATCCCTTAGAATTTTATCGTTCAAAAGTACTAGGTATGGTAAACATGGAAATTAATACGGGATAGTTGTGAAGACAGAAGAAATTCTTCATTCTGAAGCGAGATCCTTAAGCTCAAATGTAACATTCCAATTTTTATGATTCTTAGAAAAATAATTTATTAAGGAATAAAGGAAGATTTTCGAATAAAATTCTGAGTGAATACTGTTTGAAATATGATATTCCGAGTGAAAATGGTATGATTCCGAGAGGAATAAGACCGAGAGAACTATTTCCAAGTGAAGTTAAGATGTTTCCGAGTGAAACATCATTAAGAGAATCATTTCTAAGTTAAGAAAAACGGTGTCCGAATGAGACACTTTTGAATAAGGAAAATCCGAGTGAAACGGCTCCGAGTGAAATGTTTCTGAATAAAACGTTTCCGAGAAAAATACTCCTGAGTGGGGAAAAACTTTGAAATTGAATAAGTACTTCTCAAGTTGAGATATTTTGAAAAGTGACCAAGTGACGTATCTCCGAGTTGTGATACTTCCGAGAGAGATGACACCGATTGAGATAGACCGAGTAAGTATTTACAAGGAGACTACTTCTGGATGGAGAAAGACTCCAACTCCGAATGAGTATATTCTGAGTGAGCAATTTCATAGAAAGTAAATGACCGAGTAGTAAATTCATTCAATTCATATTCGGTCAAAGTTGCTGAGTTTATGCTCAGGTTTATCTTTGAGACAGTCTTCAACCCGAGTGATCTTTTGGTTGGAAGATTTCCGAGTGACGTAGGTAAAGGCTTGACTTGGACAGAAATATATCTGAGTGAAATGATTGAATGAGATATTACCGTGTGGGACATTTCCGAGGAGGGAAAGCTGAGCGTTTCATGGGATGAAACCTTTCCGAGTAAATTTCCTCTGAAGGAAGGAATTCTGAACGGACAAAGGCTGTAATGAATCTTCTCAGAAAAATATGTCCAGAATGCTGAAACCGAGTCGGAATTAATGATTATTTTAATTATGAATGCTTTCCACGTCACTCTGTTCTTCTACCTTCCAGTAGATTCTTTTTTCTGATATTTTTCTAAGTATGGGACCCTCTCTGATGTGCTGTCCCTTTTCATTAAATACTTATTCCTTACTTATCATTTGAAGAAACGTACAGCAAACAATTTCCTATTGTTCATGTCTCTCTTTTGCGAGAACGATATAAATACCAATTTCTACTGTTGAATGAGTTTAGAAACTTTTGAAAGTGAAAACATCATCTATAATCTTTCTCTTCCAACCCTTACTGGAAACCATCAACGAAGGAGAAATTAATCTTCCTTTCTTTCCTTTTTACGTGAAAGCTTGAATTTCATAAGAGAGAAAGCTTAGACTGATTCAGTGCTACAATTCCAATCAGAATTTGTGAAGCTAAGATTCATTAGAGCTTGAAACGCTACTGGAACTCTTTATTTCCAAGTAGGGGGAGCGTTACATTTCAAATGAATGGTTTATGAATGGATTTGGGGTGTTATTATTATGATATATATATGATATGTGTATGGATTATTATTGAAACCTCGACTGAATGATATTTTACATTTATATATCTTCCATTCATATTAATAATATTGAGTTCATATGAGATGTATGTGTTGTGATAAATTCTATGCATGAAATGCTATAGAATATATGTGACTGATGATGATTCATGAATTTTTCATGATATTTATATATGCGTGAGATGCATGTGTGATGATTGAATATGAAATATGATATGGTTTCCACAAAAGACCTTGGGTGGGACTCAAGGCAACCTCTTGAGCGGGGCTCGGGGTTTTAGCCCATGGCACTAACCGTTCTCACTGAGAGTGATGGTGTCATATGAGGGTGCAAACGGTTTGGTAACAGTAAAACGGCCGGATCAGCTGAGAGCTGAGTTATGGCTCGGGGAGCCAGTGTTGCAACATAATTAAAAGACTTAATAATGGATTTATTTTATTGAGCATGTGCATGCACTGATATATATGTGTTATTGAGAATAACATGCTGCTTATACTGAGTTGTTTGATTCGGTTGTGTTTATTTATATATAGTTATGAATTGGACTTTTAATCCAATTCAATAACTATTATTTGATATGTTTATGCTCACCCCCTACTTCTTATTATTTTTACAGTGGATATAGGGCACAATGATGGCGTGTGAAGTCACTCATCCAACTGGAGCATTATGTATTAGCATGTACAATACATAGTGTACATAGTTATTTTGTAGAAGCCTTGGCCGGCTCCTGTGTATACCGACTTGTTATATTTTTTGTATATTAAATGGGCCGGTCGGCTATTGTAAAAGTGACAATATTATTATTTAATTCAAATTCTGTTTTTAATATTGGAATTATTTGTGAAAAATTTATTTGATTATTGAAATTTTATTTAAAAATTAAGAACGTTATTTCAAACATTTTGTTCGGGCAACCACAGCCCTCATCTCATGAATTTAATCCCATATTAACTTCCACAGATACTCAAAGGGTATTCGTTAAGTTTTGAATAGCCTCCAACGAAAATGAGGATAAGGAAGAGAAATTAGTTACTGTCATGTTTTGCAAACCGTTACTTCCTTATTAATTTAATGGAAAGCATTTTCACTTTGGGAAGTATCGATCGTCAAAACTCGTGTCGAGCTAAAGTCGTAAGGGTCATAGATTTTCCAATCGTCGTTAACGCCCCATTTGAAGGGAAACAAGATTATTCTTTCCTTTTTTCATTTTTTTTATGATTAGAAAAAAATCTATGACCTGAGACTCAGAAGTACACAGTGAAGAGGGAACTATCTATCCGTTAAAAGATTAACAGTATTTTTAGAAAAACGAGCCATTATTTTTGAAGTAAAGTAATCCTTTGACAGGTAAATGGTTCATCCGTTTGGATTAAAAGGGATAATGAAAATGACGTAAGGTAAAGTAAAGTCTGCCCTTTCATGGCCTAGGTCGGGATTTTCTAAAAGTCTTTTCTAGGCCCTACAGCTTGTCTAATAGTGACTCCTCACATTGGGTGGCTTACTATAGACTTATAGAAGGTTACTAGAGCCAAGATCCTATTCATGACATGGTTGCAACAGTAGGGAGTCTACTAGGTGCGTATATCATGAAAGGTCGAACTCTAGTTGAGGTTCTTACGAACACCGGATAGGAAGTACATCCCATACGATTCCGTTACCAACCTCTCCTAACTTAAGCTTCATTTGGGGCCCGGGTATAGGGCGCCACTCATAAGTGTGTGCAAGTAATGTGAGTGTGGTGTGTGAAAGGGCATTCAATACCTTTTTACCTTACCTCATTCTGCACAAAGAACAAACACAGGATACAACACAAAGTCATCTACCCTAGGGTTCAATATTCACAGAAATAAATATAGTCCTCTATCCTAGGGTTCAACAATCATGCAAAACATAGATAATGAAACAAATAACAAGATACAATTAAAACAAGAATGAACATTTACAATAATTAACAGGAAATAAAACAAGGGGAAGAAATCCAAGCAAAAAAAAAGGCTATATAAAAAAAACACGCTTTCAATCGAACGGGCCTGACTCTCTAGAGTGTCCCCAGCGGAGTCGCCATCTGTCACGACTGGGATCGCGGCGGCACGGCCGACCCTTAGAAATAAAATGAGTTAATACGAAACAGGGAGTCGCCACCAACGTTTTTATTCACAGGAAAAACATTGGGAAAAAAACTTTTAACAAAGCACTGGTTAAAAACGGTGACATTCAAGTTCAGGAGTCGGTTACGAGTAGGGAAGGTATTAGCACCCTACATCGCCTATCAAAAATAGTACCAAGATTGGAAATGCACAACATAAATAGCCTTACAAAAGATGTTTTATTTCTTCCTTTTTATTATTGTACTTTGTGTAAAAAAAAGGAACAAACTGAACAAACAAGAAGTGTCGAAGCAAGGTCAACAGGACGTCTCGTCTAAATTACTCCGGCTTCGGTATAAGACAAGGAAAAGGAAAAATGTTAACAAGATGTCACGTCTAAATTAGTCATCCTTTAATCAAAATACGATGTCAGAAATGAGAAGGGGATAAACGGGACGTCTCGTCCTAAGTATCCCTTTCCTTATGAGTCGTGGTGATAGTCAACCAAAAATGGGGGAAAATCAACAAGACGTCACGTCTAAATTGATTTTCACGGAAGCGGTAAGAACGGAATAATTACAAAAAAAACATAAAAAATATGAAAAAAAGAAAGATAGGCCCGACAGGAGTTAAGTCCTGCTCCTACGTATTCTCGAGTCGTCAAGAAATCAGGGTTACGTAGTTCTCATAATGGCTTTCAGGAAAAAATTAAGAAGTTGATGGTGGATAATGTCCTTGGGAAAGACCCATACAAGGCGAAGTTCTTCGCATGTGTACAAGTTCTAGGAAAGTAGTGTAGATGGAAGTACTTCTGTAGGACACTGGCTAAAGACAATTTTTCATATTTTTTGGATTTGAAAGGACACAGGAAACACTTATTTCTTTTTTGTTATTACTAGTTACAAAGTGAAATAAAAGAAATTTAACGGAATAAACTTAAGCAAAAGAACAGATTCAACAAAAATTACAAATTCGGCAGAAGAATAAATATTAATAATAAAAAAAAGGAAGAAAAGGGACAGAACAGAACTGGTCAACAAAAATTATAGATTCGACAGAAGGATAAATAATAATACAAAAAAATGAAAGAAAAGAGACAGAACGGAACTGGTATGATTATAACCGAAGTACAGTAGGGTGCCAGAGTAGGAATCAGTGGTGAGAATGTATTGATGAAGAGACGGTGTAGGATTCAGGGGAGTTATGAGGAGTTTGGACGGAGTAAGAAGGCTCTGAGATCCAACAACTAGGAACGGAACTGGTGCTTCTGTTTTAAAGGAAACAGGATGTGGGTAGGGGGCAGGTTTCCTCTTCAGATTCAGGACATCGGAGTATATTTTTGCCAGAGGTTCCAGTGATTCCAGATGCCCCCTTGCGCACCTTCAGTTAAGGTATTTATAGAAATCCAAGCGCTGGCTGATTGCTTGAACAGCCCAAAGACAGCCTGGCCACCAATAATTATGGGGAACAACGGCTGATAAGTAATTTATTATTTTCATTTTTGTTTGTTATCAGCCGCCCCCAGGATTAGAGAATCAACTTGGATGGTGTAATTATACATAATGGAGAAACAGCCTGGTCATTGATAATTATGGGGGAATGGCGGCTAGTGGGTAATTCTTTATTATTTTCACTTGTCTGTTGTCAGCCGCCCCCCAGGATTCGAGGATCAACTTGAATGATGCAATTCCAAGTCAACACGAGCAAACGGACTCCTTGAATGGTGTCACATGGGACCGGTTTTCTTCTTATGGCCCAGATCTCTGTCTGTCAGTATCCATTCTTGATGGAAATTGATTCGATCGAAAATAGGTGAAAAGTCTGAGTGTAAAAATCGATCCTTCGACACTTGGTATGAAGGCTTGAATTCACAGATTATTGACTCAGAAATCTCTTTCCGAGAAGTATTCATCAGAGCCTCTTTTCATTCAGAATTGCTTCACTCGGAGGTGTCTTCCTCAGAAATGTTTCTACTTGAAGCACTCATTTAAAGTCAATAGCCTTTCTCCCCTTGAAAGTGGACCACTCAGGAACGTATCACTCAGAAACACCTCCAAAAATATTTCACTTGGCTATATCTCCAGCCAACAAGCTCCTTCGAAGTCAGAACCATTTTTCACTTAAAATTCATTCACTCGGGAATTCTTCACTCGAATGTCTCAGTCCGAGAGGTATTTCTTCGAAATCAAAGTCTTTCTTTACTCGGAAGCACATCTCATGGAAGTAAACCACTCGAAAATGCTTCACTCGGAGACACCCCACTCAGATATGTCTGCTCGAAAAGTATTCATTCATAGTTAAAGCCTTTGCTCGGAAATAATTCCTTTGAAACGATCCACTCGGAAATATCTTACTCGAAGACACCCTACTCGGATATATTTTTGCTTAAAAAGTAATTCATAATCAGAGCCTTTCTTTGCTCGAAAGTAAACCACTCGGAAATGGCTCACTCGAAGGCACCTCATTCGGGAGTATGGAACTCAGAAGTGAAAAGTGCTCCTTTGAAATCAAAGTGTTTCTTCACTCGGAAACACATCTCTTGAAATTGAACCACTGAAATTCTAGAACTTGGAAGCGTATCTGCCCAAAAAGTATTCATTCAGAATCTATCCGCCCGGGAAATATCCACTCGGAAATCTCTATATCCGAGAAGTACTTATTCGAAGTCAAAGCCTCTCTACGCTCGGAAGCAATTCCTTTGAAAATGACCCATTCGGGAATGTATTACTCGGAGAGAAACCACTCGGATATATCTTTCCGAAAAGTACTCATTCATAGTCAGCCTTCCTGTATTCAAAATCTATCCACCAGGGAATATCTCACTTGGAGACAACTTACTCAGATACATCTTTGTCTAAAAAGCATTCATTCAGTGGCTTTCTTTGCTCGAAGTAATTCCCTCGAGAATAACCCACTCAGAAATATTCCACTCGGAGACATCCCTGCCTAGGAGAAACACATCCGATGTCAAATTCATTTTTCTTTCAGAATGGCTTTAATCGGGAATTCTTCACTCGGATGTATTCATCTGAAGTCAGACTTGCTTTTCATTCAGAATGGCTTCAATCGGCAATTATCCACTCGGATGTATTCATCTAAAGTCAGATGCTTTTCATTCAAAATGGCTTCAATCGGCAATTATCCACTCGGATGTATTCATCTGAAGTCAGATGCTTTTCATTCAGAATGGCTTCAATCGGCAATTATCCACTCGGATGTATTCATCTGAAGTCAGAAACTTTTCATTCAGAATGGCTTCAATCGGTAATTATTTATTCGGATGTATTCATCTGAAGTCAGACTTGCTTTTCATTCAGAAGTATTTCCCTCCGAAGCAACCCACTCAGAATGACTCCCTCAGAAGTATGAAACTTGAGAGAGTCTGCCCGAAAGGTATTCATTCATGGTCAGAGCCTTTCTTCGTTCGCCCTTGGAAGTAGACCACTCGGAAATGCCTCACTCGGAGACATCCCTCTCGGAAATGCCTCACTCGGAGACAACCCACTCGGAAATGACCACTAGGAAATTTGGAACTTGAGAGAGTGTGCCCGAAAGAGGTTCATTCCAGTTCAGAGCCTTTTTTTGCTCGGAAGTACATCTCTCGGAAGCAACCCATTCGGAAATGCCTCACTCTGAGGCATCCCACTCGGTAATGCCTCACTCGGAGACAACCCACTCGGAAATGACCACTCAGAAATTTGGAACTTAAGAGAGTCTACCCGAAAAAGGTTCATTCCAGGTCAGAGCGTTTTCCGCTCGGAAGTACATCTCTCGGAAGCAACCCACTCGGAAATGCCTCACTCTGAGGCATCCCACTCGGTAATTCTTCTCTCAGAGATAACCCACTCGGAAATGACCATTCAGAGTCGAAGTTCAGTTTAGGGTGACGGACCCGAGCACAAATAGAACGAAGTGGTTCCAAGTGACAGAATTTCCCATTCTTAATTGACCAGACCAAAATAGGTGTTCATATAGTCTCTTTTAAATTGGGTAGGTTTTATTTTCAGAAATGGTCAAGTCCATGGGTTCCTTCAACTAACCTTTGATGTTCCTGTCTTTCAAGGATTTCAGCAAAGCGATTGAATACGGCGGCCATGGAATCGTCGTTCTGACATTTAGCCATTTTCTATCCTACACGTACCACTACATTCAGTTACTGAGTATCTAACATACTTATGGTTGTAACAATATTACACTATCTAACTAACTATTATAGTAAATAGAAACATACAGAAATCACAAATAGCACACAAGTTTCAGACAAATAGCAATCAAAGTTCACATACTTCAAGCTATCCTATGTTAATCTCTAGTTACTTCATAAGGTTTTCTTTATATTTTATAACCTTTGCTCTGATACTACTTCAGTTGTAACACCCTGGAGCCAATTTACAAATTCCAAGATAATCATTGTCACCATATAAAATTTCTTGGGATGGATTATTTTTCGCCTAGTAATTATCAAGAAATTCACAACCTGATTCCAAAGGATACTAATATAATATCAAAGTGCACAACCATTTACATAATTATCTTCTTTTTATTATATATAACATCAGAGTTCCAGACATGTTATATTTCATAATAGGTACCTAGACCTATAAAATATAAAGATATAAAACATCATAACACAGCATATATACACATATATTACAACCAAGGCAGCCACGTAAGCAGCAACAACATCAAGAGCTTCCATAGTTCTTCCATATCATGTATCATCTATATAACTTCCTGGTCAAACACTAAAGGGTTGCCATAAGTAAAGGAAATAGTAAGACAAAATATTAAATAAATAGAAATTAAATTAGAAATATTCACAAACATAACCAAGATGCAATGCAATGCAGATGCCAGACAGGTGTTTTATCACATATATTTTATTATCTTTTTTTGTTATTCAAATATTGAGAATGCATGATGAATCCATTTTGGTAGAAATATAAGCAGTGATTTCCAATAACGATATTTTTACAGAAATCCAACTGATATTGCATCTCATAATGCAACACCAATATCAGATAACAATATAATAATATCAATAACAAGTGTTATGGAACCCCCTCCTAAGGACACATTGCTCAGCTCTTAAGACAGTCGTGGTATAAAACCACCATAGGGATTTATTGCTCCATAGAGTGTATTCCTCCATCGGGAACCCCGTCAAAGAACTCTATTGTGGGTCCTTTGAACGGCCAATGCATATGATACATGCATTAGGTTTAAGTTTAATTATTAAATTCTTTTTATAATTATTCTTAACAATAAAATCATGATAAAAATCAAGATGATATAATATTTTATCATATTTACAAGCATACTCAATATATCATATTCAAAAAAATATATGGAAACACATTTTCCTTATGTATAGTATTTATTAATATTATAAAATTATACCACTTATTATCCAAAATAATTTAAAAAAAGTCTTTTTGTCCTTTAAATATGTCTAAATAAACTTCTAGACTTGATCTAATTAACCATATTTATTTTTGGGTCAAGATAAAATCACAAAAATCCATAATTTTACTTAAAATAGTAATTTTGGGTTATATTTTCAAAAACAAATGTCATCATTTTAAGTTTTTAAATCATATTTACAAAAATACCACCGTTTTTAAGTTTTAAGCTTATTTACAAAAATGTCATTATTCTGATATATTTATAAAAATGTCACCATTCTGATATATTTACAAAAATATGACAGCATGAGTTTTTAACACTGGTTGCCAAATAACCGATTTAAAAAGATGGTCTATTGTAGAAACACAAAACAAGACCCTATTTTTCTAGTTTTTGTTGTTTCTTACCACTTTCAAATGCAAATTAGGCATGCCAATTAATTTCAAATCACCATACAACATTAGGAACATATCTCATATCATATTCCATATAAATTAACATTAATTTCACCACTCATTTCAATTTAAATCCAAATCTAACTATGTAGGTTTCTAAAACACAATTTACCACTTACTATCTTTTCAAAAATTTCACATCATATCCTAATGCATTCTTCAATTGCTAATTATATTCAATATTTTTAACATATTCAACCATAAATTTTACTTTCAAGACACTATATATATCATTTCACCATTATCATTTAAGCAACACACAAACAAACATCCATATGCATATTTCCAATTTAATTTCTATTTATTTGCTATTTCACCCTTTCTTTCTTACCTTGATTGAAGATTCCTTTACTTGCCTTAAGCTTTGCATCCTTGTTTCTTCCTTTAAGCTTTAATGGGTGTTGTTCCTTAATAAGAAAAATTGTAAAACTTCAAGAGATGACAATGGAGATTTAGAAGCTTGAAGAAGAAGATGAAGGTTTATGGAATCTTGTGGGGTCTTAAGAGTGAAGAAATTTTAAGTGGTGATGTAGTATTTATTGGTTGCGATTGGCAATGATGAAAGGCGGTGATGAAAATCGGTGAAGGAAAGAAAATTTGAAGAAAAGTGTAGAGAAGAAGAGAATTTTTGAGAAACAAGGGAAAGAGAAAGAAATATTATGTATTTAAGGGGTCTATTATAATTCCTCGGCTTATTGTCCTGTTTTGTTCCCGTTTAATCTCATTTTAAGTCTAATTTACAAAATAAAAATATCTCTGTAACCGGAATTAAATTTTCTATTTTCTAGGATTTATTTCCTATTTTTTAAGAAATTTTAGGTCATGTTTAATTCGTAAGTTTTCTAAGAAAAATGAAAAACTATTCTTGAAAAAGTTGGAAAAATAGAAAAGGTGTTTGTTTACAAAATATTCAAAGAAAACTTATAGAACACTCAAAACCGAGTTTTCTATTTTTTAAGAAAAATAGAGAAGTCTTTAAAGAAGTTTTTCAAGAAAACTGAAAAGTGAAAAAGTTTTTAATATTTTTTTAACTATTCCAAAAAATGAAAATTTTAGAAAACAAACAGAAAACTAAAATAATTTTATGCAACTAAACGCAGCCTTAATTTTAACTACTTCTTTTCTAGTTAAATTTTTAATTATAAAAATTAGGTTGTGACACGTTGTATTGTGTAATTGTCGAATCGATTCTCATTGGGGAGTATATGGATTATATATGCACATGTATATGTTATCACAGTTCTAATGTATCCATCATTTCAAACATGTGACTCATTCTCCCATTGGACCATTTTAGGCTTGTGATGCAGGTTCCATGGTAGGTAAATGACCTTCTTTTGAGAGTGATGTTTTTATTATTTTGAAAGTAAAATAGTGGTAAAAATACCTTGGCAGGTGACTCTGTAAACATATTTTGATACCATTTTCCAAGCATTAATTATCCTTTTCCATTGTTTGTTTATAAAACTTTGATATATATTATATATATGACCTGTATGTGTGCCTTCTCATATCATCATATATGAGAAAGGTGTTTTAATTATTGATTTGTTACTGTTATCATTTATGTAGTGTGTCGAGTTATGTGAGACCTATACATTGCAAAAAACTTTAATCACAAAAATCTTAATATGTAATTTAGGGCACCTTACATTAATACATTTTAGACCCATAACCCATAACCTATATACACACCAACAGGTTAAGTGAAACCATAACCCTCTTAAACACAAACACATACCTAGCCACCCTTTTTCTCCACTGGACAAGAAACGATGCCCTTTTCTTTACACACGAGGGAGAACACGTTATTGAGAGATGGAGTGATTCATGTAAGAAATTACAGGGCAAAAAAGGTGTGGGGTCAAATGGCTATTGCTCCTAAAGTCAAGGGCTATAGACTCCCTGGTCATGTCTTGAGGTGTAAAAAAGGAAAACATTTTTGAATGTGGATAAGCAAGGGGGTGAAAAGAATGATTGGAGCATGAAAGTGGAACACCGTGTGGAGACTCAAGCTTTATAAGATCCCCATAAAGCAAACTCTACATTGATTAAATAAGGAGAGCTTGCTAAGGGTATAAAAGGGGTGAAAGAGGATGAAGATAGGGACCTTTTTTTGGAGTTGGCTAAAAAATCCTTCACCTTCTTTACATTTGAGGTTGGTTCTATAACAAACTTAAGATAAAGTGAGGAGAGAAAATACCATCCTTTTGTTTTTTTCATTGCTCTAGCATTTAAAGGGTACTATGGTAAAATCATCTTGGGCTAGGGTCTTAGCGGTGAGCTATTGTCTAAGGTAGACTATCATTGTAGTACTCTTTTGCTTTTGTAACTTATGTACTATTGAAATGATATGAATTTATGGGGTCCTTGTATCCTTTTGTTTTTTATTTGATGTTCTATAAACTTCCATTTAAATTAAATAAATCTAATGTATAAATGAGACATTTTGTTTGCAATGTTTGTTGTTCCCTTTGAGTTTGCTCATCAAGTGTTTGTGAAAATGTCAAAGTCAACAATCTTTAATATGTTATGTTTATTTTACCTCATCTGATCTGTTTTATTATTAAGGTCATTTTGCTTGTGTTGGTAATTCTATACCGTGAAATTCATGCTAACTAAAAGGTGTGGTTATCCTAATCGTAAAAGATGACACCTTAAGAGTGAGAGGGCGGGTGTCAAACCCCATCCCCTGCCAATCTTGTTTCTTTTATTTTATTTTTCTTCTCTCTCCTTTCTGTTTGGTGTTATTTTATGGGCCAATGAAGTCCTTTATGGGCCCAATCTTTTTTCCCTTTTTTATTTCCTTTTATGATGCAATTTCTTGTTTATTCTATTATATTTCATGATAATGTAAAAAAAGAGAAACAATAATAAACTTCTACTGCCTATTGTGTGTGTTATTCCTATTAACTGTCATCACATTCAAGAAAATACAAAAAAAATCTTTTATATCAAAATAAAAAATATTTCTTTTCAATAATCATAAAAGAAGGGCAAACGTACAAATTATTCTATCTCGTATCCTTTGCATTAAGTTTTCTTTTCTAACCCTAAGAAAAATCCAGTATATCCTTAAATCATTTTCAAAAACAAGAAAATCAGCTTCAAATCAACCCCAAAGAACTACACACCCCTGATTTTCTGATTTACCTCAAAATACGTAGGAGCGGGATTAATTCCTCACAGACTTATTTTTGCTTTAAATAAATCTTTGTTTATTTGTCATTTGTCTATAAGGCCAATTTCAAAGTTACCATGGGAATTGCATGATTTAATTTAAGGTACTGTTTTTTAGCGAGACTATTTTAGATAGGACGTCTTGTTAATTTTGTCCCTATTTTAAAAATTTTGACGTTCTCAAAGTACGTGTTTCACTCTTTGTCCACTATGAAGGATGAGGCTAATTTAGATGACGAGACGTCTTGTTAATACCTCACTTCTTTCAAAAGTATGTTGTGTAACATCCTAAAATTTTAAATTAGGGAATTTGATAATTAAAACTAATAAATTAAATTATGGAAAATATTAGAAAACAATATTTAGAGTCATGCTAATTGGATTAATAAATATATATTTAATTTAAATAAATTAAATGACTACATTAATCTTATAACGTTCTTAATTTTTAAATAAAATTTCAATAATCAAATAAATTTTTCACAAATAATTCTAATATTAAAAATAGAATTTGAATTAAATAATAATATTGTCACTTTTACAATAGCCGACCGGCCCATTTAATATACAAAGAAAATATAACAAGTCGGTATACACAGGAGCCGGCCAAGGCTTCTACAAAATAACTATGTACACTATGTATTGTACATGCTAATACATAATGCTCCAGTCGGATGAGTGACTTCACACACCATCACTGTGCCCTATATCCACTGTAAAAATAATAAGAAGTAGGGGGTGAGCATAAATATATCAAATAATAGTTATTAAATTGGATTAAAAGTCCAATTCATAACTATATATAAATAAACATAACCGAATCAAACAACTCAGTATAAGCAGCATGTTATTCTCAATAACACATATATATCAGTGCATGCACATGCTCAATAAAATAAATCCATTATGAAGTCTTTTAATTATGTTGCAACACTGGCTCCCCGAGCCATAACTCAGCTCTCAGCTGATCCGGCCGTTTTACTGATACCAAACCGTTTGCACCCTCGTGTGACACCATCACTCTCAGTGACAACGGTTAGTGCCACGGGCTAAAACCCCGAGCCCCGCTCAAGAGGTTGCCTTGAGTCCCACCCAAGGTCTTTTGTCTTTTGCCTTGAGTTCCACCCAAGGTCTTTTGTGGAAACCATGTCATATTTCATATTCAATCATCACACATGCATCTCACGCATATATAAATATCATGAAAAATTCATGAATCATCATCAGTCATATATATTCTATAGCATCTTATGCATAGAATTTATCACAACACATACATCTCATATGAACTCAATATTATTAATATGAATGGAAGATATGTAAATGTGAAATATCATTTAGTCGGGGTTTCAATAATAATCCATACACATATCTTATATATCATAACAATAACACCCCAAATCCATTCATAAACCATTCATTTGAAATGTAACGCTCTCCCTACCTGGAAATAAAGAGTTCCAGTAGCGTTTCAAGCTCTAATCAATCTTAGCTTCACGAATTCCGATTAGAATTGTAGCACTGAATCAGTCTAAGCTTTCTCTCTTATGAAATTCAAGCTTTCACGTAAAAAGGAAAGAAAGGAAGATTAATTTCTCCTTCGTTGATGGTTTCCAGTAAGGGTTGGAAGAGAAAGATTATAGATGATGTTTTCACTTTCAAAAGTTTCTAAACTCATTCAACAGTAGAAATTGGTATTTATATCGTTCTCGCAAAAGAGAGACATGAACAATAGGAAATTGTTTGCTGTACATTTCTTCAAATGATAAGTAAGGAATAAGCATTTAATGAAAAGGGACAGAACATCAGAGAGGGTCCCATACTTAGAAAAATATCAGAAAAAAGAATCTACTGGAAGGTAGAAGAACAGAGTGACGTGGAAAGCATTCATAATTAAAATAATCATTAATTCCGACTCGATTTCAGCATTCTAGACATATTTTTCCGAGAAGATTCATTACAGCCTTTGTCCGTTCAGAATTCCTTCCTTCGAAGGAAATTTACTCGGAAAAGTTTCATCCCATGAAACGCTCAGCTTTCCCTCCTCGAAAATGTCCCACACGGTAATATCTCATTCAATCATTTCACTCAGATATATTTCTGTCCAAGTCAAGCCTTCACCTACGTCACTCGAAAATCTTCCAACCAAAAGATCACTCGGGTTGAAGACTGTCTCAAAGATAAACCTGAGCATAAACTCAGCAACTTTGACCGAATATGAATTGAATTAATTTACCACTCGGTCATTTACTTCCTTTGAAATTGCTTACTTAGAATATACTCATTCGGAGTTAGAGTCTTTCTCCGTCCAGAAGTAGTCTCCTTGTAAAGACTTACTCGGTCTATCTCAATCGGTGTCATTTCTCTCGGAAGTATCATAACTCGGAGATACTTCACTCGGTCACTTTTCAAAATATCTCAACTTGAGAAGTACTTATTCAATTTCAAAGTTTTTCCCCACTCAGGAGTATTTTTCATGGAAACATTTTATTCGGAAACATTTCACTCGGAGCCGTTTCACTCAGATTTTCCTTATTCAAAAGTGTCTCATTCAACACCATTTTTCTTAACTTAGAAATGATTCTCTTAATGATGTTTCACTTGGAAACATCTTAACTTCACTTGGAAATAGTTCTCTCGGTCTTATTCCTCTCGAAATCATACCATTTTCACTCTGAATATCATATTTCAAACAGTATTCACTCAGAATTTTATTCGAAAATCTTCCTTTATTCCTTAATAAATTATTTTTCTAAGAATCATAAAAATTGAAATGTTACAAATCTAATTAAATAATTAATTTCATTAACTCCTAAATTTAATTTAAATTTCCGAGATAAATTAAAGGGTTAAAAATTTAATCAATTACTCTACCTAAAATTTAAGATTTAATTAACCAATTCCAACTACTCTATTTTATTTCTAAACTCCTTTTTGAAATTTTTTTCCTAAATTCCTTTCTTTTCTTTAATTCCCCTTTTCTTCTTCTTCTTCTTCTTCTTCTTCTTCTTCTTCTTCTTCTTCTTCTTCTTCTTCTTCTTCTTCTTCTTCTTCTTCTTCTTCTTCTTCTTCTTCTTCTTCTTCTTCTTCTTCTTCTTCTTCTTCTTCTTCTTCTTCTTCTTCTTCTTCTTCTTCTTCTTCTTCTTCTTCTTCTTCTTCTTCTTCTTCTTCTTCTTCTTCTTCTTCTTCTTCTTCTTCTTCTTCTTCTTCTTCTTCTTCTTCTTCTTCTTCTTCTTCTTCTTCTTCTTTCTCCTCCTCCTCCTCCTCCTCCTCAATTCACCATCATCTCCACTGTGTTCCTATTTCAAAAATCAAGCCCTCAAATTCTACTCATATAGGTAAGCTTGGTGCATGTCGATTCTTTTTCTCTCCTCCCTATTCTTCTTGGCTATTTCATGTGCATGCAATGATAATTGGGTTTCCTTCCTTTTTAGTTTTAGACCGTGAACCACCATGAATAACCTATTGAAGCTTTGTGAAGTGTAAGCCTTGTCAATTGAAGTTTGAAAGGTAAGAAAAATGGTGTTCCCCTCTTGATGTTATTCACGGCCATGGTTTGACATCCACCCACCTTATGCAATTGCTGAATTTTTGTGTCATGGTTATTGAGCAGCAGTAGCGGAGTGATTTCGGAAGCCAACAGTTGAAATTTGGAGTGCCAAAAGCATATCAGAAGGTTATCAGAGTGTAAAGTTGTATTTTGGTAAGTCGTACTACCTTGAAACTATGATCAGATACTGAATTAAGCTTTGAAGTATGACAAAAATGATTTATTAGTTATTAAAGTAGTTCATTGACATCTTAGGAAATTTTTAATCAAGTGTTGTTACTGTTCGGGGACTAATCAGAGTGAGAAATCGTGATCGTCAACTGATTCCGGTAAGTTTTGGTAACTTGAATCCATGTCTAAAAATTTTATAAATTATGGTATTAATGTTTAGAAGCTTCAAAATGTGTTTTAAATTGCTGGGTATATGGTTTTAGGACTTTCTCGTTTGCCCGAATAGGGATCAAAGGTGTAATGAAAGAGGCGATCGGTCCAAGTATGTTTAACGTACGAGGGGGATTACTAGTTGAATAATGAGTATGGATTTAACTCTGGGGGTTTAAGACTTTATCAAAAATCTAGTTGCTTATGTATGTTAATGATGTTCCAATTCTGTTTAGTAATGAATAAATATGTTATGGTTCGGTGATTGGAATGGTTTTAATGCGAATTTGTGTTTGAAACTGAATTATGGTGGAATTGGACTTCGTAATTAGTTTAGGGTTTGATAATGTGTAATTTTGAAGTTAAATAATGTTGATTAAAGTATGTTGTGAATTAAATGTATATGTTAAATGTGTGAATGATGACATGTAGTGATCAGTGAGAATAATTGATATTATGTAAATGTTGTATTAGCTCTAACAATTATGATTGAGAAAAGTCAAATGATGAATTGATGATAAATGGCCCTAGTGGCATGTTATAAGTGATGTGATGTGGACTATTTGTTAGGGAATCCCTTAGATTCAGGCAGCGGAAAATTATAAAAACAAATGTTTCAAGGCATTATATACAAAATTTAAAATTTTATTTTAGGGTTTATCTCTTGTAGACACGAAACGAGTTCTTTAATCGAAGCAATTGCAGGTTCGTTCTAAAGAGTCCACACGAGCACTCCCACTAGAATTCGAAATTCTGAATGCTAGTACGAAGTTTAGAGAGTAATCTAATTTCTGAGCAGTAGCCTATGAGCATCTCATGCTCTATATATAGGCTTAGGTCTTAACCTGATGAGCTCTCATTAAACATTGGGCTCTTGACTCATTCTAAATGACTTAAGCCCAACAGTTTTATTTTTAGTTCAACTAAAATAAAACTATTCTCTGGTAGGCTTACTCTATATGTGTGACCCTATAAGCAAAATATTCAGTTGTATTAATAATAAACTATTTTATTATTAATATAAAATAAGAGCGGCATTTAACAATACATCATTATGTCGTAATATTATTTATCATTGACATGACCTATAAGTGATAATTATTTTATATATTTATTCTTTTTGTCATGATATCTAATTGGGCCCAAGGCATGGTCGTCGTCATCCATGTATAGCCCAATTCATTTTACTTGATACCAGAGTAAACTTTACAGAATAAATATCTAATATTTATTCGTCCTAGCATGGCCATGCATTTTGTTAGTCTCACTTCATCAAGTGGCCCATAGATATAACTCATGTCACATAAGAGAAATAAATCTCATCTACATCACCCACATCCTTCTGCATAATTTGTATATTGCCTAATCACAATCTTTATGGTTATCTTATTACAGATGATGTTTGATTGTATTAAAACAACAAACTCCTTATGTATGAATCGTAGTGACTTCAGGTCGAAGGACTATATATCATTATCACATTGAGAACCGTTTATGACACTCATTTAACAATCCATACAACGTTCTCATGGTGGGTCTGTCCAGTATAACATTAATCTTAATGTGTACCTGTGTGAAGACTTGATATCATATATATCCACGATTTGTGAGATCAAATCATCAGTACATTCACACACTAGTCTTAATGTATTTACATGTCCCTATGTAAATACTTGATTAGGGAACATTTTAGGAATAATTCTCATATGACCTATTATTCCAAGATAAATAGTTTTAAAACAATCTTAAAACTAAAAATACTTATTTTATTGATAAGTTAAAATTGATACATTAATAGCTCATAGTACATACACCAACACTATTGTCATGTTGCATATTAGACTATATACTATTGATTCGGCCTTGTGGCAATTGTGATAGATGATGATTGTTGAGTGATATTATGAAATATGTAGTGAAGTAAGCTATGATATCAGTATGAATATTACTTATACACTGTGATTTGCATCTCATACATTAATTGCATTTCATAACATCAT
Organism: Clitoria ternatea; assembly: GCA_037962975.1. Classification (NCBI taxonomy): domain Eukaryota; kingdom Viridiplantae; phylum Streptophyta; class Magnoliopsida; order Fabales; family Fabaceae; genus Clitoria; species Clitoria ternatea. Next base: position 270,510,279 of record CM075669.1, on the reverse strand, counting down.
ATGCATTCCAGCACTGAGATTTATTGAAGAGACTGTCACGATATAGTGTTGAGATTCACTATGCAGTCTATAGCTTGTTGCTTTTGAGGTTACAACTTATAGTGCTAAGATTCACTGGTAGTCCTCTGGTACTACCACTTATAGAGATTCACTGTGTGGTTACCCAGGTGCCCCCTCACTTATAGTGCTGAGATTCACTGAGTGGGTTGTCCTGACACTTGCTTGTATTATTATGTTGGATCCGTATTTCATTATTTTTATACACAAATGAAAGAAAAGATTCAAAAACCATAGCATGCATATATTGCATTGGTGAGTAATGATAGTATGTGTAGTTGATGGATGCTTGGATGAAATTATGGAGATGTATAAGTTGATCTTAGAGATCTTGGTGCTTGTGATATTCGAGAATAGTTGATTTTGATGTTATGTGGCTAGCGTGTTCATTTTGCTTAATGAAGTAATGCTTGATGTTTAAATGATAATGAGAAAATTAAATAATTACCTTGTTATTAAATTGTTATTCATTACTTGATTAGTACTCACCCTTTTAAATTGTGGATATTTCAATAAATATACAGGGGGCAAGTTTATTTGAGGATATAGAGGTGGAAATGCATTGCTCAGCCATAGCGAATTGATAAGTGTTTTATAACACAATAAATTAGATTTAGTTTGCTTAGGATTTTAATCATTATGCACTGTATTTCCTTAATTTTTGTGATTTTTGCTTTCTTTCCACTATATTCTACTTAGGTATTTTATTTTACAGAAATTAATAAAATAAAGGAACAAGTACAAAGATAAATCCAAGGGTCAATAACAAGAGAAAAATAACCATCAAATGATAAAGAAACAAGAAGAACAAGCCCCGGTGAAAAAAATTCAAAGAGGATTGAATTCTGACTCGGAATGATCATTTCTGAGTAGGATGACTCAGAATGATCATTTCTGAGTAGGGAGTCTCCGAGTGAAGCTTTTTCGAGTGGATTATCTCCGGGTAGGGTGTTTCCGAGTGGAAGATTCCCGAAGAAGGTGCCTCCAAATGAAAAATGACTTTGAATGAATATTTCCCGGGTGGAGGTAAATCCGAGTGGAAGATTCCCGATCAAAGACATTCTGAGTGAAAAATGGCTGACCTTGAAGGAATACTTCCCAGTTCGAGATAAATTCGAGTGAAAGATTCCCGACTGCAGCCACTCTGAGTGAAAAAGGGACTGACTTTGAATAAATATCGCCCAAAGATATAGGTCCGACCGGGAATGAGTCTCTTTAGCAGACTCTCTCAAGTTTCAAACTAATCTCGAGTGGGATGTCTCCGAGGAAGCCGTTTCCGAGTGGTTTGCTGTCGAGAGGTGTATTGCCGAGCGAAGCAAAGCACTGACCTGGAATGAATCTCTTTCGGGCAGCATCTCTTTCAAGGCATACTTCTAAGTAGGGCAAAGATAAATCTGAGTAGGTCATTCCCGAGTAGGGCAAAGAATAGGTCTGACCGGAAATGAGCCTCTTTCGGGTAGAAACTTTCAAGGGAATCGTTTCCGAGCAAAGAATCATCTCTGAGTGGTTTACTTCTGAGAGATGTGTTTCCGATTGAAGAAGGACTTTGAAGGAATACCTCTCGGGCTGAGGCATTCAAGTGAAGAATTCCCGAGCGAATGAATGTTTTAATCAGTGAAGCAATCGGAGGTGCTTTGCTCAGAACTTGTTTCTGTTTGAAGCAATTCCGAATGAATGCTTCAAGCAGTGACATTTCTAGACAAAACAACACCGAGTGAAGCACTTCCGAATGAATAGAGGTTCTGATGAATGCTCCACGAAAAGAAATTTCCGAGTCAATAAATTCAAGCTTTCACTCGGTCTTTTATGTATAAGAGCACTTGTTCCACTCGGATTAATTCCCACTGAGGATAGATACTGGCTTTCACTCGGTCTTTTATGTATGAAGAGCACCTGTTCCGCTCGGATTAATTCCCACTGAGGATGGATACTGGCTGAGGCACTAATCTGAGTGATAAGAACGCCGGTTCCATATTCCCACTGATTGCCCATGCTGACTTGGATTCCCACTATCCAAGTGGATTCTTGAATAATGAGGGGCGACTGACAACAAAACAAAAGGGAAATAATAAAGAATTCCTACTAGCCGCCGTTCCCTATAGTTGTCAAGGTCCAGGCTGTCTCCAAGTTGATTTGTTGATCTCGTGGGGCGGCTGACAAGAAGACAAAAGAGAAGTCCCACTAGCCGTCGTTCCCCATGACTATTGACGCCCAGATTTCTATAAATAGGGGGGAGGTCTGAAGCCATGACAGCGTCGTTTTTTATCCAGTTCTCATTTTTTTACTTTGTTCCTTTCTTTTCTTTCTCTTTCATTTTCTTTCTCTATCCCGTTTCTTTCTCTTTTTATTTTCTTTTTCTTTTCTTTTTCTTTCTATTTTGTAAGAGTTATGAGGGTTGTAAAATTGAGTGTTCCAATTTGTAATTGGTGGAGGAATATTGCAATAAGGAAATACAGTGGTAAAATTATTTTGAGCTTTTGGAGAAACCCATAAGTCTTTATTTTTACCATGTCTTGTATGTTTTATTTTTCCATCATGTATATGAATTTGAATTATTTCATGAGAAACTAAATTAATTATCTTGGGATGAAAGGGGTGTGATAATATTTTATGATAATGTTATTTTGACTTTGAATTAAATAAATTTCTGTTTTCCATTTAGTTTAAAAAATGCTCAATGCTCTTAGTAATTCCTAACAAGAACCTAACTGATAAAACTGTATACTTGCGGGTATATTAGTAAGTTTAAGTAATTAATAGAATCGAGAGATTTATTGTTACTGGAAAGTTTTTGAACTAAGCCTAAGGTTTTGAAATACTTTTTGTGACCTCGGTAAAACCGTGAAAGTAATCAAAATCTTTTGGGGAATAAATAAGGGATTTTCACAAAACGATAATGGGCCTTTTCTAAGGATTAAGCAGCGCTTTCCATAGGTTAGGTACATTAATAGCATTCTGAGAGGAACATATTAATTAGCTTAAGGAAAATCCGCCTTCGAAAACTTAATTTGATTCTTATTTATGAAAAGTTAAAATTCATTAACATAAAATAGAGTCTTGATCTCCCCGAAATCCCAAGATATTCTCAACTCTGATTTTTAAGTGTAAGTAAATTTTGTTTCTAAATTTATTTTTAATTTGTGTTTTATTTTACAAAAACATTAAAAATCAATTGTGTGGATAATTAAATTTCAATATGCTGGTACTTTGAACACAGTCCCTGTGGAGAACGATAATCTTTTATATTACGCGACATAACCCGTGCGCTTGCAGGCCCTGTCAAGTTTTTGGCGCCGTTGCCGGGGACTGTTGTCCCTCAAATATCGGCAATATTGAAATTCGATTAGATCATACTTGTTAATATTTTTTTGTTTTGTTTGTTTCTTTTTATATTTTTCTTTATTTTTATTCTGTTTGTTACTTTGTATTTTGTTCTTTATTTTGTGTATCTGTTGTTGTTTTATTTTTGTAATTGTTTATTTTATTTGTCATTTATTTTCTTTTTATGCGACGAAGCCGTAGTGTCGATCTAAACTTAGGATTTGACCCTGAGATAGAACGTACCCTTAGAGCTTTAAGAAAACAACAAAAACAACAAAAACAACAAAAACAAGAAAAAGAAAAACAAATGGCAGACCAAAATAGAGCCTTAAGAGATTTTTCCGCTCCAAGTACAAATGGAAGAGGATCTAGCATCCTTAGACCCACAGTGGAGGCTAACAATTTTGAATTGAAGCCTTCATTACTCTCTATGGTTCAACAGAACCAATTAGGAGGATTACCCTCTGAAGATCCAAATCTTCACCTTCAAATTTTTCTTGAATACTGTGACACCCTGAAAATGAACGGAGCCACCAATGATGCCATTCGCTTGAGACTCTTCCCTTTCTCTTTAAGAGATAAAGCGAGGGCGTGGTTATACTCTCTTCCCGAACGATCCATCATGACTTGGGAACAATTGTCCAGCGCTTTCATCAATAAATGGTACCCAAGGAACAAGACCGATATGCTGAGAAAACAAATCATAAATTTTTCACAAAAAGATGATGAATCCTTATATGAAGCCTGGGAGAGATACAAAGAGTTGCTAAGAGAATGTTCTCTGTAACATCCCGATTTTTAATTAATTACCGGGTGTGATAAATTTCAGATTAAGGATTATGATTGGTTTATTTGATGGCTAAATAGATTAATTAAGGAATAATAATAATATTAAACTTGTAAATGACCCTTGTGCTTTGGTGGTCAATTGGGTCCGGTTCTCTCTCTCTTTGTCCACGTGGAGTGAAATGATGGCTGTGAGAGTTAGCATTTAATGCTGATAGGATTGCATTAATGAGGATGGGATGGCTGATGGAATATGAGCTGATGGGGCTGTATGGTGATATAGCTTCACTTCCACGTTTTCCCTTCACACATTATTCATTTCCTTGTTGGTGCATGTTCTGATGAGAGAAGTGATCTTCCTTCTCTCTAGAGCTTCCTGGACTCTTTCTCTTCCGCGTTGCTGTTTCTTCTCCATCGTCCTCTCCTTCATCCTCTTCTTCCACTCACGCATGGTGTAGAACTGAGTGGAACTACATGGTGATGAGGAACAGCATGGTGTTGTGTGTTTTGGAGGTTGGTTCCTCCTTTGCTTCCCTGGTGCTTCCTCTTCGTCTTCCTCTTTTTCTCCTTCATATGATGGGCTTGGTTGGAAGCTGTAACAGCGTGTGGGTGCCTCGTTGTGGAAGTGGTCCACTGAGTGAGGCAGTGCTGTTGCGAAGAAGAAGGCCTGGATGTGTGCATGGAAAGCTTGGTTGTCTTCCACTGTTGGTGAAGACCCATGATTGGGAATCCTCCACTGGACTGTGTGTGGAGTGGTGTTGTGCCTTGGGGGCTTTGATGCTCGAGTGGAGGCAGAGTTGGCTCTCCGAAGCTGCGAGCAGAGTGTTGATGGCTTGAGGACTTGAGTGGAAATGGTGGCTGGTTCTCCAAGCTAAGAACATTGTTGGGACGAGTGGAAGCCATGATGGCTCTTCTCACTGTTGGAATGCCGAGCAGAGTGCTGCTGTGGCTGGGCCGAGTGGCCCATGTGACTGCTGGAACTCCATTCCAGGTAAGGGGGCTTTGCATCTCAAATGCATGGCTTATGGACGGATTTCCGGGTGACATAATTGCATTGTGTTGTGTTTGATGTGTATTGTATACTGTTGTTGAGTTGAACCCGGATGTATGTTATTTATTTCTGCATGGTATATGATTATCCGTCCATGATAAGTATGATGCTTGTTGATGATGTTCATGCTAGAATGTATGAGATGCATATGATGAATAAATGCTTGAGATGCATATTATGTTAATGCCAAGTGCATTGTGTGGTTATGTATAGGTCCCCGTGTGTAATTGTGTGTTTGAAATGCATGTGATGCTCGATATTGAATTTGTGTATGCTGAGTGCATAGAAAGGGGACTGTTGTGCTAATGTCGAGTGGAATATTTGGTGTAAAAGCATGGGATGTTTATTGAGGTTAGATTCTAAGTGGAATTCTATGTGAATTTGTATGTGAGGCTTAGAAATGCTAAGGCCGAATGGATCCCATGAATGTGAGGCTCATGGCATAGTGATTGCCGAGTGAATGGCATAGTGATTGTCGAGTGGATGTGATGTGAGCCGAGTCATCTGATTCGCTGTGAAAATGCCGAGTGCATAGAGTGTTGAAAGCAGATTTCCGAGTGGGCAATCGAATGAATATGAGTTGAATTTATATGCATACATGTTATTGAGTTATTGAATATGAACACCTTGCGGGGTGCCACAAGGGTATAATCCCGAGTGAAGAGGACGGGGTCCTAATGTTGAATATGATGAAAGACCTCGAGTTGGACTCGGGGCAGTGCCTGGGGCACTAAGCGTGAAATGAGACGCTTGATGAAATGCCGAGTGCATTGGCGTGGGACGCCGAGTGAATGAAACCGTATGCATCCGATTCACCACTGGAATGCGTTGGACTTCTATTACCGATCGGCAATCAGATAATGGAACATGTGTTGAATATGGTTAAGTCCTGGAGCTGGGCTCAGGCATACTCCTTGAGCAAGGCTCGGAGTTGAGTGAAATCTGAGTGGATCAGTATACTAGTTGCTGAGTGAATTAGGCTTTATAGCCGAGTGAAATGGGTAAGAAACCCGATTGGAGATGTTTGTGATTGCCCATATTGAATGACAGCACATGTTGATTGATTGATGATATATATATATATAATTGTATTGTGGATTCTATGATTAATCCGAGCCAATATCTGTCATTTAATATGTAATGCTCACCCCTACACCATTTTTCAGTATATGCAGGTCGGATTGGATAATGTGATAGCCTTAACCCGAGTGTTGGGTATTTATTGATGAGGCTATGTACATAATGTAATGTACCGAGTGTCTTTTGTTGTTTTAAAGCCTTGGCCGGCTCATAACAATGTTGTATCATGAATATGAAATATATATATGTACTGGAATCCAAATGCACGTTAATATATATATATACTTCGAGTGGATGGTATTATATGCATACCGACTGAATGTGTTGGTGATGGAATGTATAAAGATAATAAGCATCCGAGTGTATGGTTATACCTATATAGGTCGGTAGTCGGATTTGGGAATTAGAGAATAAATTTACATAAGTGATTTATGTTGATTTGATGCTTCCTACTGACTAGGAAATGATGTTGTATGAATATTCCTAAGTTAATGAATCCTGAGTGAAATGTAAGTGGCTTAGTTGCTTTTCCGAGTGAGTCTTATGTATGTGACTCCATATCTGAGTGTGACTCATCTGTATGTTAGTAGCTCTTGTGGATTCTGAGTGGAGAATATGGGTGAACCCCGAGTGGGGAATGATTCGAGTATCCCGAGTGGAAATCTGAGTGATCCTCTTCCGAGAGGAGAGTTGTTGTAATGACTTAGATTGATTATATTCTAAGTGTATGAATTATGAATGAATCCGGAGTGAATATGAGAACCTATTCCGAGTGATTAAGGTAATATGTATTCTGAGTGTTTAAGTGTGGAATGAGTCCGAGTGGGGACTTAGCTTAATGGTTTCCCCGAGTGGTTAAGTATTTCATAAGTCCGAGTGAGACTTGATGTTGTGATTTCTCCGAGTAAAGGGAAGTATGAGTATTAACCGAGTGATGGATGGTCAAGATTAGACCGAGTGATTTATGGCCGAGAGGGAGCCTATGCATTCTCTGAGTGATAGAGTTCAAATACACCGAGTGCTAAATGGTTGATGTTTACCAAGTGACTCGAGGTTGAACTATACCGAGTGGCGTTTAGTTGGGTAATAACCCGAGTGAGGGGTTTTATGGAATCCGAGTAGGATACCCCTCATTCCCGAGTGGATTCTATATGTGACCCTTGTGGATAAAACAGAAGACTAAGTATAATACGATGGAGCAATCCCGAGTGATGGGAATGCCGAGTGTGGCTTCTCGCTTCAGCGAATGAAGGCTTCGCTCCAGCGAGTGTGTGTTGTTGGAAGGCTTGGGGTCGGCTTCGCTTAAGCGAATGGTGGTTCGCCCGAGCGAGTTGTGCGGTCTCGCTCAAGCGGAGTCGGATCACGCTTGAGCGAGTGGGCGCTGTATTGTGGGCTTCGCTCAGGCGCTGTGTTCGGTTTTATATTTTTTTCTTGCCTTCTTTCCCATTTTGTATTTCCCTTCTTTGATTGGCACTTTGCCTTTCTGCCTTGCGCTGCTTGTCTTCTTGATTGGTCAATTGACCTAGCTCTCATATCTTCATATATAGGAGTGGCTTTTTATTATGATCCAGGTATACTCTAAACAAAACGCGAAAAATTTTCCCCTAAAAATTAGGATGTCACATCCTCACCATGGGATAGAAAGGTGGTTGACAATCCATATTTTCTATAATGGACTAACTTCCACACAAAATATCTCTTTAGATGCTGCAGCTGGAGGAGCCTTCATGAGTAAAAATGTTGATGAAGCTGAGAACCTGATTGAGGAAATAGCTCAAAACACTCACCAGTGGAACTCTGAGAGAGGATTACCTGCTAAAACACCAGGTAAGTACTCTGTTGATGCTCTTTCCCTACTTTCTACCAAAGTTGAAGCATTAACATTAAAACTCGATAAAATAGGGTCAACAGGTGCTACTAATATTGTTTATGAAGTTTGTGGTGTTTCGGGACATGGAGCTACAAACTGCCAATTAGCAATGATCCCTAATCAAGAACAAGAAATGCATCAGGTGGATGCTATTGGAAACTATGGTAGAAATTATCAAGGTAACTACAGACCTCCACAAGGTCCACCTGGCTTCCAAAATAAGCCACCTCAATTCCAAGGAAATCAAAGTAACTACAACCCTCAACCAGGACCCTACATTCCACAGAAATCAAAACTAGAGTCCTTAATGGAGACATTTGTAGCTACTCAACAGAAGGAGAATGATGAGTTCTCCAATGCAATAAAGACCTTAGCTTCAAAAGTGGACTCTCTTTCCACCCATAACAAAATACTAGACAATCAAATTGCCCAACAAGCCTCCTACTCTCAAAGAACGCCAGGAACATTTCCTGGGAAACCCAAAGCTGGACCTTCCAACCATGCCATGGCTATCACTCTTAGGAGTGGTACTCAATATGATGGTCCAGTTGGCAAGACTGAGGAGAAAAAGAAATTGGATGAGTCTCTATCTCACCCGATGAATAAGGAAGAAAAACCACAAGAAAAGAAAGAAGAGGTTAAGCCATATCAACCTCCTATTCCATTTCCTCAGCGCCTGGCTAGAGCAAAGTTGGACAAACAATTTGGTAAGTTTCTTGATGTTTTAAAGAAATTGTATGTCAATATTCCCTTCATAGATGTTTTGCAGTAAATGCCTATCTATGCGAAGTTCTTGAAGGATATTTTGTCTAACAAAAGAAAGCTGGAAAAAGACAGTACAGTGGCACTTACTGAAGAGTGTAGTGCTTTAATTCAAAAGAAGCTTCCACCCAAGATCCAAGATCCAGGTAGTTTCTCTATCCTATGTTTGATTGGTAACATGATAATAGATATGGCATTATGTGATTTAGGAGCTAGTGTTAGTTTGATGCCTTTATCTATTTTTGAAAAATTAGGATTGGGTGAATTGAAACCTACTAGGATATGTTTACAATTAGCTGATAGGTCCATTAAGTATCCTGTAGGTATCTTAGAGGATGTTCCTATTAAGGTAGGAAAAATTTTTATCCCTGCTGATTTTGTTATGCTAGAGATGGATGAGGATTCTATGATCCCCATTATATTAGGCAGGCCTTTTTTAGCCACTGCAGGTGCTGTGATCGATGTCAAGAATGGTAAGTTGTCTCTGACTATAGGAGACCAAAAGGTTGATTTTAATTTGAAAGATGTTTTGATAAAACCTTCTCATGATAATGTTTGCTGTAAAGTTGAAATTGTTGACCGAGTGGTGAAGGAAGAAACTCTTCTTAATGACCCACTTGAATCTATTTTTCTGAATAAGTTTGCAGGAACATCAAAAAGCAGTGAAGGTAATATACCACTGAGACGTGACACTGAGGTCATGGTGAGCCCAAATATTGAACTTAAATCTTTACCTTCCATACTAAGGTATGAATTTCTAGGCCCTAATCGATTCTTGACTGTGATTGAGGGATAGAGTCTGGCTGAAGACGTTAAACTTAGCACTTGTGGGGAGGTAACCCCATGTCTTTATTTTTATTTTTATAAAAAACAAAAAAACAAAAAAAACAAAAAAAACAAAAACAACAAAAACAAAAACAACTATGTCAGATGCTGGTTTGGGGTTACTACAGGTAAGTTTTCTTATCCTTTTATCATCCATTTTAACATTGAGGACAATGTCAAATTCTGGTTTGGGGTGGTAGATAAGAAAACTTAACTAGTTTGTTTACGTTGTGTGATTGTTATATTTTTCATGCATGTGTGTTTTCCTTATTTTGTTTGTAATCTTGTAATTTACCATGATTATATGATAAATTTACTTTGAACACAAGGCTAAAGTATCTAAGGACCCCAAAATTTTGAGTAAAATTTTCAAAATTTGATTGTTTAAATGCCAAATCAATGTCTAAATGAACTTTATGTGATTAAAATTTTCTTTGAAAAGACTTTCCATGGTTAGACTTGAGCCAAAATGGGTTATTTATCAAACAAATTTTCAAAACCCATATTTTCTTGATTGAGTGAATCTCATAGTCATTAATATTCTAGAACTTGTTTTTCAACTGATTCAAAATGGTTTTTGATTATATGTCTTACGATGATAAAGGCACAATTAGGCCTTATTTTTAAGCCTCAGAATTTTTGCATAATTTGACCCCTAGGTGCCCCTTTTGAGCCTAAAAGTGAAAATTTTTCTTTGAAGCCTTTCATTGACTGATATTCTCTTAATGGTGAAAAAGTTGGAAATTTAGTGGAGCAAAGAAATAAAAAAGGACTTAAGAAAAATATGTATAGGATGCAAAGAAAAGCAAAAAAAGAAAAAGAAAAAGAAAATCAAAAGGATGATATTGAATGAATTCTAAAAAGTCCATAAAAATTCAAAATTTGCTCTATTAAATTTATGATGGTAATTTGAATCATTCATGACTGTTAAAGCCCTTTTGTATTCCATTTTTCTTGAAATTCCTACCTTGACAATACAACCCAAGGCCACGATACAACCCTTGAAAGACCTTTAGACTTTGACATATTTTCTATCTAAACTATGGAGTTTCTGGTTTATTAACAAGCTTATGGTAATATTTTTTGACTATGATGATCTGAGTGATACACAAACCATGAAACACTTTGAGTGAAAATTAAGAGAAGAGTATCCTCTGTCTTGATAATGAAAATTGATTCACATAAGAAAATTAATATTGGCATTTGAATAAATCTTTTTCTCTATTTTGGATTCCTTAGTTAGCTGAGCTTAGTGTTTTCTGTATCTTATCATGTGAATATGGTAATTGCTTGAGGACAAGCAATGTTTTGGTTTGGGGTATTTTGATAAGTGTTTTATAACACAATAAATTAGATTTAGTTTGCTTAGGATTTTAATCATTATGCACTGTATTTCCTTAATTTTTATGCTTTTCGCTTTCTTTCCACTATATTCTACTTGGGTATTTTATTTTGTAGAAATTAATAAAATAAAGGAACAAGTACAAAGATAAATCCAAGGGTCAATAACAAGAGAAAAACGACCATCAAATGATAAAGAAACAAGAAGAACAAGCCTCGGTGAAAAAAAGAGCAACAAAAGCATGAAAATGGACTCGGCCCAAGTGGAAAGAATTCAAAGAGGATTGAATTCCGACTCGGAATGATCATTTCCGAGTAGGGAGTCTCCGAGTGAAGCTTTACCGAGTGGATTATCTCCGGGTAGGGTGTTTCCGAGTGGAAGATTCCCGAAGAAGGTGCCTCCAAATGAAAAATGACTTTGAATGAATATTTCCTGGGTGGAGGTAAATCCGAGTGGAAGATTCCCGATCAAAGACATTCCGAGTGAAAAATGGCTGACCTTGATGAAATCCTTCCCAGTTCGAGATAAATCCGAGTGAAAGATTCCCGACTGCAGCCACTCTAAGTGAAAAAGGGACTGACTTTGAATAAATACCGCCCAAAGATATAGGTCCGACCGGGAATGAGTCTCTTTAGCAGACTCTCTCAAGTTTCAAACTAATCCCGAGTGGGATGTCTCCGAGGAAGCCGTTTCCGAGTGGTTTGCTGCCGAGAGGTGTATTGCCGAGCGAAGCAAAGCACTGACCTGGAATGAATCTCTTTCGGGCAGTATCTCTTTCAAGGCATACTTCCGAGTAGGGCAAAGATAGATCTGAGTAGGTCGTTCCCGAGTAGGGCAAAGAAAAGGTCTGACCGGAAATGAGCCTCTTTCGGGTAGAAACTTTCAAGGGAATCGTTTCCGAGCAAAGAATCATCTCTGAGTAGTTTACTTCCGAGAGATGTGTTTTCGGTTGAAGAAAGACTTTGAAGGAATACCTCTCGGGCTGAGGCATTCAAGTGAAGAATTCTCGAGCGAATGAATGTTTCAATCAATGAAGCAATCGGAGGTGCTTTGCTCGGAACTTGTTTCTGTTTGAAGCAATTCCGAATGAATGCTTCAAGCAGTGACATTTCCTGACAAAGCAACACCGAGTGAAGCACTTCTGAATGAACAGAGGTCCTGATGAATGCTCCTCGGAAAGAAATATCCGAGTCAATAAATTCAAGCTTTCACTCGGTCTTTTATGTATAAGAGCACTTGTTCCACTCGGATTAATTCCCACTGAGGATAGATACTGGCTTTCACTCGGTCTTTTATGTATGAAGAGCACCTGTTCCGCTCGGATTAATTCCTACTGAGGATGGATACTGTAACATCCCAGATTTTCAAATAATTATAAATTTTAGATTAAGGTTATGGATTGATGGAATTAATGGCTAATTAAGGATTAATTGCCAATTAGGCAAATTATTGAGTGATAATAATAACTTGAATAATAATAATAGAAATGCCTTGGTGGCATTAGAGAGAGTTTCGGTTCTCTCTTCCCTCTCTTTTGTGTGGTCCCCACGTGATGGCTGATGGCTTTAATTGGATGGACTATTGATGGGACTTGCATTACATACGAAGGTGATGGCTGTGGCAAAGCAGCGTGATGATGGGCTGAATGGGTGTGTGTATGTGTGTTGATAAGGCTTCAGCTTTGGTTTTCCTCCACACTCTCTTTATTTTCCTTGTGGGTGTATGTTATGGAGGAGAGAAATGCTCCTCCTTCTCTCTAGAATTCATTGGAGCTCCTGCTTCATCTTCTTCCTCTCCTTTATCTTCTTCTTACACTCAACGCTGTGTTGAACCCGAGTGGAGCTGCATGGTGATGGTGAACACCGTGGCTGTGTGTAACCATGTGGGGCAACCTGGTGCTGTGTTTTGGAGGTTGGTTCCTCCTCTCCATCCTCTTGTTGATGGAGCTATTTGCGTGAAGAAGGCAGAGATGGATGAAGACATGCATGCAGGTTGCATGGAAGCTGGTGGTTCTCCATGGTGGGGAGAATGGTGCTGTTCAAGTATAGAACAGCTTTGTACTAAGCTTTGGGGTTACTGCTCGAGTAAACAGCATGGATTCTTCCATGGCTGTGAGCAGAGTGGAGCTTGGAGTGTTGATGCTCATGTGTTGCGTTCAGATGGGCTACTGGGTGTATCTCGCTCAAGCGAGAATGGTCACGCTTGAGCGAGCCAGTGAAGAAATGGTCAATGGACCATTTTCGCTCAAGCGAGTGAATGTGTGGCTTAAGCGAAAGGCTGAAGACTGATGCTGGTTGGCAGGGAAGCTGTGTGGCCCTTCCTACGTTGGAATGCCGAACAGAAGCTGCTATGGCTGGGCTGAGTAGCCCATGTGACTCCTGGAAGCTTCATCCAGGTAAGGGGGGCTTTGCATCTTAAATGAATGGATTTCTGGACGGGTTTCCGGGTGAAATTGTCACTGTGTTGTGTTTTAATGTGTATAGTATGCTGTAGTTGAGTAAATAGCCTGGATTATTGATGCTTATTATTTATGTAATGTATGATACCCGTTCATATGATGTGTGATGTTTGTTGATGATGTTTATGATAAGATGCATGAGATGCACATGATGAATGTTGTGTTCTATGTGTGATCCTCTATTTGTCCCTGGGTATGTTGTACATTTGAATGCATGTGATGCATGTTGATGCATATGATTGTGATGAATGAATGGGGACTGTTATGATGAATGCCGAGTAGGCTTTATGGAGGAAAGCATGAAAGGCTTAGTAGAAAGGATAAATCCGAGTGAATAGATGATAATCTGAGTGGATGACATAGGATTACCGAGTGGATGTGGTATAAGCTGAGTCATCTGATTGTTGTTGAATTACCGTGTGCATATAATGCTGAATACTAAATACCGAGTGGGCAATCGGATGAATATGCGTTTAATGAAATTGATTGTGTTGATGTGATATAAGACCCGGGTTGGACTCGGGCAGTGCCTAGAGCACAAAGCGTTGGACGCTATTGAGGATTCTGAGATTAATCCTAAAAGACCTCCGAGTTGGACTCGAGGCCATGCTTGGAGCATGAGCATTAGATGCTTAATGGAAGTCCTTGGGTTGGACCCAAGGCAGATGCCGAGTGCATTGGAGTTGGACTCCGAGTGAATGTGACCATATGCATCCGATTCGCCACTGGAATGCTTGTAGCATGTATATATACCGATCGGCAATCAGATGATGAGATATGTGAGAATGTGATTAAGTCCTGGAGCTGGGCTCAGGCACACTCCTTGAGCAGGGCTCGGAGTTGAGTGAAATCCGAGTGGATCAGTATACTAGTTGCTGAGTGAATTAGGCTTTATAGCCGAGTGAAATGGGTAAGAAACCCGATTGGAGATGTTTGTGATTGTTCATATTGAATGGCAGTATATGTTGATTGATTGACGATATATATATATATATAATTGTATTGTGGATTCTATGATTAATCCGAGCCAATATCTATCATTTAATATGTAATGCTCACCCCTACACCATTTTTCAGTATGTGCAGGTCGGTTTGGATGATGTGATGGTCTTAAACCTGAGTGTTGGGTGTTTATGATGATGGCTGTGTATATAACATTATGTTTCGAGTGCATTTGATGTATTAAAGCCTTGGCCGGCTCATATTAACATTGTATAATGAATACACTTATCTATATATATATTGAATCTGGGTCATTAGAAATCCGAGGGTATGTTTGTATATATATGGGTTTACTTTGAAATCATGTACTTGTATCGGATAATGGGTTTTGGTGAATGAATGATAATAAGTTGAAATTATCCGAGTGTATGCGTATGTATATACATATATGTTAAGTTGGTAACATGGTTATGATTCGGTAGAAGTGCAATGCTGTTTTGGTAGTCGGACTTGGAATTAGAGAATATATATATATAAGCGATTTATGTTGATTTGATGCTTCCTACCGACTAGGAAATGATGTTGTATGAATATTCCTAAGTTAATGAATCCTGAGTGAAATGTAAGTGGCTTAGTTGCTTTTCCGAGTGAGTCTTGTGTATGTGACTCCATATCTGAGTGTGACTCATCTGTATGTTAGTAGCTCTTGTGGATTCCGAGTGAAAAATATATAGTGAACCCCGAGTGGGAAATGATTTCGTATAAACCCGAGTGGAAGTCCGAGTGACCCTCTCCGAGGGGAGAAAGGTTATGATGGATTAGATTGGGCATATTCTGAGTGGTTTATATATATATATATGATCCGAGTGAAGTTATGCATGTATCCCGAGTGAGCATGGGTACCTATTCCGAGTGAATAAGGTAATATGTATTCTGAGTGTGTAAGTGTGGAATGAGTTCGAGTGAATTACTTGGGTAATTCCTCTGAGTGTTGAGGAGTTTGGATCATTCCAAGTGGAATTGATTTTGTAGGCTATTTCTAAGTAATGAGTGGTTAAGGTATTATCCGAGAGTGAATAGGCATGAATGCCGAGTGTGTGGCCGAATGAGTATTGGTCGGTAATGATACTAGTTACCGAGTGGAATACCACTCTGAAGATGAGTTGGTTATGAATGATTAGACCGAGTGATTTATGGCTGAGAGGAAGCCTATGTATTCTCTGAGTGATAGAGTTCAAATACACTAAGTGCTAAATGGTTGATGTTTGCCGAGTGACTCGAGGTTGAAATATACCGAGTGGCGTTTGGTTGGGTAATAACCCGAGTGAGGAGTTTTATGGAATCCGAGTGGGATACCCCTCATTCCCGAGTGGATTCTATATGTGACCCTTGTGGATAAAATAGAAGACTAAGTATAATACAATGGAGCAATCCCGAGTGAATGGAACTCTGAATACCGAGTGATGGGAATGCCGAGTGTGGCTTCTCGCTTCAGCGAATGAAGGCTTCGCTCCAGCGAGTGTGTGTTGTTGGAAGGCTTGGGGTCGGATTCGCTTAAGCGAATGGTGGTTCGCCGGAGCGAGTTGTGCGGTCTCGCTCAAGCGGAGTCGGATCTCGCTTGAGCGAGTGGGTGCTGTATTGTGGGCTTCGCTCAGGCGCTGTGTTCGGTTTTATTTTTCCTTGCCTTCTTTCCCATTTTGTATTTCCCTTCTTTGATTGGCACTTTGCCTTTCTGCCTTGCGTTGCTTGTCTTCTTGATTGGCCATTGGACCTAGCTCTCATATCTTCATATATGAGAGTGGCTTTTTATTATGATCCAGGTATACTCTAAACAAAACGTGAAAAATTTTCCCCTAAAAATTAGGATGTTACATTTTGGTATCAGAGCACACCAAAAGGTCCATGGCCAAGGTTTGCTTACTGAGTGTAAGCGGTTATTTGCTGTATGACCAAGTGGTCATCATTTCTTGTGGTGTTTCTCAGCCTGAGTTGGCCGAGAGAGAATGTAATGGTAATGTTGAGTCGGTTGTGAGGAAAATTGGGTGATGATATTGAAGCTTTCATAATTATTAAAACTGTGTTAATTGATTTGGACTCTTGTGTATGTCATGCTAATGGTTCATGGCCGGGTCATATTGATTGGATGGATTTGAACTCATATGCTGAGTTGGCTGAGTGAGTAATGTTGAGGAATCCCATGATATGAGGAATTTAAATTGGGTGATTGCTTGTGCAATTTGTGATAGGTGAATTATATTCTTGGCACGTGAACCCCTATATGGCACTTGATGCAGATTGAATGAGTGGAGATTCCTAAGTTGGAGGATTTTAATATGAGATAGGTGATTGAATATAAAACCTGATGCATGATTGGTTGGGATTTTTGTCTCAGTTTGATGTGTGGTAACCCAATTAATTGAGCCTAATCATGTGTGGTTGGATGTTGTGAGGAATTGATATGGTAAGGTACCTATTGGCTGGGTGCTGTCTCAGTTTTGTGATTGAAAACCGAGTGAGTTGTTGATTGAATTTCTGACCCTGAGTTGTACATCTCTATGGATGTAGTGAGTTATTAGGCTTAAATCCGAGTCGTGGCCTGTAATGAATGGTGATATTAAAGAATATTAGGTTGATTGGCCAATAGTTTGTGATGGATAAGATTAAAGAAGGAATTTTTACTCGGTTTGGACTGGAAACCGACTGCTTTTCTGCCATTTTATAGTGTGTATGACTGGCATTTGATGATTATTATCATGATGATTGCATTAGAATAGGTGTAAGGGCTGCATATATGCCTTGAATGAGTCGGAAATCCATTGGTAATATGCATTTTACTGTAAGAATGATTAATGTTTGTTGATTGTTGGCATGAGATGCATCACTGTTGGTGCCTAATGGTGGTATTGATTCGGATGTATTACTTATAAAATGGTAAGAATTGCCATCAATTTTCATGTAGATTGGCATTATCTGAGTGATTTTGGGTCGGTATGAGTGAAATAGGATGTGAGGATGCTGTTCCGAAAGGCTCTCCATGCCATAAGTATTGTGGCAGTGTGCGTTTTTACTGTGACTCTATGCAACTGTTGTGTCCCTATAGGAATGAGGCATCATCCTATAAGTTGGATGTAGCAGTTCATAGGTCAGCAAGTGAGACTGTAGCTGCTTATGGAGATGGCTTGAGTCTATTGGACTGCTCCGAGCAAGGTGAGGATTTGAATCTGAATGGATGAGTATTTGGTTGAGTATTAAAATGATGGACAAGTGAAGGAAAGAGTTGCTGGGTGAAGTGGAATTGTGGATACCCGAGTGGGTGATTTCCGAGCCAATTGGTGACACTTCCAAGTGGAAGGTGTTAAGAGTGAGCTATCCCAGAATTTCTTGTGGTGTGGTCAGTAACCACTTGAGAGATGGAGTTGTTCCGATTGGAAAATTGACTGGTCGGTGAATGCTTAGAAGGCATCGGTATGTAAGTTATTTTGTGTGGCATGAAGTGTTATGCCGAGTTGTTATTGAGGCAGGTTCCTGATTGAATTTCGAGGACGAAATTCCTAAAAGGTGGGGAGAGTGTAACATCCCAGATTTTCAAATAATTATAAATTTCAGATTAAGGTTATGGATTGATGGAATTAATGGCTAATTAAGGATTAATTGCTAATTAGGCAAATTATTGAGTGATAATAATAACTTGAATAATAATAATAGAAATGCCTTGGTGGCATTAGAGAGAGTTTCGGTTCTCTCTTCCCTCTCTTTTGTGTGGTCCCCACGTGATGGCTGATGGCTTTAATTGGATGGACTATTGATGGGACTTGCATTAAATACGAAGGTGATGGCTGTGGTAGAGCAGCGTGATGATGGGATGAATGGGTGTGTGTGTGTGTGTTGATAAGGCTTCAGCTTTGGTTTTCCTTCACACTCTCTTTATTTTCCTTGTGGGTGTATGTTATGGAGGAGAGAAATGCTCCTCCTTCTCTCTAGAATCCATTGGAGCTCCTGCTTCATCTTCTTCCTTTCCTTTATCTTCTTCTTACACTCAACGATGTGTTGAACCCGAGTGGAGCTGCATGGTGATGGTGAACAGCGTGGCTGTGTGTAACCATGTGGGGCAACATGGTGCTGTGTTTTGGAGGTTGGTTCCTCCTCTTCATCCTCTTGTTGATGGAGCTGTTTGCGTGAAGAAGGCAGAGATGGATGAAGACATGCATGCAGGTTGCATGGAAGCTGGTGGTTCTCCATGGTGGGGAGAATGGTGCTGTTCAAGTGTAGAACAGCTTTGTACTAAGCTTTGGGGTTACTGCTCGAGTAAACAGCATGGATTCTTCCATGGCTGTGAGCAGAGTGGAGCTTGGAGTGTTGATGCTCATGTGTTGCGTTCAGATGGGCTACTGGGTGTATCTCGCTCAAGCGAGAATGGTCACGCTTGAGCGAGCCAGTGAAGAAATGGTCACTGGACCATTTTCGCTCAAGCGAGTGAATGTGTGGCTTAAGCGAAAGGCTGAAGACTGATGCTGGTTGGCAGGGAAGCTGTGTGGCCCTTCCTACGTTGGAATGCCGAACAGAAGCTGCTATGACTGGGCCGAGTGGCCCATGTGACTCCTGGAAGCTTCATCCAGGTAAGGGGGGCTTTGCATCTTAAATGCTTGGATTTCTGGATGGTTTCCGGGTGAAATTGTCACTGTGTTGTGTTTTAATGTGTATGGTATGTTGTAGTTGAGTAAATAGCCTGGATTATTGATGCTTATTATTTATGTAATGTATGATACCCGTTCATATGATGTGTGATGTTTGTTGATGATGTTTATGATAAGATGCATGAGATGCACATGATGAATGTTGTGTTCTATGTGTGATCCTCTATTTGTCCCTGGGTATGTTGTACATTTGAATGCATGTGATGCATGTTGATCCATATGATTGTGATGAATGAATAAATAGGGACTGTTATGATGAATGCCGAGTAGGCTTTATGGAGGAAAGCATGAAAGGCTTACTAGAAAGGATAAATCTGAGTGAATAGATGATAATCTGAGTGGATGACATAGGATTGCCGAGTGGATGTGGTATAAGTTGAGTCATCTGATTGTTGTTGAATTGCCGTGTTCATATAATGCTGAATGCTAAATACCGAGTGGGCAATCGGATGAATATGCGTTTAATGAAATTGATTGTGTTGATGTGATATAAGACCCGGGTTGGACTCGGGCAGTGCCTAGAGCACAAAGCGTTGGACGCTATTGAGGATTCTGAGATTAATCCTAAAAGACCTCCGAGTTGGACTCGAGGCCATGCTTGGAGCATGAGCATTAGATGCTTAATGGAAGTCCTTGGGTTGGACCCAAGGCAGATGCAGAGTGCATTGGAGTTGGACTCCGAGTGAATGTGACCATATGCATCCGATTCGCCACTGGAATGCTTGTAGCATGTATATATACCGATCGGCAATCAGATGATGAGATATGTGAGAATGTGATTAAGTCCTGGAGCTGGGCTCAGGCACGCTCCTTGAGCAGGGCTCGTGTAACACCCTCTGTTACACCTTAATAAATTCTAGAAAAACTTGTAATTTTTTTTTTAAGATATGATTGTTAAAAAGAAACTATCGGAATAAATTATATACATTATTTCTGAAATACCTCACAAATATTATTAAAACTTTATAAAGTATTTGTACATTCATCCGAAGAAAATAAACATTAAACATTATAAGAAAAAGAGGAAACTCCATGGCCCAGAAGCAGTTACTTATTAACATTATTAATTCATTGGACCACGGTATTTATACCGAGCTCTCTTTCTAGAACGTGCTATATTTACTGCCGATATTCTTCGATCATTCCCTCTGAACCATCAATTTAAAACATGTGAAACAAAAGCACGGAGAAAGGAGTGAGAAACAGAATATAATATTCCCGAATAAGACATAAGCAACAAAGGGTTTTCACAAACCAATACATAATAATATCAATCACAATCACATACACAATCAATTATGAATGCATGAATGTTATGTAATATCTTCATCATAACTTACCTATATATGTGGGCCCTTAAATTTTAATTTGCACTGGGCCAACCAGGAGTTTACACTGTTCCATAAGTCCGAATAATAATAATATGAACAGCTCAAGTGGCATGGAAACACTTAGAGACTAGTCAGATTGAGAAAGTTTTTATTGTGAAAGTACCCGACACTAGGGAGCTACCCCAGGTCCCCTGAAGCACCCTTTCACACCCTCTCATCCCAAGGCTCGTAATTAAGCCTCCTCTAATGTATCCTCGGTTTCTATAATCCGTCCCCAGACAATATTATTTCATTTCACTTTAATGATTCATGATGCATGAACTACTCGCGTATTGAGTTGGTTAAGGCTTTTAGAAACTCAATTATTAAATCCCTTAAAGGTTTACAATATCATTTCAATAAACTGTACATTTTCTCAATTCTCTGAATTTCTGTCCCACAAAAATAAATTTGGTACAGTTTTCCAATCTCACTGAAATTGAGTTTCTAAGCCTTAAATATCTAAAAACTTTATCATATAAAACTTTACATAATCTTTCTCGAATTAAATCTTAACAAAATCAAATTTAGGAATCTCAATTATTTCCAAATATCTTTAGTTATTAAGTTGGAAAAAATAAAATAATTTTCTTTTAAAAAAAATTTTGTTTTATTAAAAGAGAATAATTATTAACCAAAAATACTTAAAATTACAAAATTTTTCTTTAACTCAAGATTTGATTAAATAAATTCTCATAAAATGTTTTCTTTCTAAAATAAATACTAATTTTTTTATTCTAAATATTGAAAATAAAGTTAATAAAAATCATTTCTAAGAATGAATAAAAGATAATAAAATTTAAAGAGTAAGGTAAGAAATTCTTACTGAATTTTAGCTTTCCGTCATGCTCGCTATATGCTCAAACTCCACATTACAATATCATCAATCAAAATCAAGCAATATCAATCATAACTAAATATCATCAATCAATCAATCATAATCAAATCATAATCAAATCAATTAAATATCATTAATACATATCATAATACAAAATTTAATGATTATTAATATAGTCAATTTGAGTCATTTTGGTCAATTCCTCGCATAGGTATATGTAAGTCCATATAATCCAGTCTTTGTATAGGTATAGTTCAGTCCATATGGGTCATAATGGTCCAAGTCCTTGCATAGGTATAGTCCAGTCCATATAGGTCATAATGGTCCAAGTCCTTGCATAGGTATGTTAGAGTTAGTTAAACCGGATATTTAATTTAAAATTTATTAAAATTGTTAAGTTAAAAAGTTAATATTTTAAAATAATAATATTATTAAATTTAAAAGGAGTAGGGGACTCCTCCCATTATTCTTATGTCTTTTCATATTATACTCTTATCTCACTCCCCCTTACCTTGAATTGTTACCCAAAATGGATTTGCTTTGCGCCTCCGATTTCTAGAAATATTAATACCAATTTTATTTCAGTATAAGCATAAGACGAAGATTAAGATTACTACTTAAAACAGAAATGATAAATTTTGAATAGTGAATAGTGAATAGTGAATAGTAAAATCGTGAATAGTAACAGTAAATAGTAAAACGTAAATAGTAACCGTAAATAGTAAAACGTGAATAGTAACAGTAAATAGTAAATCGTGAATAGTAACGGTAAATAGTAACAGTAAATAGTAATTTACTATTTGAATAGTAATTTACTATTGAAATAGTAATTTACTATTGAAATAGTGTTTACTATGCAGAATAGTAACTTAAAATAATATTATTTTCAGTATAATAACAGATTTCTAAAAACGATATAAAAATAACCCAAAAAATATAAAAGAGAAGTATTCTTACCTTAGGATTTTGGCAGAACCTTCTCTCCAAAAACTTTTCTTCTCTCTCTCACTTCCACCACTATCTCACTAGCACTACTATATTAAGAAAACTTAATCTGAAATTGTGAATTCTAAAGAAGAAATCCTTCGGTATTTATAGGAAAAAAATTTACTATGCATTCCATTATTTTAATATAAAAGTACTATGCATTTTTGAATTTTTTATTCCAAATTACTGTGTATCTTTTGAAAATTTCATATATGCACAGTGATTTGTATAATAATTGTCAGCAAAATTATTAAGTCAAATAGTAACCCTTCACTCGGTATATTTTAAATATTCAAAATGAGTCCTTTTTGAAATTTAGCGATATTATATCAGTCCTCACTAATTTTATAATAAGTAATATAAAGCTGAAATTTTAAAAATCTAAAATTTTCTGTTAATAAAATTTATTGATACGTTTCCAATTTTTTAACGATTGGAAAAAATCAAGTTTTTTCTCAAACCGATAATTTTTAGATAAGTCTACTTGAAACAGATTTTAGAAAATTTTCTTATAATTTAAATTCACTTTCTTATAAATATTTTTAATTTAAGTCACTTATTGAATTTAAAATTATTTAAAAAATATTATTTTATTAAAAAAATTCCAAAAAATTCTAAAAAATCATAAATAATACATAGGTTAAAAAGTTTTAAAGAACCATAATTTAATTCCTTCAAAATTTTAATATAAAAATAAAAATAGGGGTGTTACAGCTCGGAGTTGAGTGAAATCCGAGTGGATCAGTATACTAGTTGTTGAGTGAAATTAGGCTTTATAGCCGAGTGAAATGGGTAAGAAACCCGATTGGAGATGTTTGTGATTGTTCATATTGAATGGCAGTATGTGTTGATTGATTGACGATATATATATATATAATTGTATTGTGGATTCTATGATTAATCCGAGCTAATATCTGTCATTTAATATGTAATGCTCACCCCTACACCATTTTTCAGTATGTGCAGGTCGGTTTGGATGATGTGATGGTCTTAAACCCGAGTGTTGGGTGTTTATGATGATGGCTGTGTATATAACTTTATGTTCCAAGTGCATTTGATGTATTAAAGCCTTGGCCGGCTCATATTAACGTTGTATAATGAATACACTTATCTATATATATATTGAATCTAGGTCATTGGAAATCCGAGTGTATGTTTGTATATATATGGGTTTACTTTGAAATCATGTACTTGTATCGGATAATGGGTTTTGGTGAATGAATGATAATAAGTTGAAATTATCCGAGTGTATGCGTATGTATATACATATATGTTAAGTTGGTAACATGGTTATGATTCGGTGGAAGTGTAATGCTGTTTTGGTAGTCGGACTTGGAATTAGAGAATATATATATATATATATATATATATAAGTGATTTATGTTGATTTGATGCTTCCTACCGACTAGGAAATGATGTTGTATGAATATTCCTAAGTTAATGAATCCTGAGTGAAATGTAAGTGGCTTAGTTGCTTTTCCGAGTGAGTCTTGTGTATGTGACTCCATATCTGAGTGTGACTCATCTGTATGTTAGTAGCTCTTGTGGATTCCGAGTGAAAAATATATAGTGAACCCCGAGTGGGAAATGATTTCGTATAAACCCGAGTGGAAGTCTGAGTGACCCTCTCCGAGGGGAGAAAGGTTATGATGGATTAGATTGGGCATATTCTGAGTGGTTTATATATATATATATATAATCCGAGTGAAGTTATGCATGTATCCCGAGTGAGCATGGGTACCTATTCCAAGTGAATAAGGTAATATGTATTCTGAGTATGTAAGTGTGGAATGAGTCCGAGTGAATTACTTGGGTAATTCCTCTGAGTGTTGAGGAGTTTGGATCATTCCAAGTGGAATTGATTTTGTAGGCTATTTCTGAGTAATGAGTGGTTAAGGTATTATCCGAGAGTGAATAGGCATGAATGCCGAGTGTGTGGCTGAATGAGTATTGGTCGGTAATGATACTAGTTACCGAGTGGAATACCACTCTGAAGATGAGTTGGTTATGAATGATTAGACCGAGTGATTTATGGCTGAGAGGAAGCCTATGTATTCTCTGAGTGATAGAGTTCAAATACACCGAGTGCTAAATGGTTGATGTTTACCGAGTGACTCGAGGTTGAATTATACCGAGTGGCGTTTGGTTGGGTAATAACCCGAGTGAGGAGTTTTATGGAATCCGAGTGGGATACCCCTCATTCCCGAGTGGATTCTATATGTGACCCTTGTGGATAAAATAGAAGACTAAGTATAATACAATGGAGCAATCCCGAGTGAATGGAACTCTGAATACCGAGTGATGGGAATGCCGAGTGTGGCTTCTCGCTTCAGCGAATGAAGGCTTCGCTCCAGCGAGTGTGTGTTGTTGGAAGGCTTAGGGTCGGATTCGCTTAAGCGAATGGTGGTTCGCCCGAGCAAGTTGTGCGGTCTCGCTCAAGCGGAGTCGGATGTCGCTTGAGCGAGTGGGCGCTGTATTGTGGGCTTCGCTCAGGCGCTGTGTTCGATTTTATTTTTCCTTGCCTTCTTTCCCATTTTGTATTTCCCTTCTTTGATTGGCACTTTGCCTTTCTGCCTTGCGCTGCTTGTCTTCTTGATTGGTCATTGGACCTAGCTCTCATATCTTCATATATGGGAGTGGCTTTTTATTATGATCCAGGTATACTCTAAACAAAACGCGAAAAATTTTCCCCTAAAAATTAGGATGTTACAGATACTGGCTGAGGCACTAATCCGAGTGATAAGAACACTGGTTCCATATTTCCACTGATTACCCATGCTGACTTGGATTCCCACTATCCAAGTGGATCCTTGAATTATGAGGGGGCGGCTGACAACAAAACAAAAGGGAAAATAATAAAGAATTTCTACTAGTCGTCGTTCCCTATAGTTGTCGAGGTCCAGGCTGTCTCCAAGTTGATTTGTTGATCTCGTGGGGCGGCTGACAAGAAGACAAAAGAGAAGTCCCACTAGCCGTCGTTCCCCATGACTATTGACGCCCAGATTTCTATAAATAGGGGGGAGGTCTGAAGCCATGACAGCGTCATTTTTTATCCAGTTCTCATTTTTTTACTTTGTTCCTTTCTTTTCTTTCTCTTTCGTTTTCTTTCTCTGTCCCGTTTCTTTCTCTTTTTATTTTCTTTTTCTTTTCTTTTTCTTTCTGTTTTGTAAGAGTTGTGAGGGTTGTAAAATTGAGTGTTCCAATTTGTAATTGGTGGAGGAATATTGCAACAAGGAAATACAGTGGTAAAATTATTTTGAGCTTTTGGAGAAACCCATAAGTCTTTATTTTTACCATGTCTTGTATGTTTTATTTTTCCATCATGTATATGAATTTGAATTATTTCATGAGCAACTAAATTAATTATCTTGGGATGAAAGGGGTGTGATAATATTTTATGATAATGTTATTTTGACTTAGAATTAAATAAATTTCTGTTTTCCATTTAGTTTAAAAAATGCTCAATGCTCTTAGTAATTCCTAACAAGAACCTAAGTGATAAAACTGTATACTTGCGGGTATATTAGTAAGTTTAAGTAATTAATAGAATCGAGAGATTTATTGTTACTGGAAAGTTTTTGAACTAAGCCTAAGGTTTTGAAATACTTTTTGTGACCTCGGTAAAACTGTGAAAGTAATCAAAATCTTTTGGGGAATAAATAAGGGATTTTCACAAAATGATAATGGGCCTTTTCTAAAGATTAAGCAGCGCTTTCCATAGGTTAGGTACATTAATAGGATTTTGAGAGGAACATATTAATTAGCTTAAGGAAAATCCGCCTTCGAAAACTTAATTTGTTTTTTATTTATGAAAAGTTGAAATTCATTAACATAAAATAGAGTCTTGATCTCCCCGAAATCCCAAGATACTCTCAACTCTGATTTTTAAGTGTCAAGTAAATTTTGTTTCTAAATTTATTTTTAATTTGTGTTTTATTTTACAAAAACATTAAAAATCAATTGTGTGGATAATTAAATTTCAATATGCTGGTACTTTAAACACAGTCCCTGTGGAGAACCACAATCTTTTATATTACGCGACATAACCCGTGCGCTTGCGGACCCTGTCACGGATACAATTGTATATATATATATAATTATGACTTGCATAGTTTGAATATTTTGATGAACACAATGTTGATACGTACATATATATAGGCATATATTTTTAAAAAATCATAGAGTTAGAACCATGCAATGACTAGTTGAATCCTAGACCTTAAGGCAGTTTAATGATATATGTTACTGAAATATATATATATATATATATATATATATATATATATATATATATTGTTGAAAATTTAGGATTTCATGGGCAGGTTCATGTGTTTAATTGAAACATATGGAAATATGACTTATGACTGTGTAGGATTAGCATGGAGCCATATATATTACTTGTGACCTTGATTAATTAGGCATTTAGCCGCTTATGTTACTGCAGAGTACATTTTATGGGCAGGTCATGGTATTTGATTGGAACTTTGTGGATGACGAATATATTAGATAGTGTGTTTGATTAGAATTAGATAGTATGTAATTAATATTAGGATTTATGATGTTGGTGAGCTTTTGGTATTGAACCCTTTATGGATCACTAGTGTTGATATCTTAGGTAGGTCTAAATATGTTATAGCTGGAATTATACTAAATGTGAGTAGATAAGCTAATGTTGTGTGATATTATGTAGAAATATTATATACGAATGGAACTAGATACGCTAAATTGAGCATTTATGGGAACTGACCTCCCCAGACCATCTTTACATGTTAGGATATGCATATTAAATATGTGTACATTCATCTTTTTCTATTAGCACTGCATTTGATCAGTTTCCTACCTTCAGTTGTGCATAAAATGAACAAAACACATATCCTTGCATAACTTTTTCATACAATAGAATTTTGGTGGACAGACTTTGCCAACAAGTCTGAAATGTCGAGAACAGAGTCTATGAAGTTTGATGCCAATCAGACTTAAAATGAATGAATTAGGGGTTCTAGAAGTTGGTGGTTTGTGCACAGGGACTTATTTGCAAAATCTGTAAATTAGGGTCTAACACCTATGGTAGCATTCTCACGCTGGTCTGTTGGTGGTTCCCTTGCTCTAGTGTCTGGGCATTTAAACACCAGCCACAGTGTTTGTACGTTGGGGTATTGATTAGCCTTTTGTGCATGTTTCTTCCCATGTGTATGTACGCTCTAAATTGGGTGTCCTCACGTTGGTTTTTCACCTGTTGGCTTTTATTGCACTTTCACACTCCATGGTGAGCATCCACATGCCCGCATACTGCTATTCCATGTGCATTCCTTGGACCTGGGCGTCTGTACGCCCATGTTAGGCTCCTCTAACACTCAACTCACCCTCCCTTGGTCTGGGCCAAGCGTTAATACACTAGTTGTAGCGTTGCACACGTTGGCCCATGTACGATTCCTTGTGCTTGTGTGCTTCCTAGCTGCCTTATACTTCCTTTTTTTGTTTATTCGCGCGCTCACATGATCTTTGTGGCATCCATATGTTGGTATGTGTGGTGACTTGATTCATGTTTCTAGTGTATAGGCGTAATACGCCAGCTACGAGCGTTCATACGCTAGTGTCCCTTGCTGATCCCCTCATTGTCACACGTATAGATGCTACATGGGCGTCCATACGCCTATGTGTTATCCTGATTGCCATTGATGATGGGCGTTTAAATGCCAGGGCGAGCGTTTGTACGCCCATGTTGAAATGTGACATTTTTCTATAGCTTAGAGTGCAGGTGTTTGAATGCCACACCTGAGCGTTTTTAAGCCCAGGTTTTGTTCCAAATTTTAGTTTTTGCCTTTTTGGGTTATATAACGCTTTACAATTGGGAAATTTTAAATTATACTTATAACAAATTAAATAGAACCCAAACATGAAAAATTTACCTGTAAAATAACAAATTAAATGAACCATGAACCAAATTTTATTTAATTAGTATAATTAATATTGAAGTCAGGCTGGAGCCTGACGTGTCGCAATTGAAAAAGCTTCTACTGTGAAAATAAAAAATTTCACCTTGTTATGAATTTCACCTTTCCTCCCATTATTTCGCATTCACGTACGTGTTGCTCTTTTACCATCATTTGTTTCTCCAGAGGTTAAATCCATTTTTGGGCTATTTAAAATATAGAAGATTAATTTGAGGTAACCATTTGTAACAGACAGCATGGGGTGTTAATATTTCCCCCACCCATAATTCGACTCTCAAACTCAAGAATCTCATTTTAATTATCAGTGTCTTAACAAGGTTTTCCTTATGTTTTCCTTAAAGAAATAAATATCAACGACGACTCCATTTTTAAACCAAAAGTTTCAAGTTCTTTTGTTTTCTTTTATTTTGGTTGGCCTCCCGTTATGATCTCGGTTGTGACAAGAGACAAGGTCGACTCTAGTGATCTCTACGTCTTAAGAGAATGTTTTTAACTTTCTAATGGAGGACACCTCAACTAGCAAACTAACTTGACCACTTCACTTGTTAATAAATATAAACTCCCTTAGATCTTTCTTATAAGACTCTTTTCAATAATATATATATATATATATTGTTATTTTTAGCATGTATTCTTATTAATTAAACTATTTTTTTAGTGATATTAGTATATATGAGAAGTTAATTTCTTTGTTTATTAATTGAACTGGTCTAATCCTGGGTCAAAGATCCGGAGTGGGGACCAGCCTCAAAAGTCAAAGATAAATGCATTTGTACACCAGTACAATGGGTATCCGGTATTATGATCCAAACTCTCAGTGAGAGAATCCGGTTTTGTTGTCCTGGAGATCCTACACACCGAGCTTTCGCGTTGAAGAGGGACAAAAGGTGGTGTCACCTACAAAGATTCTTCGACGCTCAAGTCAGTAACCAGAATGAGAATTCAAGCTAAGAGAACTTAAGCAATGAAACAGTGTATCGAGAATAAGAACAACGTAACGTTTTATGAGTGTGAGAATAGGCTATTTATAGGTGGGTATGGAGAATGAGTCGTTAGGCATAGGTGGGCCAGGAGACAAATAGTACACCGCTCAGTGTATGATTCTGACACACGACGCGGGGAGAGCCGCGTTTCTCTCGTATTCTCCTTGCGACTGTACCTTGTACCTTCTGTCAGGTGACGTGGATACTTTCCGGTGTGCAAGGTAAGAACCTGGATAAACCGGTATGGAGAACGCCTCATACGGGTTCATAGTCCGAAAGTACACCGATGAGGCCAGTAACACAGGGAGGATGGATGCGATTACCTATCTGTCTTTGGTACCGATATCGAGACCGTATCATTAATATAAAGGATAATCTGGAAAGATAGTCATAATTGACAAACTTTTGTAATTAAAACCAATGAAATTCGACATAGTTAATAGATAATTGTGTCCTTTAAATATGTTTATATAAAAAAATATTTTGTTAAAAAAGGTATGACTCACTTCAATGAATTTTACACTTCAAAAGAATTAGTTTTTAATTGTGGATTGAAAGATGCTCTTAAGTTCACCTAAAAATTATAACAGTCTTTATCATTTTGTTAAAGTTTATCAAATTAAATAACTATAAATTATATAATCTTTATTTCTTTATATATTAAACTGTTGAATTATAATAACTAGTGAATGGGTCTAGTTTTGTTAGTTGATTAAAGTATAAGAATTATTGTAAAGTTTTGACACAACTTGTACACAAACCAAAAAAATAATAGCTAATCAGTAATGTAGTGCACCAAAGTTTTATATTAAATCAAGTTTATATATATAACACAAAAACAAACTAGTCTCTAGGAATAGCTAAACAGTGGGCCAAATCCAGCAGGTGGATTGATGAAGCCCTAAGTTTGGCGAGAAAATCACCACATCTATTGCCCTCACGGTATACATGCCCTTATTGTCTGCATAAGTCTCTTTATACCCTAAAAGAATGAAGAATTGCAAAATTACTATAAAACAATTAGATAGTAACACTATGTTTTTTTCTCTCTAAACCTAATATGATAAATCTTAGTTGTAAAACTAATGGCTTCATCGTCCAGTTATGTTTGATGGATCCAAACCATATGGAAGATCAATGGAAACATTGTCAAACTCATTATTTTGAGAAATGTTAAAACGTTGAGAAGGGCGTGGAGAAACAACATCCAAAACGGTTCCAGAAGCATCTCTTTGGACTCCGCACTTGAAGAAATCAAATATACCCATAAATATTTTCCTTGCAAATGAATTCTCATTCCTTCTCCTATTTCGATTCTGATTTTCACTCATTTTTTCCCAGTTGTTGTTCTTCAAACCTACATCATCGAAATTTAATTGTCCAAAATTAGTATTAATTAGTATAAAAAATTTTAATAACACATAATGGTACATACTTTAATAATGTTTAATTTAAAGTGAAAGTAATCAATTACACTTCTTGGGTTCACAACACCCATAACATCATCCGCTAAAAACCTTTCAAGGACAAAGTCATTAATTATCCAATTTTAGCGGAAGCAAAACTTAATTAATGATAGATTTTGGCTCCCTTCCTTCTCCTCTAACAAATTAAACCATAAAACTTTTTTAAACTAACTTTATTCCCTTCTAAAGAAATAAACCAAACACAAAACTATTTGTAAAAGCCAACACAATTAATGTGTGCTATAAACATAAAATGTCTTTGAGTAACCTCAACTCAAACCTAATACTATATAAACCTTTTTTTTAAAACATGTCTAGCAAAGAACAGTCTAGCTTTGTGGTATAAAACATGTCAAGAATGCAAACATGGAGAAGAAAAGTCATGAACAATCTTACATAAATAAAAAAGAGGAAAAAAATTGTTAGTTTTACCTTAATATGTTTGCTTTTTTATTGACCTCCTCTCTGTTTGAATCGTTTGCATTCCTCCAGGAAAATATTCTATGACACTATTTATAATGCACAAGCCCATAAGTATTTTATGTATTAAATATTAAAGATTTGTTAAATTTGTAAGATGTCCCAATTATTTCTATATAAGTTTCTAGAATTAAGTTATAAATATTTTATGATTTTAATTAGTATAGATTATTATCAGTATAATTTTTTTTTAAGATATAGCAATTATTTTTAAGGTAATTATGACATAAATCAACTATAGTAATTTACAAGACAATCTATGAATGTATAATATGTAAAAGATTTTGCACTAATAAGTTGTGAATACATTAAATTCATATTTTATTTATTTGTATCCAGAATCATAATCACTAATAAGGCATTCATCAGCGATGACTTTTTTGTTACTGTTTATTAGGAAAACAATTCATCAGTGATGAGTGGTTACAGATTCATGATAAAAATAAAGTTTAAAATGTATATTTTATGCCAAACTACCACTATTAAATTGATAATCCTTTTTTTGTCATCAACCATCATGCACTAACTAGATTTTCTACTAGTAGATTGTACGGGTTTAAAAATAAGTAATATTTTATTTTTATTATATTTATTATTTATATTTAAGTTAATAAATATTTTTTTATTAAAGTATCATTTTTTGTCAAGTATTTTTAAAAAATTCTCATTAAGTATATATTTTTGTAAATAAATTATCATAGCTTATTTAAAATAATTATTATATTTAAAATAATTACACAGTATCAAATTGATCATTACGATATTTTGATCAAAATTAAATTTATCATACTCATTTTTTAAGTTATACTATAATAAGGATTACTTTTATAAATTTTCGAAGTTTGAAAAATTTAATATCATAAATATTTATATTTATTAAATTAAAAGGTGAGTATTTGAAGGACTAAATTATTAAAATTCATTTCATAAATATTTTTATGTAAATTTTATATTTTTTATGATATACACTTCAATATATATAAATTAGATTTACCTTCATTCACAAAAGAAGTAATTTATAATATATTTTGATTTTATACGGACATATTCAAAAGAAATCATAAAATCTAAAAAAAAAACTCTTTATAATTTCAATCTCATGCAAATAATATCTTAGGATGTAATTTGCTAATAGAGGAAATTAGAGCAACTACCTAAGAAAGCATGATAAATAATAATTAAAAGATAACATTTTTCTTCTCTATTTCATAGTAGCTAAAACATACAAATATATAACAAAAATATAGACTATTATAGATAACCTATATACTAGGCTATTTTCTAATGGGTCTATTTTATCCCCCTAAGATAATATTATATATTTTAAAGTCAATTTTTCCTCTTCCATTATTATGTTAATTAAATAAAATATTTTTTGATAATTTTTATTCTACTAATTTGTAAATATTGTAACATCATGCTTTTAGAAATTGAATTAAATCTATGTATTTGGTCCAATCTACACTTTAGGTGTATAGTTTAGTTTCTCAATTCATTTTAAATTTAATAGGGAAAATAAAGTTTTAAATTTTGATTATAGGGATGTCTCGAAAATTAGTTTTGACTTTTCTAAGAAGTCAATCATAGTCTAAACTTACCACCTATTTAAGTGTTTATAAAACTTAACACTCATTTCCTCTTCAACTCACTCTCTCGTCACTCTCACTTTCTTCATCATCAACCCCCACTTCCTTCATTTTCTCTTCTCCCTTACCAAAACTCTCGCTTCACTTTCATCACTTTCTCTCCCTCACTCTCGAACTCCCTCTTCTTCATAGAATTAAAACATCCTTTTATTCCCTTTTCACATCCTTAAGGCACCAACATTATTAAAACCTTCATACAACCCTAATTTTAGAAGCTCCTTTTCATCCTCTACACAACCATACCCTCTATTTTTTATTTCAAGGTCTTCACCTAAAATGGGTTTCACCTCTTGAACCCAAGCTTTCACCATTACTAAACCACTACAAGCTTTCCTTGCTTTTTACTTTTGCTCACCTAGGTATAGTTCTAGAGCCTTTTGGGTATACATTCTCTAAATTTTAAAATTAAAACCGTAATTTCTCTAAATTCATGGCTTATATCTGGTTATTGCGTGAATTTGGGCATGTTATTGTTTATTGAGTGGAACTAGAGCAAAAGGAAAGCTCACAACACTTGGTTTAAATTGTTTGTCTCCTTGAGGTAATGAAGAGAAGATGATATTATCGATGAATAAAGAATAAGAAGGGTCACATGCTTAATTTTAGGGATGTGATAGTTTTCATTAACTAAATATGATGATGCTATCTTGTGGTGATTATTTAATGTATTGGTGTATTGGTGAATTAATGATTTAAGGAATTAATGAGTTGATGAAATTATGACTTAATGAATTGATCCATTGATGACTTATATGTGTTGAAATGTTATTAGACAAGGTGTTTATGAAAATGTATGAATGAAATGAAAAAGGGGTGTTGGAAAATAAGAATGATGTTTGTGACATCCTGGCGCTGTTGAGGGCGGGGAGTGATCGTCGGTGCATAGGCGGCTCCTGGCAGGCTTCCAGTGGGAGGGACACATGAATGAACTGAATACATACCAGAATGAGAGGGATCCAAAGACTGTATAGGTATGGGACTATACAATCGAGGATAGCTTAAAGAAATGAATTCGTACTACCTATACCAACAATGCATTAGCCTTTTCGGTGGTCTATCACTTAAGAACTCCAAAGTTAAGTGTGCTTGACTTGGAGTAATTCTGGGATGGGTGACCTCCTGGGAAGTTCTCGGGAAGTGTGTGATTGAGAACAAAGCACACTGGAAAGGTCTCGTGTTAGTCTGTGGGGCGAGTCGTTCATTCCTGAAAAGTGGTCGGGGCGTTACAATGTTTAGTTTGACAATTTATGAAATAGAATGGTTAAAGTCAAAGTGTTAGCATATGATGTCATTGTGTGGAAGGTGGAATAGTTGTAAAATGGATGACTTGAAGTGTGATTGGCATGTTGAGATTATGAATTGTAGTTGGTTGTGATGACTATTGAAGTAAATGAATTGTATGGCCACATGAGTACATGATTAAGGTGTGCCTTAGATTATTTAATTGAAGTTGTGTAATATGATACTAGCATATATTTTGAGTAGGCGCCCTTTTGAAATGACCTCGATAATATGTATTGCATTTACTGTTCAATTGTATCAGTTTTCTACATAAGAACCAAAGCTTGTTGTAGGGGACCCAATCCACAGTCGTGGATTACATTGAGTTTTTCAAAATTTTAGACCCCTGGTAGAGGGCTTTATGGCCAGGCCATGGCAGCCATCACGGTCGTGGTTCTCTTTAGGCCCTTAATGGTGCCAAGTCCCAAATTATCTTGCTTACGAATGCCTTGTGATCTATACTCTTAGTCATATCCTCATTAGATAATTGATGTCTAGCCTTAAGAAGTATGTGAATGTATCCCTAAACTTTATTGAATTCTTTAATGATATGTGCTTTGATGATTCTTTTATATTAAAAAGGAATATGTGATTAGATAATCGGTTGGCGTTGGATGATATATTTGTATATGTGGATGTGGAACTAAACTCAATTATGGACTGGATTAATATGCATATACCCTAGTGGAATGTGAATGACCATGTAGTTATACTGAATATGAAAATCGAGATATAAATTTATGCTTTATGAGATGTTAATATTGATAATATAAACTACTATTAGTAATGAAATGACTGTATGGCATAGTAGTCCTCATGAACTTGAGAGAAGAAATGGTTGAATGTCTTGGTTGATGATATAATGACATTAGAATAAGGTAATCTATGTGTTGGGTGATATGTATACACCTTTGTGGGTTGGGAATGAATGTACGATTGAGTACTATATTCATAAAGAGTGATATATATATATATATATATATATATATATATATATATTGATGTGGGAATAAAATCAGTTGTGTGATGGGTTGATATTATATCCCTATATGATTTTCAAATAGATAAGTGGTTATGATGAATTATGGAATTGAGACTTGAGATATGATATAATGAAATGTATAAAGATTATTAATGCATCATGCACCATATACACAAAAGCCACATAAAGGATTAAGGGGTCCTTTGAGGAGGCACAATGAGGACGACTCTGAGTGAGCAGAAACCCTATATATATGGTCTTTTAGAGACCCTAGCTCCTCTACAGTTCTAGAGGAGGCTTGCAACACCAAGTTATATATATATATATATATATATATATATATTTGAGTCACGGAAGGTGACAGTATTACAGATAGGCAATTCGGTTTGGTACTGGTAAAAATTATTGATTATGATTACGGATCTCTGTATTGATACCCACTAAGTTAATGGATCCATCATGGCATCATTTGGCTAAAGTGAAGCAATGTATGAATGAACCAATATTGTTTAACATATGCACAACATAAATTGTCCATGTGATTGTGTTTGTGTTAGTGTATGATTCTATTTCATTTTGTATTTATTTTATATATTGTATCACTCTACCAATATTTATGGTTTAGTGAATATGTGGCAAGAAATTATGTAGTGAATCTTGGAAGTGTTTATTTAGCTTGTAAAGAAGCTTGTGAGATATTGTGTACTTCATGTAAAAATGTGTATTCCTCTGTATTCTTTCCTAACTAGTATTGTATAATAGTTTTGGTTTAGGTGTATAAATGTGTCATAGACATATTTAATGTTAGCATGGGTTTGATGTATGGCTATGTTAAGATGATAGAAAGTAATGGACATAGGAGTGTTTGGCCTAAGTTTATCTTTCTCAGTCTCTTGTACAAGATAATTGTAAAATGGTATAAGTTGGATCTTGAAAGACGTTTGTATTTGGATATGGAACTGTAGCTTTAAACTACTCATCTGATTATTTGTGAATGGTTTTGATACAAGGAGTTTAAGCTCTAGAACAGAATCTTTATTTTTATGTTTTGAAAAATATTAAAAGTGAGGGCATGTCTATGTGTATACAAAAGTAAAATTTTACAGATGTTAAGGGTCCTCATCTTGTGTTTATAAGGGGATGTCAGAAATAGTCATATCAAAATAAAACTTTTATATAATTAAAATATCAAATAACATTTTTTATTTAAAACTATATATATATATATATAATTCAAATGGGGATTGTATACGTGGTATAGGTCTAATGGTATTGCAAGAAATCAGTTGGATAGTTTTTATATTCTAAAGAATGGTTGATGACATTTCCAAATTGTTCTCAATTAGCTCTAACTAGAACTCTATGCGTTAGATGTGGATTGGGACCGAAGCCTTTTAGGGTGCTAGACTATTGGTTATGGGGGTTGATTTTAAAATATTTATAGAGGTGTGGGGAAATATGAATGTTGAGGGATGAGGTACTTTGTGTTAAAAGAAAAATTAAAGAGATTAAAATAGTTGGTGAAGATTTGGAATCAAGAACACTTTGGTACTTACATGTGAGTTTGAAGGAGGTGGAGGATAAAATTAAAAGTTTGGATTTAGAGGTGGAAAGAGGTGATTTAAATAAAGAGGATGTGATGCTTTTAAACAATTTGGTTGCTAATGGTGAAAGCTATCTAGTTTGGAGGACTTGATAATGTTCCAAAAGTCTAGATTGTGTTAGCTTTAGGAAGGAGATTCCAATATTATATACTTCCATGCAACTATTAATAAGATATGTCGGGGAAATGCAATTAAGGATTTATGGTTGAATATGTCTTAGGGGAAGAAACCTACTAGGGTGAAGAAAGGTGTATAATATTTTTTTAAGTAGAATTTACAGGTGAAGTTGAAATAGTCTGGTATTAGACGGTGTTGTCTTTTCTATTTGGGTAAGGAAGATAATATCAAAATAAATAAGTAGTTTATAGAGGAGGAGATATGGTTGGATATTTTGGAATGTGAAAGGTCAAAGAGTCCTGGGCCTGATGGCTATAATTTTAATTTTATTAAATCTTTTTGAAACTTATTGAAGAGTGATGTTTATAGAGTACGTTGAATGATTTTTATATGTTTGGGGTATTACTAAAGGGTAAAATTTCTTCCTTTATATCCCTAATACCAAAGGGTGTTTCTCAAGTAGGATTAGGTGATTACGGGCTTATATCTTTGGTTGGCTGTATATATAAAATTATTGCTAAAATTCTGACAAGATGTCTAAGGGTGTTATTGTTGGATTAAGTTGTGAGAATCAATCGACTTTTATGGATAGGAGAAATATGTTGGATGGCGTGGTTATTGATTGGCGATGTGAAGAAGAGGTGCAAATCATGTTTA
Organism: Clitoria ternatea; assembly: GCA_037962975.1. Taxonomy (NCBI): domain Eukaryota; kingdom Viridiplantae; phylum Streptophyta; class Magnoliopsida; order Fabales; family Fabaceae; genus Clitoria; species Clitoria ternatea. The sequence continues at coordinate 270,472,726 of CM075669.1, read as the reverse complement.
ATTTGTAAGGTTGACTTTTAGAAGGCATGTGACTTAGGCGCATGAGATTTACAAATAGATAAGTGAGGTGGATCAGGGGATGTTTAATGTCCTCATGTGTTGTGTTCTAGTTAACAAGAGCCCAACAAAAGAATTCCTTATGAGAAAGGGTATTCGTCATGGAGATCCTATGGCATCTTTCTTGTTTCTAATTGTTGCTAAGGAGATCAGCGGGTTGATGCGGGAGGCTAGGAAACAAAATTTGTTTAATGAAGTACCTGTAGAAGATGATCGAATCTTAATCTCAATCTCAAATTTATCGTTTGCATATTATACTTTTTTTTACAAATGTGTCTTAAAAAATATTTTGACGTTGAAAAGTATCTTGAGATGTTTAAAGCTTATGTTTGAATTGAAGGTTAATTTTTCTAAATGTAAATTGACTGGTGTAATGGTTAATGAGGAGGAAGTGGCTTGATATGCTTGATCGTTGAAATCTAAAATTTTAAGGTTACTATTGTGTACTGGGAATCCTTTTTGGGGGTAAATCTAGGAAAAATTAGTACTTGGAATCCTATTGTCTCTAAATTTTGGAAGAAGTTGTCCCCCTGGAACCGACATCATTTATCCTTTGGTGGTTGTCTCTATCTCATAAAATCAATACTATCCTCGCTCCCTCTTTTTTCTTTTCTTATTTAGAGCACACGGTACTATTATTGATCTTGCCAAAGTGCAGGGGGTAAAATACTCCACGCACAACCGGTGTCTAGATACATGATTTGATATGCTAGTGAATTTGGGATTCTAGTTGTCCCAATCCGTTCTCATATTTTGGGCCGGTTTTGTCGACTAAACCGGTGTCAATGGACTTTGTCGAGCTCTGGACTCCGTCCCAACGCGTTGAGGAGCAAAGAGGGATGGTACCTACAAAGATACTTCGACGCTCAAGTCAGTTCAGATTTTAATATGGGAGCTATATCTGATTGATGAGATGGGTACCAGAGCTTACCACTTATGAGGGTGTTTGTTGTATTTAAAACGATGTAGTATCACTGCCATGCCTCATTTTTTGTGCCATAGTTGGTCCGTACATCATGTGGGACTGACATTGCTACAGGTTTTGACCGGTGTTGGTTTGGTCTTATCTTTTCGTGACTCCAGTCGTTAGCCACTTAAAGGGGCTATGACTCCGGTTGAGGAAGTATGGTTTCATTAAGGATGATGTGGAATCCAATTCGATGTTAATAGTATTTGGTCTGCATTGGTTGTTATTTTATAAGGAAACTAGGGTCGGTGTCCATCTTAGATCATGTCTCCTAGTTTGTTGAAGTGACTTGGGAGTTGCTTTAATGGGCTACTCAGCTCCTGCATTCTAAAGATTAAAACACAAAGAGTTTGTTAAAGTAAAAAATTAAAATCCTTACCCTTCCAGAGTCTTTACCAGAATGTTGGTGTAAAGGCAATTTTGAATAGATGTTGGACTTCAATTTACTGCTTGTCCATTTACTGCTTGTCCGGAGTGATGAAAAGGTATAGCAGTCTGTCTAGACAATGCTTTTTCTCGGTTGAAGTCACGTACTTTTCTTAAGATTTGTGGCATGTGTCACGCTTTGATTTGTTGCGTCGCTTAACATTTTTTCATGCCTTTTTACTGGAATACGAAGAGTCATCTCTAAAAGGCCAACTTCATTGGGCTTGGACAAAATACAAGCATTGCATCATAAATTAGAGCAACAGCTCTCGCAACTCTTCGTTCCCTTAGCCTCCCCTATAAGTACAGGTGCGGTGATCAGTGACTTTCACTTGTCTTCCATACCAAAGTGTTGCTACTTTGATATCAAGTTACTCTAGTGTTACTGAAAAACCTGGCTCATACAAGGAAGACTAGTCGCATTATCTCAATAGGTACTTCCATATCGTCTTTTCCTTAACTAGTTTGAGTCATATAAGGGTATGGGGACAACGGCTCAAGCAATGACTCCGTTAAGGTACTATTTGGGCCTCCGTTAGGCTAATCCCAGAGTGAACCACGAAGGGGAAATTTACATTGGCATATCCGCCGCTCTGATAAAGCCACCTCTGAGTCGGCACAACATCAGTGGGAAAATCCAAGGACACATTATCCTTTCATCCCGGTATTATCACAATTGACCCTCAGAGACCAACATGGTTGCATACCAAATCGGCTAGCTTACTGAGAAGGTCAAAGATCCCTCTTTTTAGGTGCATGAAGACCCACTGCGTCTTTCCTCCTGGTATACCGAAGAATCGGATGATGAGATTATTGAAGATATGATTGTCCACTCCGAAGAAGAATTTGAAGATTACTGCTCCATTTACAGCCCCTTACATTCAGAGTGCATCTGTCACCAACTGGGGTCGTGGTACCTCTTCATGTATAAGATGTTGATCTCAAAGATTGAAATCTGGTTTCCCCTTAATGAATTTGAAACTGGGGTACTCCGGTTCCTTGATTGCGCGCCAAGCTAACTTCACCCCAATGATCGGGGTCTGATAAAAGCTCTTGAACTCTTGGGAGAGTATTTTCACTTCATCCCCACTGTCATACTATTCTTTTCTTACTACGAAGTTATGCTAATTTTGAATCCTTTGTGGAGTCAGCAAAGATAGACGAGGTGAGTTTTAAACATTTCTTCGTAAAAGTCAAGGTAAATGATGGGCAGGTATTATGGGAACTTAATTTTTTCTAGAAGGTTTTATACTGACTGGACATATGAGCATTTCCTTCTAACTAGCAATGCCTACACCTTTAATTAATCCATACTTTCATTGGAGTCAAGAGCAGTGTTGAAAGCCTTGAAGGCTTTCTCCTCTTTCTCTAAAATCTCCTACAAAGCCTTGCTAGGAGAAGCATCACGTTGAGATGCTTATTTGAGTACGTTATTACTGCTTTATAATCATTCTGCCCACTATCCGATGTGCTCATGTTTTTGTTTTTTATTTTGTAGGGGAAATGGCACGCATTGACCTCTTAAAGAAGCTAAGGGAGCAAGCTAAAACCTGGAATGCTGCAGTGGCTGAAGCTGAAAATTATGTTACTCCCAAGCACACCTCGACCAAACATGTGAGCCTTCCAGCGGAGAAGGTAAGTTCTTTGAACCTGATTACGAAGGTTGCAGGGTCTGAAATGAACAAGAAGTGCACCAATAAAGATGCTTCACACTGAGAGCTAAAAGACATAAGAGCCAACAAAGATTGGAAGGAGTCGGTGCCAGTCGTAATCCGGATGAGGTCGATCCTTCTGAGAACGTGTTGGATGAAGTTTAGCCTGCTGCTGTTGATGCCCCCTTCTGTAACTTTGGAATTTCTAGCTTTTTACAGGCTGTCAGTGAGATTCCAACCAGGTTTCATGTTCCTTTCAAACTAAAGAAGGATCTGCCTGCTGAAGAAGTCTGTAGTGCGACTAAATGGGCTATTTTTAACTTGGTTAAAGCAGTCAGGGTTCTTCACTCACTTGGGCAGTCCTATTACTCCACCATGAAAGCTTAATAGTGACTAGACCGAAGGAAGCTGAAGCCCTAAGAGTAGAGGCTCAGGTGGCATTACCCCAGAAAGAACAAAATGTGGCAGATCTTACCGTAGCATTCATATCGGCTACGGAGAGCAGATGAGGCCGAGGTCCAAAATAAGACTGCAAAGGATACTTTGAAGGCCCTGTAAGTCAAATATGATGAAGTCATTATTGCACAGGCTGCTGTTGAAAAGAAAAATAGGGACTTGAAGGCCGAGATGGAATCTATGAAAGAGGTTTATGCCCAGGAGCAAAAAAGGTGGAGTGAAGAGATGGCCGAGTTTAAAGATCTGGTTGTTTTTATTCATAATAATATATCAAACAGGGGAATTAATAATTAAGTTTTGATGATTCCAAAAAGATTTTTCAAAAGATTAATAATATGAGAATCTCAAATCAGCACTCTCGTAATTGATTAAGCTAATCGATTAGGCACAAGGAAATCAATTAAGCTATTTGATTAAGCCTAAGAGAGAATTTTGAAATTATTTGAAAAAGAAGTAATCAATTAAGGTAATCGATTAAATAGGAGGTAATCGAATAAGGTAATTGATTAAGATGAATTTGGACTACTTTTAATTAAAACAGAATATTGTTAATCGATTAAGGTAATCGATTAAGATGAACCTGGATGTGTTTTAATTAAAATAAAGTATTGTTAATCAATTAAGGTAATCGATTATGATGAATCTGTATGTGTTTTAAGTGAAACAGAACGTTGCTAACAATTAAGCTAATCAATTATACTGCGAACTTTGACTGATTCTCAACTTTGCTAAACTTAAGGGATATTTTCAAAGGATTCAATTTTGAAAATCCTCAGATTACAACGGCTAGTTATCTCTTGAAACACTATAAATAGAGGCCTAAGTATTCATAGAAAAATACAACATATGCATTGAACTTTCTTATTCTTTCTCTCACTTATTCAAGAAGCAAAGTTGGTAAAATTTTCTGCGCTTTTAACTTTCATATTTTGGTCTATAAAAAGGCTACATTCTTGTGAGTTAAGATCTTTTGTGCTTTGATTTTAAAATTTGCTCTATCAAAAGAGAGCTACAATTTTTGATCAACTTTCTTTCTACGATTATATTTTCTAAATCCGCTCTATCAAAAGAGAGCTACATTCTTTGAGTTGATTATATTGTGTTTGCCCTTTAAATTTTCTATTCTACTCTATCAAGATAGTTTTCATTATAGCTTCAAATTTTCAAAATCTGCTCTACGAAGAGAGCTACATTTCATGATCATTATCACGTATCTTTCTTCTTTTATTTTATGCTCACATATTCATTATAAGAGGAGTTAAAAGTTTTTATTTTTACTCATTCACAAATTGGGTTGAAGCATTGTAACAAAAGCAAAGTTGTAGCCTTTGGGGTTGTTGTTAGGTAAGAATTATGAGAAGGATAAAAGAGTGAGGGATAAAGTTCTTGGTAGGGAAATCAAGAGACTGTTATTGGCTTATCTTGTATATCTCAAATTCTTATTAGTGGAAAATCTCAAGTAAGTTTACTTGGGGCCAGGACGTAGGGGATCTAAACTAGGATAAAAATTTAAGTGTGTCATTATTTCTCTTCCCTAACTCTATTTAATTTTGATTCATTTATTTATTTGCTTTACTTACTTACTTCAATTGCTATTACTTATTTATTAATAGACTAATTTCTTCTTCTCTCTAAGTAAATCAAAGTAAAAGGGAAATAAAGTTAGTACAAGGCGATTAATTTTAAAACTCAATTCACCCCCTAAAGTTATTGAGGTCACTTCGTTAACACTGGCCAATGTTTCTTTTAGTACTGCAGTCCTGTAGGATGTCCATTGGAACCCTGACGTTAAGCTTAACTTGAACGCTATGGGTGTCTTTTATGAATTCCATGGTGGGCACCTATATGGAATAGACCAGGGTCAGGCAGCAGAACCTAAAGATTTTCCTTACGAGCTTCTGCCCTTGCCTCCTAATCAAAGCATGAAACTGAGGATGGTGTTAGAGGAAGACTCTGAGAAGACAACCAATATTGCTCACTCTAATTCCCCAGTTGCCGTGGTTGCTCCAAGGTCACTGGCTTCGTGAACCATTCCTTTAGATTTTTTATTGCCTTGTACTGGGATCGGCTCCAGTGTTGACAATTTGCTTTTAAGGTTGTAGTGCCTCAATTTTAACTTGTAAATTTCCTTTATTGCTTGTGTGCTTGTGCTTATTTCTTTTATAACTATTGAACCGATATACCTACTCTCACAAATAGCAATGAATAAATAAAACCAACTTAATGGAATACTTACTGGTGTTAATCATTTTTGACATTTTATCGGTGTCAATCCTTATTAATATGTTTGTACGACATAGTTGTTTTTGTCCACTATCTACCTCGGTGTATTTTGAAAGTACTGGTTGTTACTTCATCGGTTTGTAACCTCATACTTCTTCAGATTATTTATGTTGTCCATAACTATTCTTTGTAACAGGAAATAATCACTTAAAATTGACGTAATCACTATTCTTCGCACAATCTACAAACATCGGGTCAAATGATCACAGTCCACTCGGGCTTCATGCCACTTGGGGACTACTGCTCTACGTGTCTTCAACCGCTCCGGGGTGTAGATATATAACCGCTCTGGGGTTTGTTAACTTCTTCAGTGCGTAAATGCATGACCGCTCTAGGGCTTCTTAACCACTTGGGTTACCAATTTATGGTCACTTGGGTTTGACCTCTCCTGGGTGCAAATGCATAACTGCTCTTGGGGTTGATTCTTAACCGCTCTAGGGTTATCATTTTACAGCCACTCTAGGGTTTTACCTCTCTGAGTGTAAATATATAACCGCGGTGGTTTCTTAACCGCTCCGCGGCTACTCTTTTACAACTGCTCTGGGGTTTGACTGCTCTGAGGTGCGAATATGTAACCACTTCAGAGTTGTTTCTTAACCGCTCTGGAGTTATTTCTCAACCGCTCCGGGGCTACCATCTTACATCCTCTAGGGTCTAACCTCTTCGGGAGTGTAAATGTGTAACCACTCTTGGGTTGTTTTACTCTTTAAATTCGTTAGGCACTCTGAATGTGGTACTTCTATGGGGCTGAGTGTGATCGTTATGCTTATTTTAAGCTGTTTGTGACTTCCTAAAATTAGGAGCAAATCTTGGATTGACCTGCTACATTGATCTTTTTGGTTTCTTATACTTTAGAGATTCAAAGCAAATGGGAATTCCTTTAGCAGGTCTCACCGGACGTGCCAATGATCTTGCCAGAGTGTAGGGGGTAAAGTACTCCACGCATAATTGGTGTCCAGATACATGATTTGATATGCAAGTAAATTTAGGAGTCTGGTTGTCCTAATCCATTCTCGTGTTCTGGGCCAGTCTCATGGACAAGTAGGGGGTAAAGTACTCCACACATAATCGGTGTCCAGATACATGATTTGATATGCAAGTAAATTTGGGAGTCTGGTTGTCCTGATCCATTCTCGTGTTCTGGGCCAGTCTCATGGAGTGGACTTTGTCAAACTTTGGACTCCATCCCAATGCATTGAAGAGAAAAGGGGGTGGTACCTGCAAAGACACTCAGACGCTCAAGTCAGTTTGAATTCTAACATCAGAGCTATATCAGATTGATGAGATGGGTACCGGAGCTAATCACTTATGAGGGTGTTTATTGTATTTATAGCAATAAAGTATCACTGTCATGCCTCATTTGGTGTGCCAAAGCTAGTCTGTACATCACGTGTGACTAACATTGCTGCAGGTTTTAATCGGTGTTGGTTTGGTCTTATATTCTCATGACTCTGGTCGTTGGCCACTCAAAGGGGCTATGACTCCGATCGAGGAAGTGTGGTTTCATTGTGGCTAATGTGGAATCCAATTCGATGTTAATAGTATCTGGTCTACATCGGTTGTTATTTTATGAGGAAACTAGGGTTGGTGTCCAGCCTGGATCAATTATTAATTTGTTAACATCTTTATAAAGGTCTTTTATGGGGTGGTTGTGAGGAGAAGAAAAAATTCTTGGGTAAAATAGGATCAAGTGTGCCATAGTAAGGAGTTAAGTTGTTTAGGTGTGAGGGATTTAGAAAAATTTAATTCTTCCTTGTTGGTTGTGGAGGTTGTTACTTGAAAAAGATAGTGATCTGTCCCCACCGGGGGTCAAGAGATCTGGTGTCGGGACGGTCACAGAAGTTGAAGGCTGAGTGATGCTAAAGACTGGCTCTGTGAATATCCATTGTGTGTATCTGGTGTCTCTGTATGTAGAGAGCGGTCTTGACGTCCTGGAGGTCCTTCACACTGACCTCACGCGTTGATGTGGGCGAAAGGTGGTGTCACCTGTGAAGATTCTCCGACGCTCAAGTCAGTAATATATTCCAAGTATGGAATATAAATGATCATAGGGATCAGATAGAAGTATTTGGGAGAGAAATATCAAACCAGAACCCAGAAACCAGAACCCCTCTCCAGTAAACTGAAGTGAGTTCTTATACCTGATTGGCTCGGTTTATGAGGACCTGTTAGTAGGGAACTACCAACCTCTATTAAGCAAGTATATTATTGTTTAATGCACACTCAGCAGGCAAGTGGCTATTTTATATTGAGCGTAGGGAGTATGGGCTAGACTTAGGGGACAAGTTGATCATTCCCAGGAGCATATTATGGCTCGTAGTGTGGGGAATAGAATTATTGATCGGTCTCTGTAGCAATGCCCATCGTCTTCTATCGGGTGACGTGTATGTTATCCGGTTTGCATGGTGTTATCCAGACTAACCGGTGAAGGGAGAATGCCTGACTCGGAATTAGAGTCTGGATGTATACCAATGACACCGGTTGCACGTTGGAGGATGGTCAAAGACGTATTGTCTTATAACAGGTGCCTCATCCGGTGTGCATGGTGTTATCCTAGACTAACCGGTGCAGGGAGAACGCCTGACTCGAAATTAGAGTCTGGATGTATACCGATGACACCGGCTACATGTTATAGAATGGAAACCGGTAAATCGGTCCGAATCAACCTCTCGAAATGGCTGAGGCAATCGGTTGTACGTAACAAGGAAACGAGAATGGATAAAGTGTCCGGTCTCTCAAACGTTACCTCAGATTTTCGATGAGTCGGTCTTGCGCCAGGATGCCGGTTGCCCCTTTGGAATAGTTGTGCTGAAGTCACAACTTTAGGGGCCAGTGTCCAGACTAGATATGGGGTAAAGTTGTCAAAATATGGGAATGACGCTCGTTGTGGCAAGTAGGAGGTTTTTATGAAAGGATCAAGATGGTTGGACTTGGGGCATGTTGTAAAAAAGTCAAATGAGGTTGGGTGGTTTAGGGAGAACTTAAGGAAGGTCATTGGAAATGGTTCACATACAAGGTTTTGGGTTGGATTATTGGGTAGGGGAGCAAATGTTAAAATCTAATTTTCAAATATTATTTTCAATTTCAACACAACAAAACATAACTCTAGAGATGAGTGTGTGGGTGAGGCATGTATGGGTTTGGGATTGAAATGGCACAGGGAATTATTTGTTTGGGAACATGATTTGTTGTCATCTTTATATTAGGTCTTCATGGCTTTGTTGGTGTGTATGAGATGTTCAAGACTCTTGGTTATGGCTAGGATATTCTTCAAGATGTTTCTCAGTAAAATCAGCTTATAGTCTTATGCCTCGGGCCCTAGATTTATGGGACAATTCCTTTGTGAGGGTTTTCTAGAATAACAATGTCCCCCTGAAAGTTATGGAATTTGGTTGGAGGCTTTTATTTGATCGAATTCAAACCAAACAAAACTTGTCTAGATGTAGAATAGTGCTTGACAACTCATTTGTGATTTGTGTCTTATGTGGTGAATGTGTGGAGACTAGGTTGCATCTCCTCTTTTCTTGTAAAGTCTCTCATTCCTTGTGGCAATTATGCTATGTTTGGTTAGATTTTTGTTCGGTTATGTAGAATGGGCATAAGAGTCATTTTGAAGGTAATTTAGGGTTGAGTGTTGATAATGGGAGTAAACATGAGCTTGTCGTGTTGTAGTTTATTATTATTTGGACGATTTGGGAGACCTGCAACAATCTTATTTTTAGGGGTGAGGGTGTTTGTTTAGAGAAAATGTTTGAATTGGTTCAATATAGGCGTTAGGGTTGGCTAAAGTCTAAGATGAAAGACTTCTTTAGAAGTTTTATTGAGTAGTATAAAGAGCTTCTTTTATGTGTTTTAGGTTTGTAATATCTTAATGTTGTATATGGGTTAGAGTAATCCCATACTCTTTTAATCCTATTGTTCTTCGTCGATAAAAAAATATGATTCGAAAAAGTAATACCATTAAGAAATAAATCTAATATTTTTATAATTGAATGCTATGAATATATTAGTTAAAACTTGTCAAAATAATTTATTAAAACTAAGTAAATGTTCATCTACAAGAATTACTCAAATAATTGCTGATCTGATATCTATATCGGCCCCAGACAAAAGGAAAAGGTAAAACCATTTATCTGACCAAAAGGTAACATGAAGACACGATCCAATAAACTAACACCCTACCTAGTCTTTGATTAGACCGATATAATGGGATGGTTCCTATGGATTCCGGTCAAAAGCCTACAACAAGCTACAGTTTTACTGCAGCTTAGTCATCTAACACACATCAAATCATGAGTTGGACCTCCACGATGGCTATAAATACCATCATTTATGATGATCAAAGTAATTCATTTATTACTCAATGCTCCAGTATTGAGAACCATATTGACTTAAGCTTCGGATAATCTTTGTAGGTACCACCACCATTTGTTTCAAGACAAAAGAAGAGAATACCAAACACCAGTTGCAAGAGCGATCTCGTTACCCCGTGCATACTGAACAATTTAATTATCAATCAAATTTATCAATTTTAAGTATTATCTTATTTATTATAATGATTTGATTATAACTTTATTTTCTAACTATATATATAATTTTATTTACAATTCATTTTATTTGGTAACATTACAATATTAAACTAATATTTATTTTTGAACTTTGATGATTAGAAAATTTTGAATCATCAGAACCATTACAATAAACTTAATCCCAAATTTTATCATTATATTTTAGTTGTTTTATTAAGTTTTATGGTACTTTATAAAATCAAATAACTTTTGTATTTATTGAAAAATTTAATAAAAATTCATCTCATATTTTACGAAGCAAACTCTTATTTTATTAAACGAAGCAAGTTCTTTGCTTTAAGCTATATGTATTTTTAAAAAAAAAGCATTAACATTCCTTTTATTAATGAGTATAATATACATAAATTTGAAATTTACATCTAAGAAAACAACAACAAATCATATTTATAGAACATAGCTTGTGTGGCATAAGCTTTCTCAGATAGAGCATCTGCAGTTGCATTTGTCTCCCACAGCACATGCGACCAATCGCACTATTAATCACCCTTTAAATGTCACACTCCTCCCCTAACTCCACGCTATACCGAATACCCCACAATTAACTCCTCAACTAAAAATTATATAAACACTAAATTAAAATGAAATAAAAAAGGTTAGTAGTTAGATAAAAATTAAATGAGAAGATAATAAATTAAATTCATGTAATAAATAAAACAATTTCAAATTTTGAAAAAAAAATAAGTGTAGCACTTAATGGAACAAATTTAGACATCATAATATATTGGATATGTGATAATAGATTCAAAGTCCATAATTATGAGCGCTAGCCATTGGTTTTGTTTTATATGCGAGAAAGAATCGTTTTAGTTTTTTTGGGTAAAAATACTACAAAGCTCAACACATTTAAGTTAAAAAATAAGGCCCATTTTGGTGGCTTTTACTCGAAAGAATGTTTTTGACTTTTAATTAAAAGACATCATTAGGTTCAAAAAAAATCACTCTGTTCAACAGATTATGTACTCCTTAACTTGTTAATATCTTGAATCTTTTTTACAAGACTTTTTTTAATTTACAATATATATTTATTATTTTTAGAATATACTCTTATTAATTCAACTATTTCTTTAGTGATATTAGTAAATATGATAAGTTAATTTCTCTCTTTATTAATATTAAGAATAATCTTGAAAGATAGTTAACAAACTCTTTCTTAATTAAAACCAACAAAATTCGACATAATTTACAAATAATTGTATCCTTAAAACATGTTTGTTGTGTGTATAAAATATTTTGTTGATATAAACAAAACTCCAATAAACCCTACGTCTCAGAAAGATTAGTTTTTGATTATTGATTGAAAGATGTTCTCATGTTCTCTTAAAAATTATAATAATTACCGATATGCTATTCAATTATAATAATTAATAAAGAGATTTAGATTTGTTGGTTGAACAATATATAACTTACTGTAAACTTCCGACACATTCAATTTCTACCTTTGCCAAAACCAAAAAAATAATAGCTAGTGAGTAATGTAGTGCACCAAAGTTTGTAGATAAAGCTCACATGATTTGGTCAATAATATTTATCATTATTCTATCAGTGTGTATTTTTATTATTTGCATAGAAACATAAGCTATAAATGATACATGTAAAAATCTGAATGTGTATATATATATATATATATATATATATATATATATATATATAAGTGTAGCACCCATGACATTGCTCAAACTATAAACTAATTAATTAAGAAGCAACGGAAGAAATAAGGTAAGAAAAAAAGTAACGATAACCAGATCCGTAATAGACATTGATTTTGGGAGTCTCAAATCACTAAACAACTGCAAATCTTGCTCTCGTGCTTTTCTTTTACAAATGCAAATCACTAAACAAATTTTTCTATTTAGTGGTAACTGCCAAAAATTTCGTGTCAGTTTCAAGTGTGTTTGGGCAAAGTCCTTGCGGAGTATGTTCCATGAAATGTACAAGGAAAAAGTCACTCTTCTTGGGTAGACTTCTCTTGAGGATGATGCACAACAGGAGAAGAAGCCAACCCAGGCACAGGCTGGCCTGATTGTTGCGATACTATTGCCCCCTGCCCACACATGACCAAAAATACAACAAAAGCAAAATTCATGTTTCAAAGGCCATTTACGAATAATTAAGACAGGGAGGGAATTTAACAACACAGAACAATTCATTCTCTAACCAAAATGTTTTAAGTTTTTTTTTATGCTTTAAGAATTTTGATTTAACTAACCTGTGATGTCACTATTGCCCGCCCTTGGTCCTCTACGGGATGGCTGCTCTGCAAATGCGAAGTATTAGAATTATGAGTCCAAAAAGAGCTCCAAGAAAGATGATTCACACGCTCACTGTAATAATAATGTTCATCAAGCATCTCACCCAACTTGGTATAAGACAATTTGCTAGAACTTTGTCTACAAAGAAATTAGAAACATAATCATTTGTAGGTTACTCAAGAGAAATCAATGTTGAGAAATGCCATCAAACTAATGACAATTTACACATACGAAACTAAATTTGCCTACAGAAAAGGGTCATCCTTCCCTATAAACAACAAAATCATGTCATGGTACAAGTGCCACAAACACCTAAGGGAATTGTTTGAGAGTTTAGAGAGAAGGGGGGAGGAAGGGGAAAGGGGGAGTTAGGAAGGAATAGGAAGGGAGATTGAAGACAACATAAGTTGTATAGAAAGAATGACATTAGCAAATAGAAAGAGGGGAGGGAGTTTTCTAATAAACCTTGCCCTTCCTTCCCTTTCCCTTAAAATTTTAACTCGTAAACATACCATAAGGAGAGCTAGGTTCTGTTAAGGTGTGCTTATTTAGTTCATTAACTGGAAAAGAGCACACATACTTTTTGGCCCATTCACCAATTTATTTCACTATTCAAAGTTGTAGGATTTTAATTAGGGGGAAAAGGAAAAGAAAAGCAGAGAGACTAAATAATCTGAAATTGAACTTCGATAATAATTTTATGTAATTCTGGTACAAAATACAATGCATAAGCCCCTATTTATAATCAGTTTCCTAATTTAATTAGGGTTATGAGTCTTACTGTCTTGATGGGCTTCGGCTTGTTGCATCTAGTACTACATTAGTTGGTCTAATTCATAGTATAATCAAGAGTCCGAATAAAAAATCCAAGATCATCAATTCATAAGTACTCATATCCTCTTTCCCAACTTCCCCACTTAAATCATATAATTTCAACACTAACTGTACCTCTGTAGGCTGTGTTGATGGCTGCTGCTGAAGGTAAACATGGTGTTCTTGCTGCAGAGGTTGCTGCTGTTGAGAGTAGTACTGTTGCTGAAAAACCTGTTGTTGTAAATGCATTTGTTGCAGCTGTTGTGGTTGAAGAGGTTCCAGCTGATTATGCTGTTGAAGTTGTTGTGACTGTTCCTGCTGGCATGGTTGCTGTTGTAACTGACTATAATGTTGGAGTTGCAACTGCTGCTGCTGTTGCTGCTGGTAGTAATAGTATTGCCATAACTGATTATATTCTTGGCCATTCTGCATATATCCATATTGCCCATTCCCTTGCATTGCATGTTGAAATACATGTGAGGTGGCATCGGCTGGTGACTGAGACTGGGATGAAGTGTTCTGTAACTGAATGCTTTGCATAGGCCAAGAATGAGCTGCCACAAAATTAGTGGGAGTAGCAGTAGATTGAAACTGATTTTGTGCTGGATTGCATTGCTGAACTTGCAATACAGGTTGAGAGGAGTAACCTGGAGTTACAGCCATCTGTGCAACCCCTTCAGTTGGATGGATCTGTCGTGGAGGCAGCTGCCGCCGTTGGTGCTGTTTACTGTGTGAATTTCCATGATAACCAAATTTGGGACCTCTACGAAATTGACCAGCATTTTTTTTCTGCTGCCAGTTTCCACCACCATTTCTAGAAGACCGGGGTGGTAGCAGTGGTTTTCTTGCTCTTTCGTCATGATGGAGAGCTGAATAAGGACTGTCTATTTCAATGTGAATTTGAGCAGACTCGGAATCCTGAGTGCTTGCAGAGTTGTCTTGATTTGTGGTATGACTACCAACTGCTCTGCTATTTGACTTGCAGCTTTCTGGAATAATGTCTCGCTCCTCCTGCAGTATCAATGGTCCTGAATCAGGGCATGCACTTTCCTGGGGGTTGATTGACATACTTGTCGGCGAAAGTGGCTTCAATTCTTCAGGCTCAAGCTTGCACTTTCCCTTCAACTTGTTTCCAGCAGCTGTTTGGCACAATAATCCTTCTGATGAAGCATCAGATTCTGAACAATTATTTTTTAAATTCTTAACTTCAGTAGATTCCTCTTTCACTTCCACTAAAGCTGCAGATAACACATATTTTTCAGGATCATTTTCTCTCGGCTTCCCAATAACCGGTTCTCTTGCATTTTCTTCAGTGTTATCATCTAATTCCATGATTTGAAGCTTGTATTTATCGGTAACATCAGACCTAGTATTAAGATTTTTTGTCAACATTAGATCTTCATCAGTAACATCGGACTGGGTATTACAATATTTCAATAATGACACTTTCTTGTCTTTTTGAGGTAAATGCACATGCAAATCAGAACTAGAATCTCTAGATGCTTGATTAGTTATGGCAACAGAAATCTCTTCTCTCTTGTCCATCAAATTAAGTGATCCTCTATTTTTATCAGATGGCTGATGTAAGTCTTTCCTGCCAGAATCTAGAAATAATTTTGCATGTCGATTCCTTGCCTTCCTTACATCTTGTATGGTTCCACAAGAGTCAACAAACTGATATTAACAAAGAAATGTTAGCATTAAAATTTCAAGGTACTTGAGCCTAGTTCAACTTCAAGGGGGAAAGGTTACATTACCACAGAAGTGTCAGTATAAAAAAGATCAAACCTAGTAAAAGTAAACCAAACTAACTGTCAAAGTTTTTGTTTTTGTCTATTCAATAAACTAAAGTTAATGAGCCTCAAAGAAAAAAATAATTATTATAAAAATAAAGAGAGTAAAAGCCATCAATTTATTTTTCTTGAACCAACATGCCGACATGCCTACATGCACTATACCATAAATAAACAGTAATTACCAGCAAAGGCACAGGTTTATATATTTTTTAAATATTGACTTGTAGTTGTATCATGAAAAACAAGGCTTTTTTTTGCCCTAGTTTTTTAGGCTTAAAATCTACTTCTAAAATAAACCTAAAGTTGTTTTCCATTTTTAAAAATTTTTAGCTAAAAACTAATCTTAAGATTGAAATGTTATAGAGCAAGTCAATGCTACATCATGCTTTTGTTTTTCTTAATTAAATATTTTATATACTTTTTAAATATAAATGTATACAAATTAATGATATAACACGCAACTTGCATCCTTAAAAATGCGAATTCAAATCTCACCAATGTGAAAATCTTGTTGGTGGGTATTCTGTAAGTGCATTTATAAACATTTGTCGAGTCCTGAGGCATGCCTAGCTAGACCCGATTGAACCTCCAGGACCCAACTGACTTAAACTTTCTTCCAAAAAAAAATCACTCATTTATTATATTTTTGTAAATGATTAGATGGACTTTTGGAATGGAGATAGCATTTCAACAAACAGGAAACTATAACAACTAAATGTAAGAAATTGAAACAGGAGTACCAAAATCACCAATAGACTAGAGAATGAAGATTAAGACTTGCAATTAAGCCATAAAAAGCAACAGATCAACCACCTTATATTTCCTTACTCCTAAATCATAATGCTGGACTCCAGTATAATTGAGTTCATACAGAAAATATAACCTCGAGGTATAAGTTTGATATATCCTCTGCGTCTTCTGCACTCAGACCTTGAGATCCATCAGACCTTGGAGATATTGCATCTGCAATAATCGAATCTATTACAGCCATTTGCTTTGTTCCCCCATGCATCATTGAGAACTTTATCAACTCCTGCAAAAAGTACATAGAAATATCTGAGGAAATTTTATCATGATTTAAATTAAATATGATTTTATCAAGTAACAATAATAAAACTTGTATCCTTCCTAGGCCTGCCCCTGACAGCTCCAGCTGTAATATAAACCATTCTCAAGTGATTAAACCTTGATCCTGCAATTTAAGCACTACTTAAAGCTTCACACCATCCTAAAAGAAGTTTTGGTGACCGGGGTAGGTGAATTGGTTTTGATATATGCTGCAATCTGAAAGGAATATGAACTTCCATTTTCTAGTTTCTCATTTTAATTTAGTTGGAACACCTGAAAGTCCTTAAACCCATAATTTCTTCTTCTCATAACTTGTTTGGCCATGGGGGGCATGATCTCACTGTCCATGGCACCACTCTGAGTCTATCTCAGCAAGTAATTAATGGGTTTGCTTATCTGGTTTTTCAGTACTCAGTAGGTCTGCTATTGCTATAAAATATAAATCAGTTGATTGCTCAACCTAGACAGGTGTATATATATGCATGCATGCTTATTGAGAACAGTTCCATCTTAGGTCTAACTTTACGATAGACATATTTACAGACATACCTCCAAAAGCAATTTGTTATGAGGCAAAGCTCTGACGCCATCAATTAAGACATCTCTAGCAGCATCCACACTGTATGTACTCTTAAAACCAAAAAGGAATAAAATATTTGAAAAACGGTTAGTTGACTACCCAGACAACAGCATCCGATTTCATCATAAAAGTGACACATCTTCACCATTATCAAGCATATTTAATTAAGCTCATAGGTAAAACTGAGATGTCATTACTTTTTTAAGAAACTAATAAACTTAACTACCGATTAAGTGTTTTCACTGGTCTTGATGATTCAACTAACTGTCTGAAAAGGACTGAAGGGGTAAAACATAAAAAATAGTTGGAAGAACTAACTGTAATGAGTAACGATAGCCTAAAGGTACCCAAGCCAGTCCTCTCACTAACAAAAGTTATTCTCTTTGAATTCCATGCTACAAAGCCAAATGTATGACTAGTGTGGAAAGAAAGAAATTAATAAAATAAACAATAAAACAAAGGAGGAGAAAAGAATTGATTGGAAGAAAAACATTCCAAAAAACCTGATGGATTATGCCAGAGACAAGAAAAAGAAAGAAACATATAAGGAATTAAGATATTGATAAGCTGACATGGTATAGTAACCATTGTGCACTAACCACATCTCAACCTTCCAAGAAGCAAACTACATAAGCTAATGTCATAAAAGAGGAGGTTTGGGTCCGGACATTTTGCTATCCAAAGCACTGCTTTGGCGGCCAAGTGGCTTTGGCCTTTTCCTGTACTGACTACCACTTTACTTTATGGCATCAAGTTATCAGCAGAAAGTAAATTTTGCATTTTAATGGGTCGAATGTGAATTCAGTGGTTAAAGCAACACATGCAAGCCCTTCAAATATCATTTGTAATTCAGAGACTGACATGCTAAGAGCTTGTTTGGCCAACCAAACTGAGGTTTGACCATCGGAAAAAAAAAAGATCTATTGGTTCAACGAAAATTTGACTGTCTCAAACGACGTAGATCAACCATTAGATTTTTTTCATTTTCACATCTTCATTTCCCAACTGGTTACCAAATGGGCACTAAGTGTTTCAGATAATTACTAGAGATCCTGCATTTAAGATAAATTCCTTTGTCCCTCAATTTTGAATTATTTCAAACTTTCAATTATATACTTCTTGTTTCTGATTGATCTACTAAACAGTATACAATTAGAAATTTGGACTCAATGTAATAGAATATTTTATAAGGAAAAAGAATTTTCTCATTAATCCACAGAACAAAAAGGGGTACCTTTTCAGCTCAAATTTCTTGCAAAGTATAGTTTATTTCCTCCTTACTGTACTTTGATTTTCATAAGTTTCTAATAGTCATACATAAAGTTTATTGGACGATCATGAGTAATGACATTCAAAAGAACTAAATTGGGTAATTAATCTAGGAGGCAATCAAACAAAGGCAAAATCATTAGTCAGGAAAATGAATGCTCTAAAAAAATGATTGACTGACTTTTATCTTGATCATAATATTTATAAGACCATTTAATAGAACTGTTAAGGCTCAAAGTATACGCTACATAATACCTACCATATATTTTAGCCGAGAGAAATGAACATATAGAATGGGGAGGGCATGTAACTTTTCCTCTGCTGCAGCCATTTCTAGTGCTTCTTTGTATATACTGAAAGCTGATTCCATATTTCCCTGCAGTAAAAATGTAAAGAATCACATGTAGTCACTTTTTTCAGCATCTGGGCATTGCAGTTTGCAGACTTAGTTTTTCTTCAATGTTAATGAAGGCTAATTGCATACCAAACGTTTTTCCATATTAGCTTTTGACATAACATTCTCCACAAAGTCTGAATCTGTCTCTTTACCACTCTGAATATATGCAGCACGGGCAGCTAAAACATCTCCTATCTGTTCTTTAAACCTGGCATTGAATAAATGCATTGCTGGCAATCTCTGCAATGAACAGTTGATGGAGCTATGAACATAACCAAGTCATGCATAAAGCTACAAAAGTCAGAGCCTAGAGAAGAAAGAAAGAAAGAAATCAAGCATGTTTCGTAGGGCATAAGCCAATAACTAAGTTGAAACTAATGAGCTTGAAAAGAGGTAATTAAGCAATACAAAAGCCTTTTCCAAGACCATAAACAAAAGCCTTGAGTGGGAAAAGCAGTAACATAAACCTCCTTTTGAATATCATATACTGCTTGAGTGGTTAAATGTTCCGACAATGAAAAAAAAAGCCTTTTCCAACCTAGAGAATATTCAGAGATGTTAATGTGTTTACTGCACATTAATTTGATTAACCACTTCAATAGTTAATTTCTTATTTTGGAAACTTTGTTGACAAAAGTCTCTAAATCAGGAGTCTTCCACTTTTTAGGGAGATGAATAAATAAAACAGAGCAAGGAGGCTCAAAAGTTCTACATAGCTTTACAGTCAATCTGCATATCAGGAACTGAATACTATTTGAAATCAATCATGAGAATAGAATCAAATGCAATAAACACATTCGAAAGTCTAATAAGAGTAGGGGAAAACAGCTGCCCATGAAATATTACAAGACTGTTAGTGTGATGTGCCAAGTTAATTAGCTTGATTTGTCCCCTGATAATTTATCAAACATGATGAAAAATCATGTGGCTTTCCAAATCCAAAGCATTACATAGCACTGCTATCTTTTCCCTAATAAAATGTTGTCACAAATTAGTCCCTGTATCTTGGACACCCATTGCAATTTAACATTGATTTTAATGCTTCATCCTTATTCTTTAAAATCCCTAATCTCCAGCAATTGTTTGTCGGGCCATTAGAGAAACTCTAAGGTAAAAAATAGCATATGCACTATGCAGCAGCCAGCCATTAACATGAAATTCAATCAATAGATTCAATACAACAGGTAATTAGGAAGATACCTTCAAATAAATTTCAGTTGCTCGGTCTAAAGAAAAGTTTGCAATTTCTCGTCCTCCCTTGGCTTCCACAAAGTCAACATAACGCATCCAGTATTCAGGATAGTTGGCACACACAATCAAGCATCTCTCATAAAGCCTCACAGCCTATATCAATGGGAGAAATGGAAGATTTTAGCCAAAAATGTTCAACAAAAAATAAAATAAGCAACTAGCTGTGAAGAAAATTACCCAGTCAAAGTCCCCTTGAAGTTCAACAAAGTCCAGATAATTATGCCAACTTTGCAATTGATTTGTATCAAGTGGCTGGACATGAAAGTAATGTCTTCGAATATTTGCCTCAAAAGGACTAATCTTTGAATACAACTCACAGGCATTACGATAAAGAAGCTCCCCAATGGCCATGTACCTTTTAAGGGCTATTGAACTAGCCAAACCAACAGATGAATCCATCATATCATTGATAATGTGATAAATTTCATCATCCTTGCAACACATAGTCGTAGGAACTTCACCACCCCATGGTTCATGTTGCAATTCCTTTGGATAATTGTCCAGGGTTGCTAAGCCATCTTCCAAAAAGGTTAGCAACTTTTTAAAACTGAAGAATTATAGAATTAATATAAGGTAAGTTTATTATTCAAATATATGCACATATAAAAATACACAGCAAGTAGTACAACCATACACATGTGAAACAAGCACTCTTTACACAGATTAGCAAGCAGAACAATAATTCACTCAAAACTCACATAAATACAATGTTTGCTAACTGACAAAGAAGTAATATCTAAGTATATACTTTAGAAAAAGTGAAGAAAAGACAAAAAATACAGACTCGAAAAAATGGCTAGTAGTTGGTCAATAGTTAACAGCCTACATGGCTTTGGCCTTTGATCAACCACACTTCCCTTTCAGTCCAACTTATATGCTGTCTCTACTCTCTTCCACACCAGTCATTTCCTCTTTTAGACAGGGTTAGGTTTGAACACAACTAAGCTAATCTAATTACGCAAGTGAAGTCCAATCTTGCTGGTGCTTGGCTTGTTTCGCTCTTTGGTGGCCCAAGCAATTCAGAAAATGAAATCAGCAAATTTGATTATTCACTATTGAAAGTCCCACATCGCCTGCCTCATCATATTTCACATGGCTTAAATACCTGTTGGGCAACTCCAACCATTGCCAATTGGTTTTGGGATTGAACCTTTAACATGGTATTAGAGCCAAAGCATTCTTTTCGGTTCTTATGAGCCAAGAGTTGCCCTATCGTTGTGGGTCAAAAGTTACCCCTTGTCTGCTCCGGCAGGCTTTGTTGAAGGGGGCGTGTTGGAAGTCTCACATCGCCTGCCTCATAATATTTCGCATGGCTTAAATACCTGTTGGGCAACTCCAACCATTGTCAATTGGTTTTGGGATTGAACCTTTAACATATTCGATATTAATATTTACAAGAACTTGAGAATACTTATAGTTCAATACTTCCCCAATCCCTTTATGCGGGACCCTTTTACCCATTACCTAATTCATGATATTAAGCAAATTGGTCAATTTAGTTAAAGTCATTAAATGTGTCTACAATTTGTGTTAGATTTTCAAAATAACCCTTGAAATTATTGGGACTATCATCTTTCTCTCTCCATATTAGAAGGCATAAAAGTAGTAGACAAAAGGTAATATTTGATGTTACTCAATTATCATAAGAGAGACAAATGATCTATCCATTAAAATATCTTATTTATTATTAATGGTATTTTTATAAAAAAATAATTAATAACATAGGAATTTGGAAGGTCTTATAAAAAGGGACGAAAAAATCTGAGAGGTCCTATCTAAAGAGTTGGAGGTAGTATTTATGTATATCTATTCATACTCTGAAGAATCTGCAATTTCAATTACCTTGTAAATAACCTTTATTATTACTTTTTAGTTCATCTATTTACAGTTTTAAACACATATTTACAATTATAATTTCAATTTTCAATATATACTTTTATGATTTTTTTAATCAAGAGAAAAAATTACCAGTTCTATTAAAAATCCCATTAACCATAAAAGTTATTTTGTATGATGCCTTTTTGTTAATCAGATTACATATATAAACACATAAAGAAACAACTCATTAAATTTATTTAATAAATGTGAGATGTTATATATTTTTAAAAAATATAAATTAGTAATAGAGGTATACAAATTATTTAAATGTTATTATGCTTGTAAAACTATATTTAAGAAAATTTAACTTTCTTTACTTTTGAGGTTGTAAATCTATTAAAATATTTTTACTGGTGTAGTTTTTTATTAATCTATGTAAAAAAATAATTACTAAATGAAGTATACTAAACTATTTAACCCCAAAAAATACACTTATGCAGGACGTTTTAGGTAATCAGAAGAATCAAAACTATAAAACATATTGCAATTTGCAAATAGATGCCACAACCTGAATCCTATATCATTCTTGTGGAAATAATGGAGAAAATCTAATAGCACCACTAGTCTGCAAGGCTTTCAAACAGAAGTCTACAACAAAAATAATCTTGTGATGAATAAAATTGAAAGCTACCCTGTCTAGTATCCTCTCTCTCTCTCTCTCTCTCTCTGGGCCATTCTACCAAACATATAAGTTGTCCTCAAATTTGTAAACATACAGTAACAGAATACAAGTGTAGCATAGTACCAACTACAATTTAGACCTCATAGTACTACATTACATGCTATTGGCTTAGAGAAAAATCTCACAAACAAGGGAAAAACAAGCACAAAATGATGAGCCTGAAACTTATTACAAACTATGACTTCATAGCCTAGTAAAGAAAAGGCAATGTTCTAACACCAAATTTCCATCAGCTTATGAAAGCAGCTTTCAAGAAGTTTTACAAAAGAAGGCATACCTATCATAATACTGATGCAACTTTTTGGTTGGGAACTTAAGAGTCTGGATATAAATGTAAGCAAGAGAATTCCACTGCTGCTGGGAAAACTCAAAATGAATATACTTGTCCCACAAGATATGACATAAGTAGTCCTTCCCAACAAAGGAAATGGCTCTCTTGAACAATCTGATTAAAATATATCAAAAAAACCATCTCATCAACTTTCAGTGTAAGAACGAGTAAAGCTTTCATAGAATAAGAAGAGGTAATAGTGAAGAAAACATATGGATAATGGAAGAGCTCCCCCTAATCATTTATCCAAACAGTTTCCACTACAACTAATACTATATGTGTGTGTGTAGTAAAAGCTTTCAGAGTATGAAGAGTGTTGAAACATACAGATAACGGAAGAGCTCAACCTATACTTTTGTGCACATCAGCTTTACCTATATTTACCTCCGAATATCAGATGGGTCCTCAAAAGCTGACATGCCAAAGCTACAGTAATCAACCCACATGCCTACTGAATATGTTGCTGCTAACACAGCATTTTCAAATATTTCAACAACCCTATCCATGGTGCATAAGCATGCCATGTGGGAAGCATACTTCCTCCAATATCCATAACACAAGGGAAATTTGGACAAAAAATGGTCATAAACTAGACATATCTTCTCCACGTTATCCTGCAGAAATGGACTCAAACATCTTATTCACATTCAAGCTTTGGCATACCCATAAATCACATTATAACAATGAACCAATACTAAGATGCAAACAAAAAAGATTGATTATGGCATCAGAGTAGAACCATCTTTCACTATAATCACATGTGTAATGATGTTTCATGTATGCACACAATTGTAAAATGAAATATTTTCAGTTGATAAAATTCTGTTTTTATCAAAGAATGAAAAGAAAAAGGTAAGAGAAAGAGGATGAAAACCATCTAATTAAAAACCTTCCTTAACAAAATCATCTACAGAACCACTGCAACAGTCCCACAAAATTCAGGTTTTCTGAGCCAGAGAGGACAGATAAAATCATCCAACTTCAGAACATCAACAGAGTAATAGTTTAATAGAAATTCTAGATTACTCAATTTATTTAGTCATGTTGCATTAAAGGAGATTAAAAATAAATTTACACATAGTCATACATTATATATCGAACATAACTTTGTTATGTTGATCTCATGAATAATTGAAAAATGAAAGAAAACAAACTACCATTTTCAGCTCTTGGAATCAAACTTACAGGATGTAGTTTCTCAATCTCTTTAATCAGTAAAGTCCATTCATCAAAGTCTAATGAGCCCTTAGAAATAACTTGTTGAAGATCAAGATTGTCATCAGTGGCTGCAAAAATAAATTAAATGGACATCAAACAACTCAGCGTCGTTGCAAACTTGCCAGATCGCAAATATTGACTGGATGAAGAAATAACCTTTACACAGGAGAGATAATTAATTTGCAATAAAACACTTTTGAGAAGTACATCCCACCTTTTAATTAACAAGAAACCTTTAAAAAAATTGCGAAAACACAGGTCCCAGAAAATGGGCAGAGAGAAGGGAGTTCAAACAAGAAGCTAAGATCTCACCTAGAGGTGATTAACTACACTGTAGAGACAGACAGGTATAAAGTGGAATGGAAGAATAACTTGCCAACAGGCTACTAAGAAGGGCAGATATTTTCAAAATGAACTAGAAGTTTTCTTGTACACATAAATATGCAGCCAATACATGCAGGAAAAAACCATCATGCATGCAATGCAAGCATGCAACCACATAGGGAACTTCATTGTATTCAACACTAAAAACCTAGGAGTTTGTTTAATTCAATAGCAATTTAACCTAAAACTAAAGTTAGCAAGGGGACAAAATTCTTAAATTCTTTAGTCAACTGCAACCTCAAACACTTAAGAATCTACTTAGCTCACTGAATCATTCTAATTCACCATATGATATGATACGTCTTTAATTCACAAACATTGGAAGCTTCTCTAAACCCTTTATTATCTTCACCACCATTCAGTTACAAACCTATATATACACACAAACATCCATGTTGCTGATGCAGAGCACTAAATACTGGAATTCTTAATACCTTGACATTTTTTGTCCATTGGAATAACAGAAGGGGAGGGGAGGGGAATAAGTATCAAGACCAGGGTTTGACCCTGCTTCCAATACTTTATGTCCAAACCAGACATCAACTCTGACATTTCAGTACTAATTGTCTGATATACCATATTCAAACTAAAGCCACTTAGGACCACTGTAATACCTTGGACTTTAAGTAGACACATGTGAACTCTTTTCTGGACTTTTCCTTCATTAATCAGAAGTTACGTTAAAGTGCATTAGTAATGCCACGACATGGGAACTACTTGAGACGTAACACTCTTTTTAATGACACAACAACAACAATGGATTGAGTAACGTGTGCGTACATTTTCAGTTATTAAGATCACTCTAATCATCTAAGAAAGAAGCCACATACGTCTTCAAATAAACAATACTTTCTCCGTTTCTATTTATAATTCAAAACAAAACACAAATGTTAACAAATATATTAATGTATTAAATTTTTATAAAAATATATTATAATAGTTCAATTTTATCTATATTTAAATTTAAATTCTACTTTAACATTAACAATAACATATTTCAAAACAGTAAATATGATAAGAAAAAACATTAAATGTTTGTATGTAGGTGAACGGAGGGATTATAACATTTAACATTCATCGGAGCTTAAAGAGACGGTCTCTGCAGAGAGATAGTGTGGAGACAAAATGAATAGAATGACAATAATCATAAGCAAATAAAGAAGAGAATGAGAAGCCATAAGGTTTACCGAATGATAGTGTCGGCGCCATAGGAAGGTGATGAGATGAAGGATAAGTTGAAGTTGGGGTTGGGGTTGGGGTTGGGGTTGGGCCCGAACAACCGCGCGTCTAGTTACGCTTTGCCTCACATTTCCGCTTACAAATACCTTTTCCTTATTTCATCTTGCATTTTTGTTCCTCTAGATTAACTATGTGAATTTTTTATTCAAAAATTTTAAATGACTAAATCAATTTCTTAACTTTTTTTATAAGAAATTTCTTAATTAATTTAAGTTTTCTTTTCAATTTTTGTACTTAAAATTTGTATGTTCTCATTTTAGAATTTATACAGAAAATATTTCCGAATTAAATTGATTAAATTATCGTGTACCAATCAAAAAATTATTCTCTATCCAAAATTTAAAAATTAAAAGTAAACTTTTTTTCTTTTTTTTTTTTGTGGAATGAAAGGCTAGGCCAGTATTATTAAAACTCATGAACAGTTACATCTCTAGACCATGAATACCTAATAACATCATATCTCAAAATATTTTCTAAAACTAGAAGAAAACTCATAAATTTATTCCAAAATCTTGATTGTAGGCAAAATTTGTAAAAAATCTATATCTATTATAAAAGACACTCTATAGTTAGTGGAATCTAATAGGTGTCAACTTGTGCTGATTCCTGATTTTCCTTCAAAACACTTATTTCCTCTTCATAGCTTTTTTAATTAATTTAATTTAATTTTATATTTCCTTTTTTAATATCCACCACTCTGTCTTTTACTATGCCCAACTTTCTCTCTTTCTCACCGCCTGTTTCTCTCTCATCAGACTCTTCTACTCTTTGCCTCTCTCTTCCCTCCACTTCAGTCCTTGGCGTCTCTTCGTATTCCTACTCCTCTATAAACTCTTCACGCTTCATCTTTTTAGAAGTACAATGTTCCCTCCCCCCCCCTTCAATTTTAATAATCTGTCTCTTGATTCCGTTGTTTTGAAACCGTTTGCATGAGTCTTGGTTCGTATTCCATCCAAACCTTTCTGAAACCATCATTCTTTCTGAAACTCCTCTGTAGTCGTTCCCCAAATCCCTCTCTGAAACTTCTCTTCTTCTTCTTCTTACCTAAAATCCCTACACACATCATTCTCTTCTTCTCTTTCTCATTCCCGATTTGTCGTACCTCTTCTCACCCGCCACCTCACGGCACAATCAGATACTCTCTTTCTCATATTCTCTAATTCATTGTTCAAATGCAATTTTGATTGTTGTTGTTACATCATGTGCTTCCGTCAGAAAAAGGGTTGAGGATGTGGTGCCTATTGCTACCGGCCAGCGTGAGGAGATTCAAGTCGAGCTTGAGGTTCTCTCTTCCCTTATTTTTTAGATCTTATATTTTTCCTTTTCAATTGGAATGATGATGTATTCTATTACATGGATCAGATTGATTTATCTTCATTTCTTGATTTTATTTTGTTTTATTTTCATGAGGAGATTCAGGCTGAGCTTGAGGTTCTCTGTTCCATTATTTTTCGGATATTATATTTTTCCTTTTCAATTAGAGTGATGATGTATTGTATTACATGGATCAGATTGATTTATCTCCATTTCTCGATGTTAGTCTGCTTTATTTACATCATTTTTGCTTATGCTTTTTAGGACTTTATTTTCTCCATATCCCTTAAAGATCATTTGGATATGGAGAATCTTGGACAAAATGCTCATGGATTGAGGGAATGCCTTGGATTTAAGAGTTTAAAAAATTACTCTTTTTTTATCCTTTAAGAAGGTAGGATATATATGATATGATATGCTCATCATGTTGTGCATTTGATATATATGATATGATCTTTACAACCTTTTAAAAGGTAGGATAAAACTCAATTCTGTCATTGAAAGTTATTGATGCGTGATAATTTATTTCTAGGGTAAACACTTGACAGTATGTTTGAATTAACCTATTGCTGGAAAATCATTGTTAGCCGGTTCTTCAAAAAGACCTTGGAACTACCTCAATGCTGAATGGTTTCTTTGGTACTGTCGGAAACAACTACACTGTCTATGGACTGGATGAAATTTTGGTGAGTATTTGTTGCTCTCATTACTAATATCAAAGCAGTAACTGACACATTCAATAAAATTAAACAACTATTTGAAATGATAAATGAAATAATTAATAATTACTTATAATTCATCAAACCTATTGTGTGAAATAATTTTCTACTTTTCTTAATTTAGTAAGTGTGTAATGGTAAAACAAGTTATGTTCTATATCAGGAAGTTACATTTATTGTATGCAAGCCATAAATTTCTATGAATATATTATATTATAAACACATAAGGCTTTATGTAGAAGAGCATTCATTAATGTTATGTACATTTTTTTGTCAAATTGCATTATTTGTTTTCCACTGAAATGGTTTTTCAATTTTTTCTCACTTTCATTGTTTTATTCCTTATTTTTCTTCGTCATCTTTCTGATTTTGTATGATTGCTTAAATGAAATTTTATTTTAGCATTAGTTTTATATGCATATGAAATGTAAATTATTGAATTTGAATTATGTGTATTTGTAATTTTTTGTAATATATATTATCTACATTTGATATTAAATTAAGTTATTATTATTTAATTGTGCTACATATACAACTTAATACTATTATATGAACATTTTCCCACCTCACTACTATCATATCAATGCCATTACTATTATAACATGTAAAGTCCCTCACTTATTTACCCTTCATTTTAAGCATTTAAATAAAAGCTCACTAATTTTTTTGCAAAATAAATAATTAACAATTAATCAATCCTCTTAAAAAAACTCATATGACTTGAAAATAACATCGATACAACTCTTCCAATACCTAAGTTTCATTTACAGTCAACAAAACAAGCTTGGCAAAAATAGGGCTTGATGCTACGCGTCTGGCCCATGCTACGCGTGAGGCCAGTTTTTCACACCTGACGCTACGTGTCAGCCATGATAGTAGCAGCAATGCCGCTATCATGGTTTTTATGCCATTTTGCCAACTTCTGACCTACCTAAATGGCCCATTTTAGCTTCGATTGCCATGAAACTTTATAGGTCACATGTATTCGCCATTCGGAGCTGTTGGCGTAGTCTGTTCGCCAAAATTCCATCATATGCTCTAGATATGCGGAATAACGCATTTAAACCAAAAGTAATGCAAATGAGTGCACAAAACCTATCTAATGGACTTCAAACTTGGTGAGGCCTATATGTATAAGTCATAAATAAGGTAGGGAACCTATCGGTCCCTTTTAGGGGGTCCTAAAACCCATCGGATCATGAAGTCACCCCTTCAGTTCCTATTTTCACATATTTGCACCTAATTTCACTATTATGCATAATACTCTCTATTTCATCATCACTTCCAACATTCATACACATTCACATTAACATACAACTCATACACATAATGCAATGTCTGCCCATTTCAAATTCATCAATTAAATGGCTTCGTGCCATAACTACACATTCCATCATCTAACATCATAAACATAGTAAATGCATTCAATTTATAAACTCATAACTCAAATCCTTATTCCATCATCACCAATCCATCACACATGCAAACATTAAACATCATCATCACACCGCAATCCATTTCTCAAGTCTAACATAACTACAAGTCTAATTATCAAACAACCCACACACATATATGTCCATATTCAAGCAATCTACTAATTTATTACGCAAAACATAATTCCACAGCTTTCTTGGCATCCATTTTGTTAGAATCAAGTCTGAACTTAAGACTAAGAAGTCTGAACCCATGTGATTTGTTAATAATATACATCAAGATTCTTAGCTAAAATGAAGTCTGTACATTTGATTTATCTAACTATTATGTTCAAGCATGACAAGGAGTCCGTAGAACTCCAATTGTAAAAAATAGAGGGAGTCCGTAAAACTCAAATTCGCTCATGACAAGAAGAGTCTGCAGTCCCAAAAGACTTCAAGCAAAATCAAGTCTTTCTGAAGTTATAAACTTCAAGATGATGTCTTCTCTCTCGTGATATAGCATGTGAAAAGGATCTTCTTTTCTAAATATAGAGTTGCATAGACTTTCACATATAAAATCTGTTAGGAATCCCTAGTACATGAGTAGCGGAAATACAAGGATTCCCATAGGATTTGCAAAGCGCCGTGATTCAAAGCATAAGACAAACACACACAAAAATTCATTTTTTTTAGGATTACCTCTTAAAGAATACCAAAGCAGTCGTAGTCTCGTCCTTTAGGAGTCCACACGAGCACTCCCACCAGAATCGCAATACTTGCCAACTGCTAGTTTGACGGCGTGTAGCTCTTATAACTTTTTGCGAATTTGTGTTTCTCTTTTATGAACAGCCTATGAGCATCTTATGCTCTATTTATAGGCTTAGGTTTGACCTAATTTGTTCTTTCTAAAGAGTGGGCTCCTTACTCATTCTAAATGAGTTAGGCCCAATAGCTTTATTTTAGTCCAACTAAAATAAAATAAAACATTTTCTGATGGGCTTACTCAATGTGTGTGACCCTATAGGTAAAATACCTGGTCATATTAATAATAAATTATTTTATTATTATTAATATAAAATAAGAGCGGCATCTAACAATGCATCATTATGCCCAAATATTATTTAATATCAACATAACCTATAAGTGATAATTATTTTATATGTTTTTTCCTTTTGTCACGATATTCTAATTGGGCCCAAGGCATGGTCGCGTCATCCTTGTACGACCCAATTTATTTTACTTGATATCGAAGTAGAGTTGATCTGAATAAATATCTAATATTTATTATTTCTAGCATGGTCATGCGTTTCCTTAGTCTTACTCCATCAAGTGGCCTATAGATATCACTCTTGTCACATAGGAGAGAAAAATCTCATCTACATCACTCACATCCCTCTGTATAATTTGTTCATTGCCTAATCACAACCTTTATAGTCCTCTTGTTACAAAAGACGTTTAATTGTATTAAAACAACAAACTCCTCATGTAGGAATCATAGTGACTTCAAGTCGAAGGACTACATATACCATTATCACATTGAGAATCGTTTATGACATTCATGTAACGATCCATGCAACATTCTCATGATGGGTCTGTCCAGTACATCATTACTCTTAATGTGTACCCGTGTGAAGACTTGATATCACCCATATCTATGATCTATGAGATCAGGTCATCAGTACACTCACACACTAGTCTCAATGTATTTACATGTCCCCATGTAAATACTTAACTAGGGATATTTTAGGAATAACTTTCATATTACCTATTACTCTAAGGATAAATACGTTTAAAACAATTTTAAACTAAAATACTTATTTTATTGATAAATAGAAAAAGATACAAATGAAAAAACATAAAATCTCATAGTGCATACACCAACAAAATCTATGCCTATCATCAAAAAAATAATTAATGAAAAAGTTGAAGGCTTTCTCACAAGAATCAAGAAAACTGCCTCGTATATTCCAATGTGTCAACAAAAGCTGAACCTGTGTAGAACAGACAGCCTAAGGTCAACTACTATGAAGATGTACCTGTTTACTCAAAATGAATAAGCAAAAGGGATCTTTTTAAGATGACTATCGAGGCAATCCATTTAAGGAAGTATTTTTAAAGCATGTCTCTACACTCGCTGACTATACAATCCTCAAGAAGATCAATATTCTTCAAGATGAACCAATGACTATCTCAAGAAGGACTATAAATACAAAAAGCTTTCAAATTCAAGAGAGACTTTTTGCCCTTGTCAGTTTCAACTCTTTCTGATTTCTTTCAAAAACCAAAAGTTTGAAAGACTTTTTCTAAAAAGTTTCTAAGTTTTTATATTTTACTACTTAAGTCTTCTCTGTAGTTCTACTTCTAGCAAACCTTATAGTAGTCTGTAGCTCAGTGTACCTGTCTTAACAATTTATATTCTTATACACTGAGTTATTTGTTGTAACATCAAAACTCTTTATTACTACTTTCTGTAAGATCTAGTGTGTTGCCAGAGTCTATTAGTGTGGGAAACACTTGTGGCCTGAAGAGGCTTTTGAAAGAATACTTGGGTGTCCATAGCCAGGATTGACTCTTTGAAACAATACTTGGGATATAAGCCAGAAGTGTCTGGAGTCAAAAATACTTGAGGCACTAGGTTGTTGTAAATATTGTAAAGGTGCATTTTACAATAGTGAAAATTCTTTTGTCTGAAGGGACTAGACGTAGCTTCATTGGAAGTGAACCAGGATAATTCTGTTGTATGATTCTCCATCTCTTCTCTGGTTTGTTAAATCATATAAGTTGTTCAGGAGTCTGTACGCTTTCCAAAAAAGAGTTTAAGACTTATTCAACTTCCCCTTCTAAGTCTAACTTTGTACCATCATGCTCCTTACTTAGGCATTTTCCTCCGGGGCATCCGCACCTTCCCTATCACTAGTTACTAAAAAAATAAAAAACCACAACAAGGGTAGGTGCTTGGAATATCACAATTAACATAGAACAGTAAAACTAAATTCAATATTATCATTTCACCATTTTATCACTAACATAACTAATTAACCGAGCTTCCTAAGTCTTATTCACTCCATTAACAAAATACATTTCACATAATTATCGCCTAACTCTTAATCAAAGGATTCATCAACACATATTACAAAAGTCCATCGTTTCATGTCAATACATATATTAAATGATTCAACATCACTAATATGCATAACATCCAGATCAAGTCGTGTAAAACACCATTGACTGTCAAACAATATATATTATGATGCTTAGTATCCGGATACTAAAAGGATAGACCTTCAGCTAGGGGTCCTACTTGACACCTCGTGAACTCGACTTGGTCCACCAAGCCCAACTCGACTCTCCATCTCAATCACTGGATCTTACTTGACCACTGGGTAGCTCAACTAGATCTCAAATAACCACGGGAGCCAAAAACGAGGGGTGAAACATAACGTCGGCCGTCCCACACCATTTATTTTCACATCACCTCAATATAACAAATCATCATTATTCATCAAATTCGCCATATAAGTATAAGGTTCAACACTAGCATTTACTCATTAATCCCATAATTCAAAATCCAATATATCATACATAACCCATGCTAATCAATTTAACAAATATCATTTAACTAACTAATCAACTTGGTTAATTCTTGAAAATCACTCATTCTTTTTAAATCATCAACTACAAACATTTCAAACAATCATGCATATATATATATATTGTCGCCTAACCATACTCCTAAATTCTTTGTATTCCATAATTGCGTTATATCTTTTTCGAACCTAATTACACATTACCCAATTTTGATTAATTATGACCCAAACACCCCCTTACCTCGATTCCACGCTTCTATGAGTTGTTCTCTGTGTCGGTCATGACCCACAATCAAATTGTTTACCATTCCACTTCTACTTCAGATACCCACTTCGCTTAACGATCCTCCGACGCCCGTTTCACCAGTTACAAACGTCGAAACACAAAACCCATCAATATTTCATTGCACCTAATATCCTAGAAGTGATCTTTGGGCTTCCCATTGCCATAATACACAAAAATCGAAACCCTTCAAGCTTGTATAGGGTTCGGTTAAGCAAGAAAAGGAAGGGGAGAGTGCATTTCGAAAGCTTTAGGAACCTTATTTCAAGCCTTAGACAACCATTGGAAAGCAAAGCCAAGCCCCTCACATGCAATGGGTGCCACAGCTAGAGAGAGAAAGAGAAAGGGAGGGAGAAAACTTAAAATTGGAGGTGCATATGGACATACCTTAAGGCCCCGGTTCAAAAACTGCTACCAATTTGAAGTTTCGACGCGAAATGGTCATTCAATTGAAGCTAATACTAGTGTAACACCCCTAATTTCATTATTTCTTATTTAAAATAAAATTTCAAAGAAATTTGATTATAGTTTTTTAGAACTTTTTGATTGTTATATAATTTATAATTTTTTGGAATTTTTATATTTTTTTCATTTTTTGAGAATGACAAAAATACCCTTAACCTTTCATCTAATAACCAAAATGCCACTGCCGACATCATCGCTTACATCATCGGTGGGTAAATACTTACATCATGAATAGTAACCGGTGGGTAAATACTTACATCATAAATAGTAAAATAAATAATTAAGTAATCTTAAATAGTAAAATTTTCTTCCTATAAATAGATGGCTCATTTACAACATTTTCACACCAAAATTAGAGAGAGAATCTAGAGAGATAGTACTTAAGAAATTAGAGGGAAGTAAGTTCTTCTGGTAAAAAAAAGATTCTGCCGGAGGTGTAGGGTAATAATATTTTTCTTCTATATTCTTTTTTATAATTATTTAGATTATTCTTTTTAGCACTCTTAAACTATTAATATACTATTACTATTATGAATAAGTTACTATAGTAAAAATAACTTACCACTATGTGTTATTTTACGATTTACTATTACTATTCACTATTTGCTGTTACTATTCACAATTTACCATTTGTTGTTATTGCTCAAAATTTATTATTTACCGTTATTATTCCAAATTTATTAGTTACTATTACTATTCAAAATTTACTATTTACTATTACTATTTAAAATTTACTATTTATTGTTATTGTTCACGATTTACCATTTACCACTACTATTAAAAATTTACTATTCATGATTTACTATTTAATGTTACTATTCAAAAATTATTATTTATCATTACTATTGATGATTTACTATTTACTGTTACTATTTACTATTACTATGTATAATTACTATTTATCATTTCTGATAGCAATCTTAATTTTCATCTTATGTCTATACTGAAATAAATTAATATTAATATTTTGTTAGAACTTGGAGGCATAGAGCGAATTCACTGTTGATAGCAAATCAAGGTAAGGGGGGTGAGATAAGAATATAATATGAAAATACATAAGAATATTGGGAGGAGTCCCCTACTCCTTTTAAACATAACAGTATTATTATTTTAAAATAATAACTCTTAACTTAAAATTTATAATAATTGTTATTAATAAATTAAGCATCTTGTGTAACTTAATATCTGAAATATTTATTCAAGAACTTGAACTATTATGACCTATGCGGACTGGACTGAACCTATGCAAGGACTTGGACTATTATGACCTATATGGACTGAACTAGACCTATGCAAGGATTGGAGTATCTTAGATTTACATAGACCTGTACGAGAAATTGACTATAGAACTTAAAACAAACTTTATTAATTTAAATAATCATTGAATTTTAAATTATCATATTTATAACTGATGTTTAATTATTTGATTTGATTAGGATTGTTAATATTTATTTATGCTTTATGATGTTTGATTGTGATTGACAATGTTTGATTATGATTGATAATTTTGTATTGTAGAGTTTGAGCATATAGCAAGCATGACAGAAAGCTAAAATTCAGTAAGAATTTACTTATCTCCTACTTCTTTATTTACTTATTCATCTTTATTCAAATTACTTTTAAGAAATTTCTTAGATTTCAATAAAACTACATAGGTTTTTAGAAATTTATTTTTATCTTTTAATATATATGTATATATCTTTACTAAAATTTAGATTTTTAGTTAGTTTATCAAAAAGAAAAAGAAAGAGAAATTATTTTATAAAAATAAATTTTTTACTAATATTTTACTATATATATATATATACATGTTATTTAAATGTATAAAAATATTATACAAAATTTTCAAGTACTAAGATTTTAAAGATTGATAATTCTAAATTTGAGTTTTTAATAATTGATTTTGAATTAACCTATAGACTTTCTAAAGAAGGTTGTGAAAAATATATTTAAGGCTTTGAAACTCAAATTATAAGGAGATTTGATTTGTGATTTGAAAAGGAACTGTACTAAAATTCTATGTGTGTATTTGAGAATTTGAAAAAGTACAGTTTACTGGGGTGGCTATGTCGCGATTCGTAGGCCCCGATAATATAATTGAGTTTCTAAAAGCCTTAACCAACTAAATATGTGAGTAGTTCATACATCATGAATCATCAAAGAGAAACAAAAGGATATTGTCTGGGGACGGATTATAGAAACTGGAGATACATTAGAGGAGGCTTAATTGTGAACCTTAGGATGAGAGGGTGTGAATGGGTGCTTCAGGGGACCTGGGGTAGCTCCCTAGTGTCGGGTACTTTCACAATAAAAACTTCTCAATTTGATTAGTCTCTAAGTGTTTCCATACTAGTTGAGCTGTTCATGTTATTATTATCCGGAATTATGGAACAATGTAAACTCCTGGTTGGCCTAGTGCAAATTAAAATTTAAGGGGCCCACATGTACAGGTAAGTTATGATGAAGATATGACATATCATTCATACATTCATAATTGATTATTAATGTGATTGTGATTGATATTATTATTCTAGTTTGTGAAAACCCTTTATTGCTTATGTCCCATTTGGGAATATTATATTATGTTTCTCACTCCTTTCTCTATGTTTTTGTTTCATATGTTTTAAATTAATGGTTCGTACAGAGGGAAGGATCGAAGAACATCAACAGTATATATAGCACGTTCTAGAAAAGGAGCTCGGTATGAATACCGTGGTCCAATTAATAAATAATGTGATTAGGCAACTGCTCTTGGGCCATGGAGTTTCCTCTCTTTCTAATAATGTTTAATATTTATTTTCTTTAGATGAATGTAAAACTACTTTATAAATTTTAATGATATTTATGAGGTATTTCAGAAATATTGTATGTAATTTTACTCTGATAATTTCTTTTAGCGATTATATTTTTACTAAAAAAAAATTTTTCATGAATTTTTTAGAAATTATTGAGATGTAACAGAGGGTGTTACAAATAGCATGCGGCAATGGAGGGAGGGGGAGAGGGAAGAAGCATGTGTGATTTTGCACGTGAAGGAGAAAGTAAGTGATTTTTGTTTTATGTGATTAAGGGTATTTTGGACTTTTGCCATTTTCTTTTATCTTTTCCATTTATAACTTAATTTAAAATTTACTTTAAACCCTCCGGTAACTTTTAAACTTTACCATCGCCTATTTAAATCTTATTTAAATTTTAATAATCAACCAATCAATAATTTCATTTAATTTCATAACATTTAATTATCAAAAATTGCATTTATATTAATTAATAATAATTCCTAAAAATCAAATTTTAATTTGAAGACAATTATTAATATTTTTCTACCAATCATAGATTTGAATTAATTACGCGGGATGTTACATAACATAAACAAACTAAACAGTAACAAAGTTTGCATGAGATTCTTCTTATAAAATTCCTAATTTGAGAATGCTTTTGTTTACAAATGAAATGCAAGTGACATTTCTTTTTCCCACTTTTTTTTACCTTCTAAGTATCCCACTTTTCCCCTACTTTTTTTTACCTCTTATCATGGACTATGACAAAATAAGTTTGGTTGACCTTCCGAAGCTTTTTCTGACTTAAGAACTGGTATTCG
Organism: Clitoria ternatea; assembly: GCA_037962975.1. NCBI lineage: Eukaryota > Viridiplantae > Streptophyta > Magnoliopsida > Fabales > Fabaceae > Clitoria > Clitoria ternatea. The sequence continues at coordinate 270,435,760 of CM075669.1, read as the reverse complement.
TCAGCTTTTCAATTTGTGTAGAGTAGTTTCCTCAATTTTCTCTTCATGCAAGCCTTGATTTTTGAACTTGTCTTCTTTTTTAGTTCAAGTTGGAAGTAGACTTGCTTGAAGAATGCTAGGACTGAAATATCTTCGAAATATCCTTGAATAAATTGAATCAGCATTAGAGAATCGTTCAATGTGAAAAGGGGTCTGAGTTTGATAACTTGAAGCTTGGATATTGAAGTTGAGAGAGTGATGTGCGTGTTGAGTCTGAAGAGTGAATCTCATGAAGATCGTGACTCGACAGTCTTAAGTCTGGAATAACCATACTTGAAATATTATCTTGTAACAAACTTGAGCTGATACAGACTTGGATAAAGTTGATTTTGTCCCACGCAAACTTAGTCTGAGAAAGACTTGAAATATTTTGCATTAGTCATCACTAACTTTAAATGATGGACTCCTTTAACATATGCATTACAAATTTTTTATCCTAAAACACTCAAAATAGAGGGGTTAAATAACACGTAGAAAAACTTTATTTAATCAAAAGCTTTGATGTGTGTTATTAATAAATCTTAAAGTCTTTAAATATTTATTTTAAAACAAATCTCCAAAATCCTTTATAAAACAGATTTGGTTCTAATAATTTCATTAACCGATGTTTGACATAGCAAATGAGGTTTAATAATTTCACTAAGTTGTTGCAACATGATTGTTGTTCATCTGCTTCCATTGTCTCATTTCTTCCTTCACCATGACTAGTCATAACATCCACAACACCACATCCCACATCCCCCATCAATCAAACAACCACATCTTGACCAATCGTATTTTCCTCTTACAAGACAAGACAAACACTATTATTCCCTTATAATCTCCCATGGCATATTTAGGCTTTTGAACCACCATAGTCATTCTCATCCTAACAAGGACTAACATAACCCTTACTAAGCCTTTAATCGATCAATCGTGACCCATTTCAAACGAAATTGTTGACTATCCATAAAAAAAAAAAATTAATTATCGATCCACCACTACAAAGTCTACGACCCATCAGCGTGGGTGCTATTATGTAGCTACCACATACGATGAGACAACTAGAACTATAAGCCATCAGAGTCTGTGAGCCAAAGACCCATTGGAATTGTGATGCATATGGAAGTTCCTCTTAACGAGCAAATAGTAACTTCAACAATTTCATCTCCAACCTTTGTGAACCACTGGCACTTGGATTTGTTGTGACCAGAACCTCACTGTGCCTTCTCCACGAACCCATCGTGTCACCACAACACAACCTACCATAATCTATGCGCAACGGTCTCCACCATGCGGAACTAGTAAGTAAGGTCATTGCTCTTTTGTACCACCGTCCATGCAACGACATTTCTAACGATGTCGAGACCCAAGTTGTTGCGCACTTCGCCGTTTGTCATCATTGCCTTGTGTTCTCTACACTCTTCTTTTAAGATCATATCACACCCTATTAACCTCACTTGTGTGTATTTGACGGAAGAAACCAAAAACGACACAATTTAGTAATTAAGGGTCCATTTTTTTTGAAAAAAAGAGATTTGAATTGCGTTAAACCCAACAAGAAACCATAAATTTAGCCTTTTATTCATAATAAAATTCAAACACTAATCTTTTTGTTAAATAGATTGATCTCGCATCTCAGAAGTGTGAAGATGGAATTAGATTTTTTAACATTTTTTTTCCAATTTTAACAAGACATACAATATTTTCCCCAGTTTTCTTAAATCTTAGCAGAGTTTTGATCTTTTTTTTTTCTCAAATTCACACACGCTAAATAATAAATCTAATATATTATATTGAAAATAAAAATGTTAAATTAATATAAAAATGTTAAATTCACCATTATTTATAAATACTCTCAATATTCAAACTCTATGTTTTAGTGCTTATATTATCTATCTCCATTCTTAAATATAAATATTTTTTTAAAAAAATTTATCCCCTAATATAAAATTCTCTTTCAAATTTCAATATTATTAATTATTTTTTTTAACATAAATACCTTAATTAGATTTTTTTTAATATATATATATATACACACATAAGTTTATAAATCGTGATTAACGTTTGTTTTACTTTAACACAATTTATTCATTCAATTCATAAGATTATGTAAAATGTAAAAGTTTTAAATATATAAACTAATTTGTTAATAGTAAGGATTAAGTACAGGAAGAAATGGTCAATTTAACAAAATAAAAATATCAGAAGTAGCAGAGGTCAAATAAGAGAAACAGAGGACAAAAGAAGTGGCGTTTTTTACTCGAAGGATATTTATCTGATTTTATCATTGGAGAAAACAGTGAGCAGAAGATGCAGATACAGGCACTGTCCCCGCTTCTCCAACGCCCGTTTCAGCCTCCACTCTCACTCGGAATCACTTTCAAACCATCCTTTCTCACTTCAACCAAACACGTCCCTTTCCACTCTCATACCACGGGTACTTACTCGTTTTTATCACTAGAGTCTTTCAATTCCTTCATTTTCTTTTTACACTTCTTTTCCCTTTCTTTGCTTTCAGTTAAGTTTCGGTTCGTTGCTACAGTTGCAGCAGCAACACAAGAGGCTGCTATTGACAGCGACACGTCGAACGAAACAGGCTTCGTTAACATTGGCTATGTCTCAAGTGTTCATGGTCTACAAGGCGAGATTCGTGTGAAACCCGTCACCGATTTTCCTCACCTGCGTTTTTCCACTGTAAGATTTATTTATTTATTTTTGAATATATATTATTATTTGTGGATGGTTAACATTGGAGGTTGGTGGTGTGGTTGACTAGCCTGGGAGAAGATGGTTGAAGCGCAAGGCTTTGGGTGAAGAAGCCATTGAACAAGTTGAGCTTGAGGAAGGTAGAGAGCACCCTGGAATGAAGAGTTGGATACTCAAATTCAGAGGATTTGACACCGCCGACCAGGTTTTTCAATACTTCCTACTTCCTACACTCAATAATATTATTATATTTTTACTATTTTTGTTAATCGTTTACCAGCACAATTGAAGGTGTCTTAGTTTGGAAACTGAGTTTGGAGGGAAAGAGAAGGGTTGGCAAATTTTTTTTTCTATACCTTTTATTCTTCGAAATAACAGTAAAGGTGAGGGGAGGGTTAGGATTCGAAGTATGAGAATAAGGCTTTGAATTTTGCTCCCAATACCAATTGGGCTGGCCTCAAGTGACAATTGTTTTCTATTTCTAAACTAAGAGTGTTATGTAATGTTTAGAAAAATAAAGAAGAGAATAGGACATTAAATTTAGAATTTAATGGGAATACATGATAGTGGAAATTTTTTTACATTGTCATCCAATCATGATTACCTTGAAAGCTAAAATTATGTTTACTTACTATAATAAAAAGTCATATTGAGGGATGATTTCTAATTGAATGACAGCGTAAAGACTAATCATCTAAACAAACTCAAACCTACCCTCCAAAATCTTACTCCCAAACACACCTGTAGTATCTTGTACTTGGATAAAGAGGGTATGTGTTAATTATGTTCTGTTAGTGTATGTTATGTTAATTCAAGACTCAAGAAAGAGGAACTGTCCGAGTGATGAGTATCAGTGAATTTACCATTTCATCAATCATATTTCAGAGTCAGTTTGATGCAGCAATGCTAAACACTGATGTACATTCTATCAAAATTTCTGCCACCTTTATTTATTGCTCCTTGAACAGGATCTAGCATTTATGGTTGCAACTTACAACCAGAAACTTCAATCGTTCTGTGTTGCCATGGCTTGTTTGGTCATACGCTATTGCATGCCTTTTAGCCTTGGCTAATCAGTATGTCGTGCAGGCTAAGTTGCTTATTGGTGCCACCTTGCTTGTGCCAAAAGAAGATAGGCCAGAACTAGAGGAGGGTGAATTTTACACACAAGACTTGATTGGGATGAGAGTTTTTATGAAGGTTTGCTCTAATCACAAGGCTTGTGTATATATTAAAACAAATAACCTTTTCCTCTCCTTATTCATTATTTAAAATTTTGCTTCTGTATTACCTATTAATAATAACGAAAAAAATATCTCTCTTTTATTCACCAGCTGTTTTTCTTTGATATTTTTTTGGTCTATTATTCTCACTGGTGAGCTGTTATAACTTATGAAAAAAATGCTAACTGTTTGCCATGTTAATGGATAGGATAGCCTTTCATTATACAAGCGGTATAATTCCTTTTATATGGAGCTCTTTTCTAGATACAAATCTGATTGCTAGCTGTCCCTTTGTACTACTACTACTACATATTTGACAGAGGAAATGCCAAGGGCTAATAAATAGTGATAAAAATGAAAAAGGGATATTATCAATAGCTGGTAGATATTGTTACTTTGTTTTGTATAAGCTTTGAATTTTTCTACATTTGTATTTTGTCAACTTGTTAGTTTTGATTCTCAAAATGCAAAATTTGAAGGTCTTGACAGTTGACTGTACTTGTTCCTATCAGGAAAATGGAAAGCTTTTGGGAACTGTTATTAATGTTTTCAATAGTGGAGCTAATGACCTACTACAAATTTTACTTGATTCATCATCTTTTGATATGCTCGATAAAAGTGGCAAGCCAAGGTCAACAGAGATAGACACATCTGATCAGCTTGTTTTGGTACCTTTTGTTGAAGCCATTGTTCCAGATGTTGATATGAAAGGAAGAGAAATGCATATTACACCACCCAAGGGTCTCCTGGAATTAAACTTACGATTTGACGAGAGGTCCAAAAAAGAAAGACGCCAACTTGTAAGTCATACTTTCCTAATAATTTACTACTGATTTGTTATTTTTAGGAGTATTTATTTATCGCATTTGAAGTTTTGTGCTTATTCCTGATGTTATGTTACAATTCTTAGTCTTTACTTGAGGCACAATTGTAACCCTGCCAGAAGGAGAAAAAACAATTATCTTTCAAGTATGATTTTTATTATTTGTCTTTCATACATATGAAAATCATGCTGTCAGACGTGCATTATTCCAACCCAAGTGGAATAAGATTTTCATAATGTGGCATTCTGCTTTACATCCCAATATTTGTACTTGTATTATTTGGATTCTAAATTAACTTTTATGGATTAGCTTCGCTATTGTGATATCAATATTTGATTGAGTGCTCTTTACCATGGATCATTGATACGCATATTTACTTATGGATATTACACTTATTGGTATCATCAGGAATGGAAAGAAAGGAAAAAGTTTCAAAAGCGTCTCATAGCAGCAAAAAAGAAACTCTGTGAAATGGAGCAGCAGCATGTATTTCATGGATATCAATATGGAGAGAAAGATCAATGGAGCTTGCTTAGTGATCAGATTGTTGGTGTAAACTCCAAATTACTTCAAGAAGCTTTACAAAGTCTTGAACAGCCAGCCAAGAGGCAAGTAATAAACAACAATAATAACCAAAACCTTTTCCCACTACGAGGGGCTGGTCACCTGAATTGAACAATGTCATCTTGTTCTATTCAAAACCAATTCTTCAGCAAAGCCATTCAATTTCAGATCCCTTTTAATGGTTTCATTTCAGGTCTTTCTTGGTCTACTTCTACCTCTAATTATTAGGGTATCCTCCCCCATTCAATATCGGAGGCTCTACTAGTCTTCTTCACACTTGTCCTAACCATCTTTAGACATGATTCTACCAACTTTTCCTAAATAGATGCCACTCCAACTTCTCAAATGCAAAATCATGGTTATTTGTTTTAATATATGGCCTGATGTAATTCATACATTTATTATTTTATTAAATGAGGGTGGTTACTAAGTTTTGGTCATGACTACCCATCCCTAATTACACTAAATTGATGGGACACATCAGTGTCTTCTAATATATTATTCATTTTGTTGTTTCTGAACTTATACCACTACTAATTTTTTTATTAAATTACTCTGCAGCCTGTAAGTTCCTATAGTTTTACTAAATTTTTAAATAGGTCCTTATAGCTTAAAAGTTTTTAACAAATTCTTATACTTCTAAAGATTTTTAAACGAGTCCTGCTCATTAAGGATTGTCACTCTGCTAATTTCTGCTAAATTACAGTGGTTTATTTTATAAACTATAGAATCTATTTGACAAGTATCAAAACTGGGTTTTGATACTTTAACCTAAGTTCTCAAGTAGGTCCCTACTCCCTATAGTTCAGCAAAAGTTAACTGCTGTTTGCTGGTGAGGGACCTGTTTAAAAATCTTAGAAGTATGGGGATTTCATTTAAAACTATTATTTAAAAATTCAATAAAACTATAAGGACCTATAAAATAGTATAACATTAACTTTTTATGACTTATGTGTCACCATTTCCCAGCTCCCATCCCTTTCTTGACAAAGGAAAATTTCATTTTATTTATCCTGTGTTTCATTTATGTTTTAGTTTTTCTTATATTTTTTAAATCAGATGGAATGCAGCTGAGTTGGTCAACGCCATAGAAGCAAAGCTTATAAGTTCTATCCAAATATCAGAGGAATCTTTCCCTGATGAAAGTGAAAACAAGTTGGTTAGAAATATCAATATGCAAGAGAAGGGACTTAAGCTCATGTCTGAGGGGAAAATGGCTATTGTCTTTCTCTTGATTGAAAAAGAGTATGACATAAATGAAAATGAGGCAATTGACACTTCAACACTGCGCATACTTCAAAAGTTACTAAGCGATCATGAAAATTTTGTAAAGGTTGTAAACTTGTGTTTAATTATATACTTTTGTTAAATATCCTTCTGATAAGGATTCATAGTTGCAAAAATCTATTTGTTCATGATCCATCAGATGGATCTTGCATCTTAATTGATTATTCCACAACAATAATCTATTTGACAAGAAGAAATTATTTCTACTACAAATTGATATCTTCACTAAATATCCTGTTCTACTTGTTCATTTAATCATCTCCACTATTTCATAGGCATAGAGGCTCCATTTCTTCTATCTTATGGTCCTTTCTTTTTCTACCTTGATGCTATAAGTAAAGATCATTTGTGAGGTATTATCTGGTTAAGTTCTTTTTGGAGTGACCAGAAACTACACTGAATAGTTTTCATTGTTTAATAAATTTGCATTTTTTGCAGGTCAACGATAATGTTTCTGTGCCTTTAATTTTGGTTTCCTCAGCCCAACAAATTCAGTCATTAAGAAAGCTGTTTACAAGCAACAATTACTTTACATTTGACTCTGAAAAGGTTCACATCACGTCAAATATCTCCTTTTTATATTTTGTATCATGTTGGTTAGATTTGTACTGTAGTTCCATCACCGTTGCATATCTCTTATTGTTTCTCAAATTTGATATTTTTGAGGTTCAGAATTTTCGGTTGAAGGAAAAGGCTCATATGACTTAAGTCTCTAGATTTCTTTTCATTTTAAAATGCTATTTTACCCATACTTCTTGATCTAAGTCTTTTGTTGTCTCGTTATCAACATTGGATTATGATTTGAGTATTGTAATTGTAATGGTTTAGTTTGGGTGTTAGAAGTGACAGGCCTAATTCATCCTAAAAGCTAGGATGAAATTTTGTTTGGTCATTGCTTGGAAACTGATATTTCCAATATTGCAATAACCTTTAACTTCTTAAGGTATATACAATTGTGTGTACCGTGAATGCTATTATTATACACTGAAGAAACCAAGTGATGATCCATCTGCATAAAATCAACATCCAGTTGATGCATAAAACAAAATTTGTCTTTTTATTTTAGAATGTAATTCTCATGCTGAGCTCTTTTCTCTTGCATGATTACTTATTTAATCCTCTTGCAGGTATGGTTTTTGGAGGAAGAGATGCTGCCAGTTGTTAGCAGTTTACCTGAAGGACAGAACAAATATAAGATTTTAATGAAGTCACCTTGGGAAATACTTCAATCTCCTGTTGGATCTGGAGGGTTGATTAGCTTATTTTCGAAACATAGCATTGCAGATAATCTTATTGACTTGGGTGTAGAGTACATTGAGGTTAGATTCTCTTTTCCTTTTCTCTTTACATTGAGATTGATACAGATTATACTTGTTAAGTTTGCACTACAAGCAAGATGGATTGATACAGGCAACAAATTTTTTGCACATGGACTTGTATTTTTTCAAACACATGAAATTTAAATGGTATAATGGCATATACTTTCCCTGATTCATTTGTGCAATACATTCTTACAGTTATGCTGCCCAGGTGAAAGAATTGCTGGTGGAAACTCACTACTTCTTGGATTGGTTGATTCAAGGGAAGCCAAAATTGGGATACAGATTTCACCAACAATAGCCAACTCAGATAAAAATTTTGACATGATATTCTCAATGGACATTTTAAACAAGTTAACGAAGCAGAGCAACAAACTCCAATTTGATGCAATCCGAAAGGCACATATTTTTGTTGAGAAAGTAGACAAAGAATGGGTTACTGTCACCTCGTCCACACCCGACTCATATGAGCTCTCTTGTAGTATATATAGCTCCTTAAACGCATGTTCCTTGGATAAGGTTTGTATAGTGGAGGTTAGAGAATAATCTTTGTTGATTTAATGATGAGATGAGACAGTATCTCGTTATTCTCATGTAGGAAAGGGAGAAAGAAAGAACAAAAGCCAAAAAAGGAGAGCCATATGTCTGGTGTATGATATATCTTTGAACATATGGAGTTTTAGATGTAGGCACGAGTTTCAACTATAGGATACAATTCAATCATTGACTCTCTAATTTTCCCTGTCAAAAACATGGATACAATAAATTTGCATCAAAACTTTTATTATATTTTTTAAAATATACTGTTTAAAGATTAAATAAGTGATCATAAGACCAAGTTTAAAATCTTACAAATGTAAAAATTTTATTGTTAGTGAGCGATCTGAAAGTAATTTTGTAAGTGTTCTTTTAAGATTTGAGACTCGTCTTGATCATAATAAATCATCAAGATCTAATTCATTAAAAATTTTATTTATATAGAATCTAGAATAATTCAAGATAACTTTGGTTTCTAAAATGAGTTACTTATTAACTTTACTAATTTTTTCTTAAGTCATTTCATGACTTTATTATGAAAATTTAATACATTCTTTTTACTCAATCAATTTAAAATTATTTATGTTCAACATAATTAAAGGTAAATTAATAGTAATTGATAAAATTATTATGATGAAATTGCATTATTTTCTTTCTTAAATTCAAAAAGTGTATTTGAAAAAAAATACAAATGCAAATGAACACTTGAAGTTTTAGTCATATACATATTAATTTCTAAAGTTGAAAAAGGTGTATTTTAAAACCTTATGTTGCGTTTAATTCTCAAGTTTTTTAAGAAAAATAGAAAAATATTCTTAAGAAAGTTGAAAAAAATAAAAAAGGTGTTTGTATACAAAATATTCAAAGAAAAAAACTAGGTTTTCTATTTTTTTAGAAAAATAGAAAAGTCTTTAAAGAAGTTTTTTTAAGAAAACTGAAGTGAAATTTTTTTTAAAGAATTTTTCTAGTTATTTCAGGAAATAAAAATTTTGGAAAACAATCAGAAAACTTTTCCCAGAAAACTACAATTTTTTGTAACTAAAAGCAATCTAAGATTTTTAATTTATGCAGAATAATCATTTGGATTTTTACTTATTTTCACGTATTAAGTCATAATTAGTAAATGAATCAAATTTTAACATATTAATTTACATTTTAAGCATTTTTTTAAAATTAATTATGTATGTGCCAATTATATTATTGATTCTATCAAATTTAACAAATACTGGCAATGAAGACCAAATCAAAAATGAAACAGAGAGTGAGAGTGACAATGAGAGTGAATTTGGAACTGATATAAAGTATGTTTAAATTATTTAGATTCATTGCATGTAATTGTTTATTTGTTAAATATTCATGGTTTGTAATTCATTGTATCAGCAAATGACTCGACCTGGTTACTAATATGGATGCGGTCGTGGTCTTGGTGATGGTGGTCAAGGTGGTGGCACTGATGATGTGGTGGACATATCGGTTGCCTCTACTTTACACTAGTACACTCCTACAACTACCTTTGTAAGGGATCAGTTATACACTAGTGAGTCGGTCGCAAAACACACTTTTAGTTTTTCCGTTCTTTACTCATTTCGAGAACAGACTTGAAAAAGTCTGAAACTACTATAACTCTTACTTTATTTCAATTTTACTTTTGTAAATTTGTTAATTTAATACAACTTGTTATAATAGTTTCCCTAATATTGATGGCATCACTAAAGCCATCTCTAAGATTTTGAGGGGGAAGTGGAATGGTCCTAGATCTCATTTAAGAATGCACCAGATGGGGTACAGAAAACATGGTTTAAGACATTTTCAATAAGTTTGAACTTTTGTTATTGTACATCAATTCAAATTCGCTATAATTTAATTATCTAGTTAGTATTCTATTATTTTATAGGGGAAATACCGATGGCCCCAGAGAGAATAGATAAGGTTAAGAGAGTCTTTAGGTACAACGCCTTTAAACTCATCAACAGTATATTGTACTAATACCACAAAGTCAACATCAAGCATGAGTGGATCAATACCATTCAGTGGAAGGGGATGCACGAGAAATAGAATGATGATCCCTTCATGTAGATAAGTGTGAAGAACATGGCTAACCAAGCAGTTGATGACGGGACCTCCATCTACATTGGGGTTCTATCTCTGTTGTCGCACATGAGAAAAAATAGTAATTATTATGTTAAATAATTAGTACTTACTTACTATATTGAATTATTAATTAGGAATGTTTTATATTTTATAGGTTGAGGAGATGCACCGCCCCCCACTATAATGAATTGAGTGAACAATAAGGTGTGAGTTATTTTGGTACGTTAATTAATTGTGAAACTGGAACAGTTGTATGTAGTGTGATTATGAAGTTGTAACTGGTAAATTAGGAATTTTATATCTATTTGATTATGGCTAGTAACTTAGAGCATTTATAACATGAAAACACTTTAATGTTATTCTGGATGTAATTGCAATTGAAAGTTGTACTTCCAATTTTGGCTAGTAACTTAGGGCTATTATTTTGATTGTAATTGCAATTATAAACTGTGTTGGAAACCTTTCTAGTAATTTTATAAGGATTTTAAAAATTTTGGTTTTCTCCAATTTATAGGGAAAACTTTATTGAATTTTTTAAAATTTTTAAACTTTAAACACCTAATTTGCTGATTTTTATTATTTGAGCTACACAGGAGGCCTATAAGGAAAAACGGTTGGAAGGGAGGCACAACTCACGACACAAATAGAGGGCACCAACCCTTTCTTCTATAGATGATAATTCTCTTTACCTAGAGGTTGTTAGAGGCAAGAACAAGAAAGGGAACATCTCTGACCTCAGAGAACTCGCCAAGGATTTCATGTTGTCTTCACAATGCCTTTCCATGTTGACTCCTCCACCGAACTATGTTTAGGTTATTGAGAACTTGAATAAGGAGTTGACTGAGAAGAGTGTGAGATAATAGCTCTCCAACAAACGCATACCTCAATGCAGCAAACAATGCTGGAGGAGCGGCAGAGGACCCATAAGACCCTCTGAGAGCATGAGGAGATATTGTCATAACTTATGGCACGCCTTGGCCCTCCTATATCTAGTTCTTCCTACTAGTAGCAGCTTTTCCCCCTCTCCCTTTCCCTTCCACTTGACATTGTATTTTATTTTCCCTACATATGTTGTCTATTTTGTTCACATTGGTTATACATTCATTTTTTTCTATTTGGGTGTATATATAAATATTTTAACTATTCATGTGTTAATATTTTTACCATTTAGCATTATAACTATTGTATATAATCTAAATTTTATAATAAATTTAATTCATGGACCACAATTTATGCTTTTATTAATAACATTAAACCCATTTTTTTGGAAAAAAACCTAAAATAATATAAATAAATAAATAACTTGGTGATGGGTGTACGATGGGACACACATGTCACTAATACAAATTTAGATATGCTACAATACGACAGCAAGAGCGACAAGCACAACAACAATCTTTAGCGATGAATATCACTCAATCATTGTATTTATGACGTGTGGATTTACCCAAGGCTTAGCCACCAGCATAGCGACGTGCCTAACAACAATCTTTAATAATGGCCTCAGAGACAGCAAAAGGGGCGATCGCTACACACGTCATTATAAAGGTGACTTATGGGTGAATGTTTAAGGCGTATATTTTCAGTGGCTATCATCCAAATAATTCTTTTTGACGTTGTTAAAATGGTTAACAATGCCATGGTTAGCGACGAGAAGGAAGATGTCATTGGACCAAGTAGCGACGAATTTGTATCCATCGCTAAATCCTTTTTTTTTTGAAGTATTGAAAGTTCTGAATGATCCATTTTATAATCAGTTGTTAGAATCGATGCATCTTCAAATCTTTTATTTGGAAAAATGGAAACTCTTATTATAGGGTGACCATGATATTTCCCAAAATTTAAAAGTCTTGATCAATGAAGGAACAATATCACCATTTTTGTTCAATAAGATACCAAAGTGGATGATTGAATCATCCATACTATAAAGAATTGTTGGAAATCTATGATATGTAATGTTATATTAATACTATTTTATTAAAAAAATATACATATGAATGATAAAAATGTGAGGAAGATTGATTAGAAATAATGGCTGAAATCATAAGAGTGAGAGACAAAAGTTGGGAACGATTAGTCCTAGATTTTATAATATCAAAACTAAATCATTATCCTTGATCTAAAGGTTAAAAATAAGTTAAAATTATAATATCAAAACTAAATCATTATCCTTGATCTAAAGGTTAAAAATAAGTTAAAATTAAAATTGAGATTAAAAAGAAAAATATTTTCCATTTTTAATCATTTAGTAGTCTAAAAATAAAATATTAGATTTGACAATTTCGACCAATATCTCTTCACAAAATGCCTAAGACTCATTTATAACTCATGCAATGATATTTATAAATCAAAGAGAGTTTCTTCTTTTTTTCATCAACTATTTAGCCTGAATCATATGCTTTTTTATCAAATGCACACCATTACATGCAAGTTTAAAAACAAATTAAGGTAGATTTTATGCATTCATATATATGCTTTTACTTATTAAAAAGCCCTAGAACTTTCAAAAACAATATGTCTGTCCTGTCATTTCAATCATTTGTTATTGCTATTGGATGAGCTTGGTAGAATAAGTAGTATGTCATGCATGGCTTAGTGGTCTTCCCTAAATTTTCATGAGTCCCAGGCAACACCATGCCCTAATGCATGACAACATGCACGACTTATATCAACACTCATTCATCATTCATTATTTATAATGTTTTTTTAGTTTTTTGGATTGCAAGATTTTGGAGCACCATCTTCATTATAATTTCCTTCTTTTTCATATGTAGTATTCCTTTGATTGTTTCTATGCCTTTGCCTTTTTTGCTTTTAAACAATTTCCCATGATCCCTTAACAATTGTAGACTATGAAATATAACGTTTTTTCTTGCTCATAATTTTCAAGTTAGGCTTGTTCATTTTATGGACTCCATTTAATTTAAATTGCTTTGGCTTTAAAATCTGATCAACATTTTTTGTAGTGCCTAAATCTCCTATACACTAACCACAATAGACGTAGACCTTCATATTCAATCTTGAAACACCTACTTTTGATCTCAAAGAATACTAATAGAGGTTTTGTTAAATCAACTTCTACACATATTCAAGCATATTTGCCTTTAGTTTGGGTCCAAAATTAAAGTGGTTTGGTCAATTTTCTTAGTAGTTCCTATTTTATTTCCAATAGCTTTTAGCATCTTATAATCATAATATTCAATAGGGACTCCATATATTCTAACCCAAACAACTACTTTTTCAAGTTTTTTCAACATTTAAATTAAAATCAAGATCCCATGGTCTCATTGTAAGATAGTGATCATAAATGATCCATGACCTCCCTTAAAAGCTTTTTTATAATCTTCCTTGTTGGTAAATTTAACAAAAAAAAAGTCAATATCAAGATCAATTATAATATTTATACCCTTTCTCACCCGTAGATGTTCAAGCTTGTTTTCTAATGCTTTAAAGCTAATTTTCCTACCAAGTAATTTCACAATTATCCCATTCTTCCATGGCTTTGCAATTCCTTTTCCTTCTCCTGATAAAAGAAAACAATCATATCTTTCTGGTTTCTTTTCAATGATCTTTATCTAAGGTTCCCCATTATCTTCATCAGAGAGAATTTTTCTTCATCTTTATCTTTATTTGTGTCCTTGCATTCTTTTAAGGATTCTTCATACTCTTATTCTTCATATTCTTTCATCCATAGATCTATTTCTTCAAAGTCATCCTTATTTCCACCTATTTTTCCTGATTCACCAGTGATAATATTTTTGAAAGATCATTTTGTTTTTGCATCTAATTCTTAATCATCATAAAAAAATACCTGCATATGAAACTGTGCCAGAAAAATCATTTAAGAAAAATGATCCCTCTCCTTTTTTCTTCTTTGAGATTTGGTCTCTATGATTAGATTCTTCTTTGGATAAAAAAGAAGATATTTAGCTAAGACATTTTCAAGAGCTCTTTTAACTTTTTTACCTCTAACCATTATAGTAGAAGCCTCATGTAGGCTTTGTTGGTCAAGCAAATAGGAGGGCAACATATCTCTAGGTGAGTGGCTAACCATGAACTCAGACTAGGGATACGAGAGACAATTAAATTGATCAGAGGTTAGAAGTGATGACAAAGGAATTTAAATTTCCAATAAAAAAAATAAATTTGAAGTCTCTTTCACATTTCTCTTGAATATAGCTAGGGATACAAATCAACCAACCTTACATCTTACAAGTTTGCAGTGCCACTGTTGCAGCCACCATTGTCACCACCACCCTTACCCATGCAACCACCACCGCTCTCATCATCATTGCCACTACCCATACCACCCTACCACTGCCGTTGTTACCACCACTACCCTTATCACCATTAGCACCATTATACCCACCACTATCCTTATTGTTGCCATAATCACCATATTGACATCCCCATCGTTGTGGTAATCACCACCGCCACCATCATAATTGTCCCACCACCCTACCATGACCCAGTAATACACCTATTAATGTAGGAATTTCTTCAATTCCTAAGGAGAAAGATGGATCTTTCTCTTGATGCTTCTTCTAGATTCAAGTCAAGCACTCCAAATAAAGTGCCAAATGCTGAATTTGTGATGTATATTCATAGGCCGTGACTTGTATAGAGAGGATATGGAGTGGAAATTAGAAAGAAAACCTAGATCTGAGGTTAGAGAAGATAAAATAATGGAGAGACAAGGAGAGATCTATGGAACCACCACTCTTGAGAGAAGAGATAAGGTCAATGTGATGTTTCACCACCTTTGGGAGGAGTCCAAAGGATAAGAAACTAGAAGAAAAGAGCTAAAAGCTCAAGATTCTAGAGAGTAGTCACAATTAATCTCACTAAAACTCACTTAAAATTCAAGTTATGAATGAAATACAAAGGAAATAAGGTATATATACCTCCAAGCAAGGGAAAATTTGGAATCAGCTTGGGGTGGGCTTGTAAAAGCTTCACCCAAGGCCTAAAATCTAAAAATACATGGCTTAAAAGTGGCCCAAAATAGATATATACCTATACAAGGCCCAAAAGTGGTCCAAAATAAAAATAATGAACATGCAAGACCCAAACTAAAATTTATTTTCTAAACCTAATTAATTCCTAAACATATATAAAAAAATACTAAAATATTTACAAGGTAATGGTAAAACCCAATGAAGGCCTAAAGGAAGCCTAATGGGCTAGATCCTCGTCGTGTTCTCCCTCCTCAAGAGGATTTGCCCTCAAATCCTAAAGATCCTCAAAGCAATGCTCCAAGCAGTAAGAAACCTACAAGAAGAAGGTAAAAAAAAATAAGTCCATAAAAATGAAGAAGGAAAACAAAATAAGTCCATAAAAATGAAGAAGGAAAACAAAAAATAAAAGAAAAACAAAGGAAAAAGAAGGAAAGACATAAGATTTACCACCAGGGTCAAATACTAACGTCTTTACCTTTATGTGGATAAAAGAAAAGATAGCATAAAAGAACACAAAGAGAAAATTCCTTAAGAGGGCACAAACTAACCCATGTATGGCTTCATGTATGCTACAGATAGTTTGAATGACATGATGCTCAATGAGAAGGAGATGAGGCGTAGAGAAATGATCATGTAAAGTAGAAGTAAACAAAGATATATTATAGAAAAGAACATGACGAGTTTCCCTAAGAGGATCATAATGTGTATTGACATTTAGACTAAGAACTAGAATATGCATGGAAAACAAATATGATACTAGCTCCCAATATAATCCCCTATGAAAATGAATAGTAGAAACTTGATCAAATATATTATGTGGGTGTACATAGAAAAGGTTGGGAAATGAAACAAATGGTAAACCTATGAAAACCCTAGATACAAGTAAAATAACAAAAGACAATACATGAGGAAAGGTTAACTCAAAAGAATAAAGACATATTCCTATCCTAAAAGATCCTATGATGACTGTATACATGCTACAAGTAATCCTGGAAATTATGTACACACAAGGTTATATTTATCCTATAGTGAATATGAGAAGTTGGAGAATAAACCTCTAAATGATTAAACACTTCAATGAGAAAACAAGGAGAGGAGCCTATTAAGTACAAAAAGGTGCTAGAAGTGTATTCGTCATGAAGCGTATGGAGGGGTTGGTGAAGGAACAAGGATCACTTCACATGAAGTTTAGAGGAAAGAAGAGAAGAATGCCTCATGGAGTCATCAAGGGAGACAACTTATTTACCTTTCTAATGGTTGGATTTAGAGTGTTGGTGGGAGGTGGAAAGACCAACCTCCCTATCCCTTTTTAACTTTGTTTGAAGTTGATCCTCCAAGACTTGCTTTAGAGTTAAAGGATGTAACACAAACTTCTTATTATTATGCAAGAAGGTGAGGGTGTTGGTGAAACCCTCATGGGTGACCTTTTTATCATATTGTCATGGTCTACCCAATAAAATGTGTGACTTCCATAGGAACAACATCACACCAAACTTTATCATGGTATGTTCTTATGGAAATAGTAAGATGAACTTGTTTGTTTACTAATATCTCACCCATTTCATTTAGCCATTACAATTTATAATCTATTAGTTCACAATTAAGTTGTGGACTAGTCTTTGACTAGCCATATTTGCACAACTCCCACTATCTACAATGAGAGAACAAAGTTTTTCATTAATGTAACATTGTGTAAAAGATGTTCTGTAGTGTCATCATCTCTAATGTGGCTTCCAAGAAGCCTTCTAATCATGTAGAGTTCACCTTCATCTCCTATGACATATTCACTCTCATGGGAATCACTACTAGCTTATTGAGCTTGGCCAATAGCTCACCTTCTTAATAAGGCTTTTAAATCATCCCATTTATCAATGGGTGGGAAATGATCTCTTTTTCTCTCTTTACAAAGTTGATTCCACCAAACTAGAGCATAATTTTGGAAAGCAAGGGTGACAACTTTAACTTTTTTTTATCATTTTTTGTTAGATAGAAGTTGAAGAGTTGTTTAACTCCCATCTCCCAATCAAGATAGGCTTCTACATTGCTTTTACCATGGAAGGGGGTACTTCTAATTTGACCTCTTTAAGCCTCACCCCCTCTTGAGGCCTATGATGCCTTCTATGGTGTCTATCTTACACCTCATTAGTTTCATCATTTTATCTATGTCTAAGTCTATGACGATGCCTAGTGGTTCTCTCTCATTCCTCCCCATTCTTTAAATTATCTAGTCGAGTATTCATGCTATTTAATTTTTCTAAGATAAGGCATATGTGAGGCTTTTAACAAGGCTTTTAAATCATCCCATTTATCAATGGGTAGGAAATGGTCTCTTTTTCTCTCTTTACAAAGTTGAGTCCACCAAACTAGAGCATAATTTTGGAAAGAAAGGGTGACAACTCTAACTTTTTTTTATCACTTTTTGTTACATAGAAGTTGAAGAGTTGTTCAACTCTCATCTCTCAATCAAGATAGGCTTCTACATCGCTTTTACCATGGAAGAGGGTACCTTTAATTTGACCTCTTTAAGCCTCGCCCCCTCTTAAGGCCTATGATGCCTTCTATGGTGTCTATCTTCCACCTCACTAGTTTCATCGTTTTATCTATGTCTAAGTCTATAACGATGCCTAGTGGTTCTTTCCCGTTCCTCCCCATTCTTTAAATTATCTAGTCAAGTATGCTATTTAATTTTTTGAAGATAAGGCATATGTGAGGGGGGTAGGGTCTCTATCTCTCTCACTATATAATGACATGTTATAATGCAAGAGATGTAAATAGATAAGAAAAATATACTAGTCGGTCACTCAAGGGAAGACTAACCTAAAAAGATAAATAACAAGCAACAAGCAACAAGCAACAAGCAACAAGACAAACAACAAAAAAATAATTAAGGAAAGAAAGTAAAACAAACTAGTCGAAGATGCAAAAATTAAACTAAACCTAGCATGCATAGAAACACACTACACTAACCTAAAAGGAAATCAAACAAAACTAGTTGTTATACACAAAAGTAAACTAATACCTAAGCGCACTACCCTAGTCAACTAATTAAAAATCCTAAAGTCCAAAAAATCCAAAGTCCAAAGTCCTTAAAGTCCGAATACAAGGACTGAGAAAAATAAATTAAAATAATGTTATTTTTACATGCTCCCAAAATACAAGGAGGAAATGAAATGCAAAAAAATATAAAGTAACTACTAAGATATTACAAAAATATGAACTCCAAGTACAAAGTCTTCAAAGTTCCACCAAGTCCAAGGTAAGGCACCAAGCTACAAGGAAACAACTTTGAAACTCAAAGTAAAGGTTAGCACAAAATTTAGTTAACAAAAGAAAAGAAAAAGAAAAGGTGTTTGCACTCTAATCTCACAATGTGTTTGCACTCCAACCAAACTCTTTATACTTGATTATTCTTAGGTCAATCCTCAAGTCAAATCTCAATCACTCCAAGATGCTATCCAAAAATGATGTCTCACTTAAACTAATCTCAAAGAAAGTTAATAAAATGAAATACTCTAATGACAAAACCAAAAGATCAAAAAGACAAACAAGAAAAACATAATTAGAAAGCTAAACCAAATGAATTAAGAAAGTAACAAACAATAATGTGACAAACAAGAAAATGTATAAAGAAGGAAGACATAACAAGAATGAGATAAAAATGTGACAAACTAAGAGTCAAGAAGAAACAAAAATTAAATGCAACAATAAAGGAAACACTCAAAATTTGAAAACTAGAAACTCTAGAATGCAAGTATCTTTTTATATACTTTTCACAAGACTATTTTCTTCAACAAATATGGACTAAATCAAAAAAATCAAACACTATAGGTACTACACAAAATTTATGTAAGGTGCTAGAATTTTTTTTATTTGTTAGGGGTTACACACTTATTTTTATCACACTTTTGCCAAGAAAGAACCCAAACTAATTGATAAATGAAGGGACCTTTCAAGCCTTTTTATTTTGCACAAGTTTTTTCACCTTTTTAATGATATTTCCCCTATTTTTTGAGTATTTTACTGCACCAAAATCAACCTTAAAGAATTACAAGAAAGTGTACAAAAATGACAACAAAAGGAGGTAATAAAATGACACTTAAGCTAGCATCTTCTTCCAACAATTAAATGTAATAGAAGGCAAGGTAAAATGACATGAAGCATAATAAAATGGAACAAGTTACAACATGCAAAAGATTGACACAAGGTGTCGAAAAATAAAAATTAAAACCAGATACACTTCTTAGGAAAAAGCTAACAACCTACAAGATATATGAGCAACAAATTTCACCTTAAAGTGAGGTGAATCAAGACACAACTAGGAGCTTATGAGACACTTTACTAAATGATAATAAAGTGTTTAAGAATTCAGTACTTAACACCAAGGCAAAAGCAAAACAAATATCTAATTACTTAACACCAAATGATGTAGGAATTTCTTCAATTTCTAAGGAGAGAGATGAATCTTCCTCTTGATTCTTCTTCTAGATCCAAGCCAAGCACTCCAAATAAAGTGCCAAATGCTGAATTTGTAATGTATGTGCATAGGCCGTGACTTGTATGGAGAGGACGTGGAGTGGAAACTGTAAAGAAAACCTAACTCTAAGGCTATAAAAGATGGAAAAATGAAGAGAAGACAAGTAGAGATCTATGGAACCGCCACTCTTGAGAGAAGAGATAAGGTCAATGTGATGTTTCACCACCTCCGAGAGGAGTCCAAAAGATAAGAAACTAGAAGGAAAGAGCTAAATGCTCAAGATTCTAGAGAGGTGTCATACTCTATCTAACTAAAACTCACTTAAAATTCAAGTTATGAATGAAATACAAAGGAAATAAGGTAGATATATATATCTCATAGCAATTTGGAATTGGCTTGGGTGGACTTGTAAAAGCTTCACCTAAGGCCCAAAATCTAAAAATACATTGCCCAAAATGAAAATTATAACCGTACAAGGCCTAAACTAAAAATTATTTTTTAAACCTAAATAATTCCTAAACAAATATAAAAAATACTAAAGTATTTACAAGGTGATGGTAAAACCCAAAGAAGACATAAAGGAGGCCCAATGGGCTAAATACTCATCATCTATTGTATTACTGCCTTCGGTTTAAGAATGTGAAAATTTTAAATATTTAATCTAAACATATGATTTTAAAATGAAAATATTTAAATTATTTAATACAACCAAATAATTTTAACAATGATGAGAATTGGGTTAATAAGAATTGAATTTCTTGAGATTTTAAATTCCTTGAAATTTTTAATTACTTCATCCAAATGTAAACTTAAAGGTCGATAAACACTTTTAAACACTCTTTTAAAAATAGGACTAGTATCGGTTCACAATTCATTGGTTCAAACGTAGTTAAACCAATATCGACCTAATGATAAAAAATATACATTTTAAGATAGTATAAAATGGTCATATTACATGTATTTTAAGATAACAATTCATAAAAATAAAATAATAATAAATGGTAGGTAAATTATATATGATCCTTTTATTTGTTAAAAAAATAAAATATTTTTAAAAAATATAACACAATAGAAAAAACAATATTTTTATGAATAGATCAATTCAATTTTGGTTTTGGTATTAATTTCTAACCAAAATTAACTAGTGTTCTAGCTGGTTTGGTTGCTTCTGAATTCTTCCATTTTTTTACTTGGGTGAATTAGTACCCATACTAGTTCTAGGTCCAACCAATCTAATTGGTTTATTCAATTTTATTTTCAAAATAATTCATACAAAAATAGTTACAAATCATCTATCAATAAGGTTTTTATATTTAATGAAAATTGAATTTTGATCCGAAATAGATACCGGTCTCTATTCTACATGATTTAAAGGTTCCCGCCGGTGTGGCCTTCGAGGAGTCATGATAAGAACTACGGACCAAAGTCCCCATAATCCATTACCCTGACCAGAGTCACCACCATGATAATTAAATCTCGAATCAGAATGCTATAGTGACCTGAGTCAGGGTAAAGAAGTACTTATTGAGGACGGCGGTCCACACATGCAAAAATGTCAATCTTGCACATGATGTATGGACCTGCTCTTAAACGTTCCACGAGGGATGACATCACTCCTTCGCTATAAATATCACACTCACCAGTCATTAAAGGTAAGCTTTTTGGTACCCAACACCATGCTCTAATACAGCTCTGATGTTACAATCTAGATTGACTTGAGCGCGAAGTGTTTTTATAGGTACCACCTCCCTTCGCCCCCCACCCCGCGCATTGGGCCTGGATGGGGAGCTCAACGTTAGCTTCTATTGTCCATAGCCTAACTTTGGCTATGAGATTAGACTTGATTGACACCTAGAACGCATTCAATACCACATAGGGACCGACCTATAATGCAATACCCTCGGTTGACTAGGACGAACCTGTCCACTGGGTTATCCTACTCAACTAAGGTTACAAATTTTTAGAAAAAGTGAAAATATATTTTTTTGTACAAGTAAATTGATGGCAGATCATTGGAAGCAATAATTACATAGTCGTTCATAACTTTAAATAATTGTACTCTTAACAAAACAGGGCACACAGGTTCCCTTATATGTATAGTCATCCATTGTCTATTATTTAATTAACTATATATATATATATATATATATATATATCCTACATTATTTCTGGTTCTTGGGGTTGAGAATTCTTGCTATTGCTTGGTCGACTGGATTTATCGCATTGCTGGCTGTAACACCCCCTTATATACACGAGATATGTATATTCTTATTTCTTTAAAAACTTTATAAAGATATATATCATTTCTTATCTCGCATATACAAGGACAGATATATACCTGATTTCCTTTGAATATTGAAAGTAAAGAAATGTTATCTTTCAGTATTTGTCCATAATGACAAAATAATTTATAGAAAATCATAAGTGATAAACAAGATTACAGTATTATATCTGAATGATAAGGTTATCAAAGTTTAACCTTTACCTTGTTACAATTATCTAACTTGATATTGTAATAAGACAAAGTAAAAATAAACTATACCTCTACTACGACTATGATCAATCATTTCCTAGTCCTTGATCCATCGAGTTTTGGAATCCTACTCTTATCATATCTCTTCATCTATCTGGTTGAGAATGAGACCACTTTACCCTCTTGTAATTATGTATCCTTCCATCTTGGACTGCTAGCTATATATCACATAACATATATTTTAGACACAAAAATTTAAACAAGAAGGAGTGAAAAATAAAATATAACATCTTACAGATAAGACATAAGCATAAGGGTTTTTACAAACTAATATAATAATATCAGTTATAATCTCATACTCAAGCAAATATGAATATAGGGTTTCCACATACATAACACTTATATTTTCATTCACAACCACCCACATCACAATCACATGAATGTTATGAAATGCTTATGCTACTATCTCACTCATTTTATGCATGTGGGCCCTTAAAGTTTTAATTTTGCACTGGGCCAACCAGGAGTTTACACTGTTCCATAATTCCGGATAATAATAACATAAATGCCTTCATGGCATATGAACAGCTCAACTGGCATGGAAACACTTAAAGACTAGTCAGATTGAG
This sequence comes from Clitoria ternatea, assembly GCA_037962975.1. Classification (NCBI taxonomy): domain Eukaryota; kingdom Viridiplantae; phylum Streptophyta; class Magnoliopsida; order Fabales; family Fabaceae; genus Clitoria; species Clitoria ternatea. Next base: position 270,412,654 of record CM075669.1, on the reverse strand, counting down.
AAGGTTTTTATTGTGAAAGTACCCGACACTAGGGAGCGACCCCAGGTCACCTGAAGCACCCTTTCACACCCTCTCATCCCAAGGCTCGCAATTAAGCCTCCTCTAATGTATCCTCGGTTTCTATAATCCGTCCCCAGGCAATATCACATCTCATTTCTCTTTAATGATTCATGATGCATGAACTACTCGTGTATTGAGTTGGTTAAAACTTTTAAAAACTCAAGTATAAATTATATCTTCGGGGCCTATAAATATAAATATAGCCACCCTGATAAACTGCACATTTCCAAACTCTTAAATAAGTTCTGCCACACGCAGAAAAATCTCAGTACAGTTTTCTTTTTTACTCACAAATTAATATTATTGTGATTTAAGTTTCAAAGTTTTAATATATCCCAAACTTTCTTTAGAGCATTGATAGGAAATTAATTTACTTTAGACATAAATTTGAATTATCGATCTTTTTCCATCTTAAATTATAATACTTGAAAAGTATATAATAAAGTACTTTGAAATTAAAGACTCTTATTTTCAAAAGTTTAAAATGAAATATTATTGAAGTATCTTATTTCCATTTGAGAATCAAATATTTTCATATATATACATATATGAATATATATTTTTTATAAAACAATTTCTTTTTCTTTATTTTTATAACTAAAAATTATTCTAAAATTTAATTAAATAATTTATTTTGGAAGAAAAAGGTAAGTTATAGAAATTATATACTTTTATTGAAAATTATGAAAAATTTCTTAACAATAATTCTGAATAAACATTGAGAAATTATCATAAATAATTTCTTTTAAAGTAATACTGTAAAGAGTAAGGAATAAGTATATTCTTACTGAGTTCTAGCTTTCCGTCATGTTTGCTATATGCTCAAACTCTACATCATAAGATTATCAATCACTCATCAATCACAATCAAGTATTGTAATATCATTAATCATAATCAAATATCATCAATCACCAATATTATCAATCATAATCAAATCAAATAAATATCATTCATAAATATCATAATTTAAAATTTAATAGTTATTTAATTTAATAAACTTAATTCCAAGCCCTTATAGTCCATTTCCTTGCATAAGTCTATGTAAGTCCATATAGGTCATAATAGTCAAAGTCCTTGCATAGGTAATTCAGAGTAAGTTACACAAGATACTTAATTTAAAATTTATTATTTTAAAATAATAATATTATTAAATTTAAAAGGAGTAGGAGACTCCTCCTATTATTCTTATGTCTTTCCATATTATATTTTTATCTCACTCCCCCTTACCTGGAATTGCTACCAAAAGTGAATTCGCTCTGTGCCTCCGAGTTCTAAAAAAATATTAATACTAATTTATTTCAGTATAGGCATAAAATAAAAATTAAGATTACTATCAGGAATGATAAATAGTAATTATGTATAGTAACAGTAAATAGAAATGGTAAATAGTAAATCATTAATAGTAACGGTAACTAATAGTTTTTTTGAATAGTAATAGTAAATAGTAAATTGTGAATAAAACGGTAAATAGTAAATTTTAAATGGTAGCGGTAAATGGTAAATCATGAATAGTAAATTTTGAATAGTAGTGGTAAATGATAAATCGTAAATAGAAATGGTAAATAGTAAATTTTGAATAGTAATGGTAAATAGTAAATTTTGAATAGTAACGGTAAATAGTAAATTTTTAATAGTAATGGTAAATAGTAATTTTGAATAGTAACAACAACCAATAAATTTTGAATAATAACGGTAAATAATAAATTTTGAATAATAACAGTAAATGGTAAATTGAGAATAGTAATAGTAAATAGTGAATAGTAACAGTAAATTGTAAAAATAACATAGTGGTAATTTATTTTATACCATAGTAACTTATTCATAATAGTACTAGTATATTAATGGTTTAAGAGTACTAAAAAGAATAAACTAAATAATCATAAAAAGAATTTAGAAGAAAATATTATTACCTTACACATCCGGCAGAATCTCTTTTAACCAAAAGAATTTACTCCCCACTAATTTCTTACGCACTATCTCTCTAGATTCTCTCTCTAATTTTGGTGTGGAAATGTTTTAAATGAGCCATCTATTTATAGGAAGAGAAATTTACTATTTAAGATTACTTAATTATTTATTTTACTATTCATAATATAAGTATTTACTCACCAGTCACTATTCATGATGTAAGTATTTACCAACCGATCACTATTCATGATGTGAGTATTTACCAACCGATGATGTAAGCGATGATGTCGGCAGTAACATTTCGGTTATTTTCTTAAATATTTATTAAAAAATTCAAAAAATTCCAGAAAATCATAAATAATGCATAGATCAAAAAGTTCTAAAGAACCATATTCTAATTCCTTTAAATTTTTATTTTAAAAACATAAATATAAGAACATAAAATATAAATTGTGAATAATAAAGATATCAAAAATTCTTAATATAATTTTCTTAATTAGTGAATACTAATTAAGTCATTTTAAAATCTTCGTTAAATATACATATTTTTATTTCATTTTATTTTTATTTTTATTTTTTTAAAAAATAATTTAAATATAAGTACCAAAATTTTATAAAAATATTAATTAATTAAAAAATTAACTAACTAATAGTAAGTATTTTCTCATTAAAGAGATATTAATATCTATTTTTTATTTGAGTAAAAAAAATAGGATGTTACACTGGCCTTCTAAGTTTAGCTCACAGTTCTCTTGTTCTTCAATGGATATTAAGCATAAGGGGTGAACTGGTCTAAACCGGGGTCTACGATCCGGTGTATGGACCAACCACAAAAATATATGATTGAAGTATTTATACACCGGTATAGTGGGTATCCGGTATTATAATCCGACCTCTTAGTGGGAAAAGCCGGTCTTGTTGTCCTGGAGATCCTTCACACCAGAGTTTCACGTTGTTAGGGGGAAATGTGGTGTCACCTGCGAAGATTCTCTGACGCTCAAGTTAGTAGAGTGTATATGAACACTTAAGCAATGCAATAGTGAAATGAGAGTAAGAACAACATAACCTTGCATGTGTTGGTGAATATGCTATTTATAGTTGAACGTGGAAAATGAATCGTTGGGCGTAAGTGGGCCTATAAGTTCTGATGTCGTGTGCAAAGCATCAATCAAAGTGGTTCAGTATTCAGAGTGTGACAATGGGTAGGTCAATGATCAGTGTACGATTCTGACACAGGGATGAGGATAATCCACCTTTTCCGTTTATCACTCCTGTAATCGTACTTACTCCTTTCAGTGAATGATATAGACACATTCCGCTGTGCAGGGTATCTACGTTGATAAGTAGTGACTTTACTTATCTTATCATGACACTGAGGCAAACGGTTATATGCGACGGAAGAATGAGAGCGGATGAAGGATTCGATGTCTCAGATGAGACTTCGGATGGCCGATGTAGGAAGGGATCCTATATCATGTCTTGCAGTACGGTTGTTGACCTGTGATACCGGTTGACCCTCTGGGACAACCAAGATGACGTCTTATCCTAAGGGCCGGTATCCAGACCGGATCATTTTTCCCCTAGCTTGTGTGAGAGACTGTTAAGTTGCTCATATAAGCTACACAATCTTCAAGAAGTCTGGGTTCCGGTAGGATACACTGAAGATACCCATTTAAAACACATGTCAGCTACGTGCTAGTACTCTGCCCGTGCAGCCATTCTACAGGTGAAAGATCCGCTCTCATGATGCCCTCATAGCGAATTTGGACAAAGATTTGCAACGAGGGAAATCCCAAGAGTTTTTAGAAATCGTAACTCTTGGTATTCGAATAGTTGTTGGAATGCATTTAATGCGTCTGAAATGATCAGACAATAAATGTCTTTTAACACGTGAGTCATCATTGCTCCAAAAATATAACCGTCGTTAGGGCTGTATTGGGCCTGGACTTTGGATATTAGGGGCCCGTTTCACTCGAAACCTTTTGCGAACCGTTGCCACTTCACGCCTTTAACTGTGAAACGACAGGGTCGTTTAAATTCGAAAAGTTATGTTTTGGGGCATACAACACAATCCTTGGTTGATCGTTGCACTCCTTCGTTACCTATAAAAATGTGACTTAGTGACTTTCGAAATTCACTCTTGCCTTCAAGCTTAGTGAAACTCTGCAAAAAATTCTGGAGACCCTGTTGCTGTCGTTCTTGTGAGGTTCTCATTGCCTTTAACTCTCTTCTTAGGTAACCTCTTTCATCCCTAAACTCACATTTCTTTAAATTTCTTTACACCATTATCATATGTCCTAGGCGAAATAGCGCTGGTGCCTCAAACAGAGGGAAATATAGCTCTCGTTCCCCCTCAGGCCACCGTGGTGGGAGGATTCCTGTGAATCTTCCTGTGGCCAGGTATCACCGTTCATAGAGGGTTGGAACTCCTTCTTCGCGGTTGCCAGTGGTTCGGCACCGCCCTGAGGATTCCTTCGGCTCGAGGGCTATCAGTCTCTCTGACAGTGAATCGAGTGCAGAAGGGTACCTCTCTGACGATGTTGCCTTTTACCACAATGCTAAAATATTTCGGCGGGCGTCAGATAAAATGGAGGTTCCAGGATCCAGGAAGACGCTGATCCTCTGTACTGCTGAAGGGTGTGTCAACGCAGCTGCACACCGGCTGAACTGGGAGAGGCTGAACAGGGAACACCCATATTGCTGGGTTAAAGAAGAATTTAAAGAAATACCCTCCCGACATACCAAGGAGGATGGGAACCCAGTGGAGACACGCTTCCAGGTCTATTCTGAGGAAAAATATAAGGGGCGTTTCCTCATTCTTGCACCCCGGCTAATGTAGAGGGTATGCCATCTAGTCCCAGATGAGAGGTTGGTATTCATATACGATTTCGTCTTTCAAAATCTGGGAGTGCGTTTCCCCTTAACAGAATTCCAAATGGCCGTCCTCCGCTTTCTAGATTGTGCCCCCACGCAATTGCATCCAAATGGCTGGGGTCTAGTGCGTGCCCTAGAAGTTCTTGGGAAACATTTCAACTTTAAAGCCACAGTGGTAAAACTCTTTTATTACTGCCAAGTGGTCCGCCGTATGAACAAGAAGGGCGGCCTTGGGTTCATCACGCTCCGGGCTGACTCGAGGGTGATAAATTTCAAATTCTTCACTGAATCTATGAAGATTGACGGTCATTCATTCAAGCAGTACTATACACGAATTAGGGTGAAGAACAATAAGCCGGTCTTCTGGCTTAATAAGGAGGGGATCCCAAAGTTTCCCACCAGCTGGACACACGAGCACTTTCTGTTAATAAGCCATGCTTATTATACTGAAGAGGACAAACTCTCTTCTCACTCTATAGAGGTATTGAGTGCCATGAGGTCCTGCTCTGTGGTCCTGAAGGGGTTTTCGTGCAAACTCCTCCTTGAGAGTGCCGACGTCAGGGATGAATACCTTAGTAAATATCTATTCTCTTGCTTTTATATCTGTTTTTTATTACATTTTTCATTCTGGCCGTTGTACTAATGACTATCCTTGTCCTTTTTGTAGCATAAATCAAAAAAGCTTCCGCCGAAATGCTCTCCTTGAAGTCTATACTGGCGGATGATGATTCTTCCTCTGACGAGAACCAGATTCAAGCTAAAAGGAATTCCTTTAAGGCTGAGGCTCCACTGATCCCATTAACTTCCGATATGGGGGATGACATTCCCCTCCTTGAGGAGAAGAGCGGTGAGGAGTAAGCTCAAGAGTAGGAGCAGGAGCAGCCTGCCCCTGATAAGAAGAAAAGGAGGAGAGTACTTGTCAAGTCTGCGGAGAAGAAGAAGCCTTCCGCTGGGGGGTCTCCGGTAAAATGACAGAAGACACTGGAAGAGACTGGTATGAAGAAAGATAAAGGTAAAAAGTCGGTCGAATCCCCTTCTGCCCCTCCTTCTCACACCGGCTCGGAGGTGGAGTCGGAGAGTAAGCTTCCTATGGTCAGCTCCCCTCCAAAAGGATCCTTCCTCTCTCCTTTCCTCTGATTCCAAGGCTCCATGCCTCCTAGACTCCCTAAACCAAGGTATTTCCTCCGACCTTCTCTCGAAGCTGCTGAACTAAGGAGTGCTTGCAAGGCCGGCCACTGACAGCTGGATGAACTTTCTGGCCTGTTGGACTCCTTGAGCGAGAAAGCGGATTACATGGAACAAGTTGAGAAACTTGAGGCCGATATTGCTGTAAAAGAGGCCTAGGAGGCCAAGCAGGTCAAAACTGCAAGGGGAGTTGAATCAGAACTGAAGAAGGCTAAAGAGCTGCTGGAGAAGAAGATTGAAGAAATAAGCCGTCTTTATTTAGCAAATAAATCTTTAGAGCGGTAAGTTTCTGAGCTTCGGCAGCAAAATAAGTCCATTCCCCTCCTGGAGGAAGAGCTCCAACTTGAGAAGAAGAAGTCTGCCAAGTTGAACGAAGATCTTGCAGCAACAGAGGTTGGCCATAACAAGAGCTTGAGAGAATGGGAAGCCCTCAAGAAGGAGTTGCAGGCCCAGATCAAGGAGCTGAAGAAGGGGAGTGCGTCTGCTGGGCCATCAGAGAAAGAAAATGCCAAGCTTCGGAAGAAACTGGCTGCTTCCAAGGCTAAGGCTACCAAGGCTTTGGAAATATGTAAAAATGTAGCCTTTGAGTCCTTTGGCCTAGCTCTTCGTCAGGTCTTCTACCGCAACCCCGATGTGAGACTCAATTTGTACGGGCTTCATCTGTTCTACGAGTTTCACGGAGGGAAACTAGTTGTGGTGAAGAGTGATGGCTTGCACAAGGATCCTCCCAATTCCCTTTATGAATTGCCTCCTCTTTCGGAGGGCTAGAGCATGGGGCCACCACCCATCACTCCGGGATCTGAAAATGCTGCTCAGGGAACTGTTCTAAAAGACCAGGATCCTGGAGGTGAAGGAGCTCAAGATTCAAGAAACGAGGAAGGAGGAAAGGAAGTACCCACAGCGGAAGATCAGACACTTGCTTCTTAATTTTGCATCTTTTACTTTATTGCTGTGTACTGGGATCAGCTCCAACTTTATTATGACTCACGCAATCTTCTTATGAATAAATGAAATTTCCTCCAATCCTCTGACTCTGATATTTACAAGTCATATACCGCTATAACATACTTTGAGTATATACGTTAAGTTTAAACCATTCTTCACACTTAGCTTAAAGTTTAATTGTGATAAACAGATGATAGAATAGAGAACTAAACAAAAGAATACTGTCCCCAAGTGTGAGTGTGTTAGGAGATGGATATCCGTTATAAGGAATTTCCCTTAACTCTTTGGGAACGAATGATTTAATCCGCCCTGATAATAAATGAATGATCGTTTCATGTAAAAGTATCCTGTTGTAGTAATTGCCTCGATCACAAAGATGATGATCGGGCCCTCAATCACAAGAGTGGTGATTGGAATTGTCCATGCCTGGAGTTACATCATCAATTCATAGAATAAGTGATTGAGATCATCCGTCCTGAGGAGATTATTTCAATTACAAAGGTATCGGTCGCAACTTCACCAATGTTAAGTCAAACCTACTAGTTGTACTTAGAGTTTGGTTTATTCTTACAATCCAAGCCTTTGGATGGGGTTTGGTACAACCTTGTAAAAGGTTTGATCCTACAACCCATTTCTTGAGGTTCGGTTTGATCCTACAACTCAAGCCTTCAACGGTGTTCGGTTTAATCCTACTAACCGTTCTTGGAGTTCGGTTTAGTCCTATAATCCGAGTCTTCAGATGGGGTTCGGTGCAACCTTGGAAAAGGTTTGATCCTATAACCCATTTCTTGACTCGAGGAGTTACATCGCCAATCACATAATATGTGATTGGGATCATCCGTCCTGAGCTTTACCTTGTATGCCGGTCAATGCTATAAATTGCAAAACAGGAGAGAAAAAAGGTGAAATCAATGTATTCATGAATTAGATCTTTATTGAATTGAATGTGAATTACAAAGAGAGCGTAGTTGGGGTCATGCCTCGTTAAAACCTTCTTGAGAAAACCCAATGCGAAAAAACTCAAGTCAGGAAAAGAGTACATGCCATCTTACCAACTAGCTGTAATAAATGCGTAAATTCTGAGTGTTTCATTTATTACAGATTGGTGTTCCATCGATCTCTTCTAACCGGTATAATCCTTTTCCGGTTACCTCAGATACTCTGTAAGGGCCTTCCCACATCGACGCCAATTTCCCTTGATAAGTGAACTTATTTCCCACACTAGCCTTCCTTAAAACTAGATCCTCAGTGTTAAAAGCTCTGTATTGCACATGTTTATTGTATCGGAGGGCAGCCGTCGCTTTTATCACCTGGTCCCTGACAAAAGCCTCTTCCCTTAACTCATGGAGAACATCTAGCTCTGATGCCAAATTGGCATTGTTATTCTCCGCAGAAAAGTATTCCACTCTCGCCGATCTTGTCTGGAGCTCCACGGTAATCATCGCTTCAACCCCGTAAGTGAGACAGTATGGAGACTTATTGGTGGAAGAATGAGGTGTAGTACGATATGCCCACGAAACATGATATAGCTGATCAGTCCATCCCCCCATTTGCTTCGCTGAGGCGTTTCTTCAACCCTTTCAACACCTCTCTATTAGCTACCTCAGCTTGGTCATTTGTCTGAGGGTGTTCAACAGATGAAACGATTTGGACTATCCCTAGTCCTTCAAGCAGCTCTGTGAACTTCCTATCTGTGAACTGGGTGCCGTTGTCAGTTACTATCCGCCCTGGAACACCGAACCGGGCTATGATATTCTCGTACACAAAGCATCGTGTCCGTGCTGATGTGATATGCACTACTGGCTCCGCTTCAATCCATTTGGTGAAATAATCAACTCCCATAATCAGATACTTAATGCCTCAAGGTGCGGTCAGGAATGGACCTAAAATATCAAGGCCCCATTGGTAGAAAGGCCATGGCACCGCGGATGAAGAGAGTCCTTGGGCCAGTGTGAGATGAAGATTTAGAAAATTTTTGACAAGTGTCGCACCTCTTAACAAAATCAATGGAGTCTTGCTTCATCATGGGCCACCAATATCCATCCCTGAGGATTTTTCTCATTAAGCTTCTCCCTCCAGCGTGGTGCCCGTATTGCCCCTCGTGTACCTCTTCCATTACTCCTTGTACCTCGTTCTCTTTTAAACAAATGAGATATGGCACTGAGAATCCTCTTCTATAGAAAACACCGTCAACCATAGTGAAATATGGCAATTCCCTTTTTACTCTTCTCATCGGTGGGCAGCTGTCCGTCAGCCAAGTAACGGATATATGGGGTGACCTATGAATTCTTGTAGGAAGCATTAATCATTATGGCATTCAGAGAAGGGAACAAAGGAATGCTAGGCGATGTCAATGTACTCTGGACCATTGTTGTTGTACTGCCTGGCTGTTTAGTACTTGCGAGCCTCGATAGAATATCCGCTCTAGTATTTTCTTCTCTTGGGACATGCTTAAACTCCAACACGTTGAATCTTCCTTTTAACTCATTCACACAATTCAAATATAGCTGGAGTTGAGGCTCACGAACCTGGTATTCACCTTGAATCTGCGATATCACTAACTATGAATTGCTGCACAACGTCACCTTTGTTGCACCGATATCGATTGCCGCTCGGAGTCCGGCCAGACATGCTTCATATTCAGCCTGGTTGTTGGAGGTTTTAAAATTGAATGGAAGAGTGATCTCTAGATGCACACCATCATCACTCTCCACAACAACGCCAACTCCACAACCTTTATTATTCAATGACCTATCCACATAAATGGTCCAATGGGCTCGAGGCGTGGCTGGATCTGCCCCTGTCATTTCTATAACAAAATCCGCCAGGACTTGGTCTTTAATGGCTCCTCGTGGTTCATAAGAAATTTCAAACTCAGAAAGCTCGATAGACCATTTAATTATCCTCCCAGCGAGGTCCAGCTTGTTAAGCATGGAACGGAGTGGTAAATCCGTTCTTACTAGAATTGGATATGCATGGAAGTACGGTCTCAATCGTCGTGAAGCCCAGATAACTGCGAGAGCAGCCTTCTCTATCTTCTGGTATCTGCTTTCTACTCCCTGTAACATTTTACTAGTGAAATACACTGGCCTCTACCCCTCTGGGGTTTCCTTGACCAATGCTACGCTCAAGGCTTCATCTGAAATCGCCAAGTACAAAATGAGGGATTCACCAGGGTCTGGTTTTACTAAGATCAGAGGACTTGATGACACTTCCTTGAGCTCCTGGAATGCTTGCTCTTGCTCCTGTCCCCACTCAATCTTCTTAGACTTTTTGAGCACTTTATACAGAGGAAGGGATCTATACGCCATCTCGGGCATAAATCGAGCCAAAGCTGTAACTTTCCCATTTAAGGATTACACCTCCCTCAAGTTCTTCAGACTCTGCATGTCCAATATCGCTCTACATTTCCCTGGATTAGCTTCAATGCCTCGCTGCATCAACATAAAACCTAGAAACTTCCCAGCGGGAATAGCAAAAGTACATTTCAATGGGTTCAGCCTCATGTTATATTGTCTTAAGCGTGCAAATACCTGACGTAGGTCCTCAACATGATCACCTCCAGCCGGAGTCTTGGCAATGATATCGTCAATGTACACCTTCACCAGTTTGGTGTGCATGCCTTCGAACACCTTGTTAATCATACGCTGGTAAGTGGCCCCAACGTTCTTCAAACCGAAGGGCATGACGGTGTAGCAGAAGACACCACGGTCATTGACAAAAGCTGTTTTTTCTTGGTCTCCCTCCCACATCAGAATCTGATTGTACCCTGAATATGCATCCATAAAACTGAGGTACTGGTAACCAGATGAATCGTCCACCATACGATCAATATTTGGGAGCAGATATGGGTCTTTTGGGCAACAACGGTTGAGGTCCACATAATCAGTGCACATTCGCCACTTGCCGTTGGCCTTCTGTACCATCACCACATTGGAAAGCCAAGAAGAATATCGGACCTCCCTAATAAATTTGGCCTTCAACAACTCCTCCGTCTGCTCGCAAGCTGCCTTCTATTTTTCTGGTCCCAATCTTATCTTCTACTGGGCAACTAGCCTTGTCTCTGGATAGATAGATAATTTGTGGCAGCAAAAATCAGGATCCATCCCAGGCATGTCTGCAGCAGCCCATGCAAAAAGGTCTTTGAATTCCTGGAGGAGTGCTAACAGGTGCTGCTCCATAACAGACTCCAGCTTATCATTAATGCATGTGACCTTCTCTGGGGAATCCCCTAAGACGACGTCCCTAAAACCTCCGTCTGGCATAGGCTTTGAGGGATTGAGAGGGCCGATCTTCAACTCCGCTCTGGGGTCAAGATCAATCAAACTAACAGACCCATCCGTTGTTCCTCCGTCATTCAACTTCCTCTTGTTGTTAAATGCCTCCATCTTCACTATATTCAGGGTCAGGTTGTAACAATACTTGGCCATCTCTTGATCACCTTGGAGGGATGACACACCATTTTCCTTGTCAATAAATTTGATAAAGAGGTGCGGGGTAGACACGATTGCTTCCATCGCGTTCAGAGTAGGACGGCCTATGATCCCATTGTAAGGGGACTCCACATCAATCACCAGGATCTTGGACTTCACTGTTCTTGCTCCAGGTTCACCCTCAAAAGAAATGAGGGTATCAAGATACCCCTTGGTGGGTTGTTTCACTCCGTTGAACGCTGTGAGCTCTTGTGTATATGGTTGCAAATCTGCATCATTAAAGCCCATTCTTTTAAAACAATTATAAAAAATAACATCACAAGAACTTCCCTGATCGACGAGGATCCTTTTGACATCTTTGTTGGCTATGATAGAGATGATAACCACTGCATCATCGCTTCCTGGAATTGTTGGGCCAAAATTATCATCTATGAACGACACCGCCGGTGCTGCCATGCCATCCCTGAAAGGGCGGTTGTCCCTGGACTTCCCCTGTATTGATAGGATCATTCGGTGGTGGTTCTTACAAGCTGTGATTGACACTCCCCTCCAGTAAATCCTTCAGCAATCATATCAATCACCTCGTGTCAGCCTTGCCTTTGCTGCTGAGGCATACTGTCCTGCTGAGCTCCTTCACTTATCACCACTCCCTTCTGTTTCTCAGCAGCTGTGAACCTCCTGAACGGATTACGACTATTGTTGCCCTTGTCATCGCAATCTCTCCTTCTCTTCTCCATCTTGTCTGGCTTATCTAAGGATTTCTCCTTGGATAGATACTATTTCAGCTTTCCCTCTGTGATGAGGGTCCGCACTGCATTCTTCAACGCTTTACATTCATCGGTAGTATGGCCAACCTGCTCGTGGAAAGTGCAATATTTTTGAGAATTTCTAGGTCTTTTCATTGATGAAGGCTTCCTTATCCCGTAAACACTAAGTGTAGGCCAACCAACCTCCCTCAAGATTTGAGAATGCCTAGAGTTCAACGGGGCGTAGTTACTGAAAGAAGCCACGCGCCTATGTCGCTGTTGAGGTCGAGTGCTCATGAAATCTTCTCTCTGGGCATGCTTCTCTAGCCTTATCCTTCCATTGTCTCTCCGTGGTTGCTGTGAGGGTGCTGCTAGCTTCAATCTATTTACAGTAGCTTCTAGGTGCATCTTTATGCCCATATATTTTGATGCTTTCCTTCGGAACTCCTCAAACGTCGTCGGAGGACTCTTTGCCAAAGACAAGGCAAAGGCCGATCCAGGTTGTAAAGCTTCAACAACAATATGAAGTTGAATGGCCTCCGATAGATTAGGCACCAAAGCAGCCTCCTTATAAAATCTCCTCAAGAACTCTTTAAGAGTTTTGTTTTCTCCCTGTCTGATCTGGGCCAAGGTATCAGAAGTCCTGGGAACATCTCTAGAAATAACGAAATGGCTCTCGAACGCAGCTGCTATTTCTTCCCAAGAATCTATTGAACCTAAGGGTAAACTCTTAAACCAACTAAGAGTTTCCTCTGTTAAGGTTCTTGGGAACATTCTGTACATCACATCCTCATCAGCTCCCAAGTACATGGCCTCATACACATAAGCATCAAGATGCTTAGTGGGATCAGTATCCCCATTATACTTTCCGATCGAAAGTAGCTGGGTTGTTTGCAAGTGCTTGGGGATAAGCAAATTCATGAGCCTCCTTGAGAAAGGAACATTGAGTCTGTATGCCCCAGAGGTCAACACTGCCTGCTCTTTCCTCCTTGCACTGACCTTGTCTCCAGAATCTTGAGTTTGTTCCCTCTCCTTGTAAGTGGGAATCTTCGAATACTGGAGAGTAATGGACTTCTCTCTGGCAGATGCATGGTGAGTATCCTCAGCCTAAGACATCACCCTATCCCCAGTTCCCTTTTTCTCCCTTCTTAACTCCATCAACTCCTCTCTGAGTTGCCTTATAACTTCATCTCGAGGGTCAGGGGTTACAACAGGTACCATTCTCCTCATGTGGGTTACAGGAGACTCGAAAACAAGTCTCCTACCAGCTTGCTGATGGGTCACATCCTCCACATGACCATCCACAAAATCACGTCCATCTCCTTCCATGGTGAGCTACTGAACTTCTGCAAAAAGTAGGAATAACTCTATCAGGTCCCACCGGGCGTGCCAATGAACTCGTCTAAACCAGGGTCTACGATCCGGTGTATAGACCAGCCACAAAAGTATATGATTGGAGTATTTATACATTGGTACAGTGGGTATCCGGTATTATAATCTAACCTCTCAGTGGGAGAAGCCGGTCTTGTTGTCCTGGAGATCCTTCACACCTGAGTTTCGTGTTGTTAGGGGGGAAAGGTGGTGTCACCTGTGAAGATTCTCCGACGCTCAAGTTAGTAGAGTGTATATGAACACTTAAGCAATGCAATAGTGAAATAAGAGTAAGAACAATGTAACCTTGCATGTATTGCTGAATATGCTATTTATAGTTGAACGTGGAAAATGAATCGTTGGGCGCAAGTGGGCCCATAAGTTCTGATGCCGTGTGCAAAGCATCAATCGGAGTGGTTCAGTATTCAGAGTATGACAGTGAGTAGGTCAATGATCAGTGTACCATTTTGACACAGGGATGAGGATAATCCACCTTTTTCGTATATCATGCCTGTAATCGTACTTACTCTTTTCAGTGAATGATATAGACACATTTCACTGTGCAGGGTATCTACGTTGATAAGTAGTGACTCTACTTATCTTATCATGACACTGAGGCAAACGGTTATTGTAACGCCCCGAAACGTTAATTAAAATTTTCGAGTAAAATTTTCATTTTTTTTCGAAAGATCATTTTATAATTCATAAGTTTAATTCAGAGATTATGTAACAATTGATAACAGCGGAAAAATTTATCATACATACTAGTCATGAATAATTAAATTCAAGAAAATACTTAAGTAGCGGAAAACGATTTAGAAAATAATGGTACATGACATGTTATACTTATTACAACCCATAAAATCAAAGTTCAGGTAATAATTCAAATAGGCATCAATCATGGCATCACTCTGCATTCTGCGTGTCATTCACTGTAAAAATTAATGTAAGAGTGAGACAGAATATAGAATAAATATAAAATAGATAAAATTGCACAAACACAAATAACAACTCATAATGATATGATGAATATGCCAAACAAGTCCATTTAATAGATCTTTAATTAGTCAAATGATGTCATGCTGGATCCATTTGATTTTGGTGGGAATACTGCAGTAAAAGTCTCATAGAGACACAATTAGGGCTTTAGCATATACCATGAATCCCTATACTTCATGGCGCTTACACAATTAGGGCTTTAGCATATACCATGAATCCCTATACTTCATGGCGCTTACACAATTAGGGCTTTAGCATATACCATGAATCCCTATACTTCATGGCGCTTAAGTACCGAAGTACACAATTATCATAAGTAGGGCTTTGCATAGACCATGAATCCCTACACTCCATGGCACACAACAAAATAGGGCTTAACTCATCATAGAGTAACCCCCCACCAGGGTAGGCAATCACGGAACCCCTAAATTCCATGATGCGTCCAATGCTTATGATGCATGAATACCTTTAATTCTCTTTATCATTTAACATACCATGATATCCATATTTCCAAAACCTCTTGGAATACAAGTCCCCAAAGGACACAACACTCGTAATAATTCACAAAATCATGGATTTACTGTTTTGAGTCACATGTATCAATATTACAAGGCATTCATGTACATACAACGTGGTTTCGTTATTCATAATTATTCATCACCACATCAAACAAACTGAATAATGCTCAACAACATTTCTAATAACTCATAATCACTCAAGAATTCAATAATAAATTTTTATCCATAAAGAAAATATCATTTTCTTTCATAATAGCCTTAATCAATGAATTTCAGCATTCCCAACAGCAACATACATTAGCAAAACAGTCATAACATGAGCAATTCAACTCCTTTTTAGATGATTCCACTTTCTATAGCTTAACAATACAATTATCTACAACTTTCATGAAGAACACAACTTCAGATTCCAATTAGAAATACTACTTATTCATAAAATACCATACTGCCTCAAGATAAGTTTTCCAAAATGTACACAGATTAGTATTTAGAACGTATCTGGAGTTACAAATGTGATTTTGACATGAAACCAATTCTAAATTATTCTTAACACACATATCTACAATTTTCATGAAGACACCGACCCCTAATTCTCACCACAAGCTTCCCAGTTTTAAAAAAAACAAGAATTCGGATTTCAGAATTTCAGAATTTCAGAATTTCAGCTTGCACATACTTCAGTAATTTGATCATAACTTGAGCTACAAAAATTATTTTGATGTGAAACCACTTTCTAAAGATCCACAACATAACTATCTACAACTTTCATGAAGACATCCAAGGCTGATTATGCATGTATCCCAGAATATCAAAATATACATAAAACATGGAATAAGTCTTTCACTCGGACATGCAGTAGTATTTTGGCTATAACTTTTGCTACACATACCCAAATCAGTCGGTTCAGGTCTCTAAATTCACATAACAAAAAGATTTACAACTTTCATGAAGACACTGATCACTAATTCTTACCACAAAATTCCCAGTTTTAAAAATAAGATACGGGTTTCAAGTTCACAGAATTATAGTTTGTACATACATCAGTAATTTGAGCATAACTTGAGGTACAAAAATTATTTTGATGTGAAACCACTTTCTAAAGATTCACAACATAAATATTTACAACTTTCCTAAAGACATCCAAGGCTGATTATGCATGTATAATTCCCAGTATATCAAAATATACACAAAACGTGGAATAAATCTTTCACTCGAACATGCAGTAGTAATTTGGCTATAACTTTTGCTATACATACTCAAATTAATTAAATCAGGTCTCATAATTTAGATAACAAAAAGATCTACAATTTTCATGAAGAAGTCAAAGGCAAATTCATACGTTTTCAGTTTCAAAATTAAGCCACAAGATGCAAAATTAAGACTGGAATCCTAGAACAGCATACAACTCTACCCATTTCATAGTTATTCACAACCCTCTCCTCTCTTACTTGTTTTGAAGTCCTTTGATTAACAAGGTATGTCTTGTAGTTCCCTCGTTCCAGTCCGTAATGGAAGAAAATGGAAAGAACAGCCTTTTGAACATATAAGAATGAGAAGAAGAAGAAAAAAAGTGTGTGATTTGCTAAGTGGTTCGTATGTAAGTGGTAAGTTGTTAATAATGAGAGAGTAAGTGGCAGACTTTGAATGGAGGATTAGGTGAGATTTAATGGAACCTTTTGACTCGTCTCACTGTCATCTTTGCATTAAAGAGGTTAGTGATATATTAAAATATATAAAGTGGTCTGAGTGGAGTTAAAAGGTGTTCGTTGTTGGAGATTTTTGAAGAGGGCGGTATTGAGTTTATGAGAGTAGAATGTAGTGTGAGAGCGGAGTGTAGTGTGAGGCGGTGTTGAGTGAGGGCGGTGTGCTGTGAGGTCGGTATGGAGTGAGGGCGGTATGGAGTGAAGAAGGCGATATGAAGTGTGAGGGACAACGCCCATGAAAGAAGGCGAAGAGGTCGGATTCGGTGAACACCGGCTCGGGGTCATCCGGTGTACACACATGTTCTAAGGACGGTTAACTTCCTAACCGGAGTGAATTTCTTATTTGGTCTGCATTATACTGGACCCTCCCTTTCCTTCATCAGTACTCCGATGTGAGCTAGAGGACACCGGGTGTTTCCTTACATCAGATCGCTCAAGCGTAATCCCACTCGCTTGAGCGAGTCCTGCTATCTTGGACGAAGTGAGAGAAAAAAAAAATATCAGGGCCGAGCGCGCTTGAGCACAGGAATGCTCACTTGAGCGAAAGCTGATTGAAAAGAGGAATTATGCACCAGGGTTCATCTCGCTCAAGCGAAATCCGACTCGCTTGAGCGAGTCATGAATATTCGCTCGGAATTCATCTGAATCTGACTCAATTACTTGGTTCCTCACTCGGTAGAGCCTGTCCAGACCGAGCTCTCTCTCTCACTCATCCTTTCACTCGGTAACTGAGTCTTCATTCAAGTATATCCACTCGGTAAACCTTCCAGATACTGAGTCAGCTTTAAGTCAGTCTTTTACTCGAGTTTTCACTCGGTAAAATTCTTCTGAAACCGAGTCATTCTTCTCTGTTTTCCACTCGGCCGTTTCAAATCATTATTAAGCCGACTCGTACATAATCTATCACTCGGCACAATTGATCCAAACCTATTTATCCTTCACCCAGTCTTTAATTCAGTGAAAACCGAGTCCCTCTTCACAGTCTTTAACACTCGGTTCCCCATTCCAAATCCGAGTCTCTATACACACACGGTTCCACTCGGTAAGACTTTTCAGAAACCGATTCTCTCCTCATAGTTATCCCTTCACTCGGATTATCTCCCAATCAAATGCTACTCGGTATATCCCAACCTTATTTCACTCGGGTATTCTACAAGTTCATCATTCAGTATACCATTCATAATCACTCATCTTTTGAGCCGTGTCTCACTCGGTAATTCATCTCCAAACCGACTCGTCTCCTGATCAGCTTTCACTCAGTGAATTTCATCAATGCTGACTTATTCCTATTCAATGCCCACTCGGTAATTTAGTTATGTATGACTTACAACTATAAGGTTTCTGTTTAGTGATTACACCGTGTGTTCCCAGTTGGAAATCCTTCCACTCGGAAGTATATTTTCCTCTGTATTACACTTGGAATGAATGCACTCAGTGAGTTTTTACTCAGAATTGTAACGTCTGGCTATGTTTGACTCGGAGATTGGTCCTTCAGAAATATTCGACTCGGAAACGAGGCTTCGGAGAGTACTTGACTCGGAAATGAGTCTTTCTGACATGTTTGACTCAGCAGTGAGTCTCTGAGACAGTATCTCACTCGGAATGAGTCCTCCTGACCATGTTCCACTCGGAAAACACCATTTTCACTCGGTATTTCCATTTTCCACTCGGGATTCCTCTTGGTCACTCGGAATTTGCAGTTTTCACTCGGAACAGCCTCTCTTTCTCACTCGGACAGTTCTTTCTAAGGTATTTTCACTCGGAATTTGGGCCTCATTAATAGGGATCTATATAAGTTATAGAATTATACCCAATAATGAAACTTTTGGAGTATCACAACCATCCATAGAGTGTTTTTATTCATTGAGTAACACTAACAGATCTTTTATACTTCAAAATTTACAAAATAAAGCTATTATTAAAAGCAGGATGTTACAGTTATATGCGACGGAAGAATAAGAGCAGATGAAGGATTCGATGTCTCAAATGAGACTTCGGATGACCGGTGTAGGAAGGGATCCTATATCGTGTCTTACAGTACGGTCGTTAACCTGTGATACCGGTTCTCCCTCTGGGACAACCAAGATGACGTCTTATCCTAAAGGCCGGTATCCAGACCGGATCAAGGGGTGAGTATACACTCGTGTCCCTGAGGGTTACCATAAAAGGCAACACCAAAATGGCAGTCATATAAAATGGTACATACAAGAATGACACCTAACATTTAATGATGTCATCATGATATACATGAGTTAGGTTCATTTTGGATTATCTAGAGGTTTAGTTTTTCCATAATGCATGTGGGCCTAAGAAATCAATCCATCATCACCATTATCATCATCGTTATCACATTCCTTGGAACCCGTCTTGCCCAGGTTACCCCTAGGCATAACGTTCCCATACTAGAGCGATTAGAGCCCACCAAGTCCCCTAACCATCACATTATCATCATAGGGTACGAATGAACTCACAGGTCCTAAACAATATGGATCCATCTCATTTCATCATTCATAATAATATTCTCATGGGGCTTGGTTCTACACAATCTTAATGACACTCCATCTTTAGTTGAAGTACACCAAGCTTGCTATAGTACTGTCTGGTATCGGGCGTGAATTCGAGCCATTGGAGGCCCGCCCCGGTTGTACTCCCAAGATCCTTCTTAGGGATCGAATGTTCGTGTTCTTCAGTGTACCTAACTGCTACTCTAGTTTTATCACAATCTAAAATATCTGCATGATGCGATATGCATTAATTTGATCTTATTACTTCTGACCCCTAGGTGTCTTATGTGTTTCCTATTCCGTAATATTTGTCCTCAAGTTGTTAGGTCTGACTTGTTTTTCAGACTTTGTAAAATATTTCTATTTTTATTGAGAAATATACAAGTTATATTTGGCTAAATAACTTCCTTTTTGAAGAATAAATAATGTATACCTACTTTATAACTAATAACTAGAATAATAGTAGTTTAAATGCTATTGATTAAATTCAAGAAGTGAAAGAATACTTGGCCATTGCCCTTATCAGTATGCTCCTCTTGAATCAAATTCATGGAGGCATTTGGGGACAAAGTGACATTCAACACTTATTTATGAAATACAGATTTTTCTTAAAACGTCGTTGGCCGTTACTCTTATTGGCATACCCAATTAAGGGAAGACTTAAGAGGTATTTAGGAATAAAATAGTATCCGGCCATTTGTATGTACCGAGTAAATCTAACTAGACTTACCGCGTAACATACTATATTCGGGTCTCCAAGTCTCATTTCATTTAGTTAATAGAAATTATGCTAAAAGCATTTTTATTTAAGATATCTTTGTCTCAATTCTTTAAGGCGATGAAATAGTAATAACATTAATAATTTTGTTAATGCTAATAATAACAATAGCAATTATAACAGTAGAAACAATAGTAACAACAATATAATAAATAATGATAATAATAATAATAAAAGCGATAATAATAACAATAATAACAGTAATAATAATAATAGCAATAATAATAACAATAATAATAATAGCAAAGGTAAAGATAATAGTAATTATTTGATTTTATTTTCTTAGATATCAACGATATAGTTAATGAATTTTATAATTGTTGTGTATCGTAAATAATTCGGTACTAACGCAATTGAGGAAAAATATAGCGACTTGATAATAAATCATACTCTAAAATAATTATTACAGACTTTTAGGCATAAAATAAATTACACAGTAAATGCCACGTGCCCATCCATTCTTATAACCTCATTCATCATGTTTTTTGAGATTTATTAATCGGAGTCCACATTGACAGCTAATGTCCTTTTTTGTGTTTTCATAGTCTAGTACCTAAACATACCTACTCAGTCACCAGAGTTAGTATCAGTCAAACTCAGGCAAGTAACCATATACACAATAATAAAATATTAGTAAATGTTTAAGTAACTTGATTAGCTAAAATTTTTCTGAACCTTCCCTTAGAAAGGTAAAGATCCAAAAGGAGCCTTAGCCATTTCGAACATGAGATTCACCCCAGGATACCTGAGGATATACCCTTTTTTTCCTAAGGTGTCACTTTTTACTGATGCTAGATGAAAGAGCGAAAACTCAACTTTCAATCTGCAGCTTCGATTGACGATCTGTCTCCGCTGTTGGAATCTACCTCGGCGATTAGAGCCAGGATAAGCTAACTTGCAAAGGATCGAACAAAGGGAGAGGGTGGTGGCGTGGTGGCTGCCCACAGTGGAGGAAGGTGGTTAGAGGCGGCTATAATTGTAATGGATCGGTGGACATCAAAGGAAATGATGATCGGAGGTCGCCGGGAGGAAGAACAATGGATGTCAGAGGTGGAGAAGGCCATGGTGGTGGTTATGGCAGCATGTGGGGTGGCTGTTCAGAGGAAGAAAATGGTAGTTTAGGGAGTTGGAAAAGGTAGAGGAAGAAAAATAGTGAAGTTTTACAGTGGTTGGCGGTGGTTTCAGCGAAGAACGAAGGTGGTTTGGGTAGTGGTGGTCGTCGTTAATGAAGGAGAGGGAGAGAGAGACTGCGTGAGGAGAGAGAGAGGTCTAATTATGGAAGAAGGAGATGACACACTTATTTATAAAGAAACTCGTTTGGCGGGTCGAGATTTAATCGGTACCGGGTGGAGTTAGCTTTTGGGCTCTTCATGAAAGTTGTAGGGTTTTTCGATACAAAACCATGAAAAGAAGAACAAAGTGATTTCAGTAGCGTATGAGGGAGATATTCGCGTTTTTCTATTGTTGGGTTAATCAGTTATGAAAATAGTTTTTCCCTAAAAAGGTTGGCTTTTAATGGATGATCAGGTAGGAACTAGCTTTCTAGTTCTTCACGAGAATTGTAAAGGGTTTCAATATAAGAAGAAAGAAATTAGAATTAACTGATTCTGAGCTCGTATGAGAAAGATATGATTTTTCTCGTAAATTAATGTGATTTAACAAAATGGGTTTTTGGAGTACAAATTCTTGGTTCCTCAAATTAGGGATGATAGGTCATGAATCAAAGTTCGAGACTAGAAATAAAGGTTATTAGGTTTTTCATAACGAAGAAACCAAGATGAGAATCACTTGATTTCAATATCATATGATAAAGTTAAGCTCAAAACACTAAAGGTATTCGAGCCGGACATAGAGGTTCTAATTTAACTAGATAGTTTTTCCAAGAAATGAGGTAAATGGGTCCGAATTAGAGTTGCGGCTCTTCAGGAGAAGTGTTTGATTTGCCGAACTGGTTCATTTGAGACTACTTGTGCTGGAATCAGACATCCTGAAGTGTATAAACGAACAACTGTGGACCTTTTTTCGATATAAAACATGTGTGCAAAAATAGACCCGATTTTTCCTCGTTTTATATGAACAATGATAATAGTCTAACTAGTTTATTATATAAGTACTAGATATAAGATCAGATAGTCAATTCTTGACTATGCGAGGTTCTTTATTTACTCTTCCTAATATTATATTATTATTTAATTTCAAATATAATTAAACCCGTAATAACTAATTATAAAAAGTAAAATTAGATAGATCACCCTATATCGGTTTGACTAATTTTAATACCAACCATGATAATTACGCAAGAAAATCTTTATGTTTAATGAAAAATATTGTATGAAAAAAACAGAAAATAAATATGAGGTACAAAGAGAGAAATAAAAAAGAATGTATGACGTCATGAGATCTTTCACAGACTACATAATTGCAGTTGGCACAGGGTTCAACGCTTCATTGACAAGCACCAACATTCTAGTAGTGAAAAACACCGCACACAGATAGAAAGAGCCAAGGAAATGGGTGGCGCTGGGATGATGAAGAAGAAAGCAGAGTTGATCTTCCTTCCCTCGCTCGGGATTGGCCATTTGGTGCCAGCTCTCGAATTTGCACAGCTACTAATCCACCGCCACAACCACCTTTCTGTCACAATCCTCTGCATTAAGTCCCCTCTCACTCCCTTCTCATCTTCTTTCATCAGATCAATCGTAGCCTCACAACCTCAAATCAAACTCATTGATCTCCCTGAAGTTGAACCCCCACCACAGGACCTACTCGAGTCCTCCCCAGAATTCTTTCTATGGACCATCATGGAGACCCTCAAACCCCATGTCAAAGCAACCTTGCAAAGTCTTTTGCCATCTTATGCCAACTCAGTTGTTGGGTTGTTCCTAGATTTCTTTTGTCTGTCAATGGTTGATGTGGGAACAGAACTGGGTCTCCCTTCATACATGTTCATGACATCAAATGTTGGATTCTTAAGTTTCATGCTTTCCCTTCTCAACCGTCCGATTGAGGATGTCTTCAATGATTCTGAACCTGGGTGGTTGGTTCCTGGTTTCCCAGATCAAGTTCCTCCAAGAGTTTTGCCTGATGCTGCTTTTAACAAAGATGGTGGATATCTTACATTTTACAAGCTTGCTCAGGGATTCAGAGACACCAAAGGGATCATTGTTAATTCCTTTTCAGAGTTGGAGCAGTGTGCTATTGATGCATTATCATCTGATAGCCAAAACCCTCCTATCTATACTGTTGGTCCTTTGATTGATCTCAAGTGTCAACCTAACCTGAATTTAGATCAAGCACATCATGACAGAATATTGAAATGGCTAGATGAGCAACCACCTTCTTCTGTTGTGCTTTTGTGCTTTGGGAGCATGGGAAACTTTGGTCCAGCACAAACAAGAGAAATAGCTCTAGGACTTCAGCATAGTGGAGTTAGGTTCTTGTGGGCTACACGCTCTCCACCAACCACTGACAATGCGGAGGGAACCTTACCAGAAGGGTTCTTAGAATGGATGGAGATTGAAGGTATGGGAATGCTATGTAGTTGGGTACCCCAGGCGGAGGTTCTAGCACATAGAGCTATTGGTGGATTTGTATCTCATTGTGGGTGGAACTCTGTTTTGGAAAGTTTGTGGTTTGGGGTACCAATATTGACATGGCCTATCTATGCAGAACAACAGCTGACAGCATTTATGATGGTGAAGGAATGGGGATTAGGAGTGGAGCTGAGATTAGACCATAGAGTGGGTAGTGAACCTGTAATGGCAGAGGAGCTAGAGGAAGGGCTGAAACGTTTGATGGACAAAGAAAATGCGGTGCACAAGAAGGTGCAAGAGATGAAAGAGGTGGCCAGAAAAGCTGTTCTTAGCGGGGGGTCTTCTTTCATTTCTATTGAAAAATTTGTTGATGATATGATTGCCAACAACTGATTACTATGGTTGTATTAGATAGACGGGGTTGCTCCTTTTATTAAAGTTCATGTTATGTAAAAGATTGTGTAAACCGTTATGTCCAGAAACATGAATGTCATTCTGCTGACAGAATGTTGATTGGATATATACGTGGGAAATTGCTTTCGTTCCAGTTTAACAAGAGAATATTCTCTCTTTTCTTTTCTGCCTTTCTCCCTGGAATCTGGATTGTTCATACGTTATAGTCTAGTTCACATATGAACTAAGGAAATAAAATCGGTTAGCCTCAATCAATTCAAATATTGTGACTATCAAAGATTATAAAATAACTAAAAAAACCTTCTAAAATGACCTTTTAACCAGTGTGCGTGTGTTTCCTTTGTTGCGAAGGTTAGCAGCACTTCCTATATTGTAAGATTTTAAAGCAAGAGGTACCAGTAGTTGAAACAAAAAAAAGGAAAATTAATGACAAGGGGAGGTAAAAGACGATTATCTCTTGCAAAGGATAGACTTATCGAGAAAAAGAAATTCTACCAATTTTGTATTACTACTGGATGATTGTGATGCGCCTAAACTTAAGTTAATTGATCATATGCCGTGAAACATGCGGAATTTCACTCATGAAAAAACTTCCAAAATGGGAAAAGTACACATATGACAAGCAACATGACATTGGAAATATTAGAAGCACCGAATGACATTTCATGTTTTCAAGTGTTCTACTTACTCTAATATAGTTTCTCTCCAAGACAACGGGAGAATGACAAGCTCATGGACAGACCCCAAAATACTGCCTCTACCTTCTTGGCCCTTTCTCTTTTCTCGTGTCACCATCATATCTTATTTTTGACGTTGATCGATAACTATCATTTTTATATGATCTATTTTGCTTCCTTTCATAATCATCCTTTGATCTCACTGCAGATTTATCTACATTGTGCTTACATGATCTCCTATCTTCCTTGTTACTATGAGGTGTTGGAAATTCCCAATTGAACTTTATGGATTTCCAAATAAAGCTCAAGAACCATTACGTCAGATTATCGAATAAAAGAAGTGTTATAGGATTACCTGGAGTTGACCGAAGGTTGCAGCGGAATGGTTTGTTAGTTTTGTGGTCTTCCTCAGCCAAATCACCGGATTCCTCAATAGGACTTGATATTTCTCCTTGATGGGGCAGAGAAAATTAGGTTTTTATTTGACGTCTTGGGGACCATGACCACTGGTTGATTATATACCTGTTAAGGTTCCCATTAAACCCTAACGAGTCAAATTCTGGTTTCTACTCATATAAGTCCATATTATTATTGTTGATAATCTAACGGGTTCACCAATATCAAATCACCTTAATTGAGCCCAATTTAATAGCCAATATAAATTCTATAAATAATATATCAGCCCATATTAATTATTAGAAATTAAAATTTCTAACAATCTCCCACTTGAACTTTATATTCAATTAAGTATTTATATTTACAAAATTCTTTAGGCGTGCAACTGTATGCTATTTACTTTTAGACTATCCTTAAACAATCTAGTCCATCTTATAATACAACAGGGAACCACTGCAGATTTCATCGTAGTTGGATTTGACTAGACCACAATGATCACCACAATTGTATGTACTTGATTACATAGATCAAATATGGATAAGTGACATGGAAATTACATGCAATGTGATCTTAGGCATGCCTATTTCCAACTGGTCCAAACTTTATTTTTTATAGAGATCATCACAATATAAATTTTGCATAAAATAAGCTAAATCAAAATAACAAACATCAACTGAAACATATTGAATAAATGGGACTCCCACTTAATTAAGATTCTGTCAGGAATTACACCCATATGAGCAATGTGCTCATGAAAACTTTAGGCACCAAACCCTTAGTAAGTGGATCAACTAGCATAAATTTAGTCCCTATGTGTTCTATAGAAATTTGTTTATTCTGAACTCTTTCCTTTACAACCAAAAACTTAATATCAATGAATTTTGACTTGGTTGTACTACCGTTGTTGTTGGAATAAATAACTGCTGAGTTATTATCACAATAGATCTTCAATGGTCTTTCAATGCCATCAACCACATGTAAATTAGTGATAAAATTTCACAGTCATATACCACAGTTGGATGCCTCAAAACAAGCAATAAACTTTGCAGCCATGGTTGAATAAGCTATAATAGTCTGTTTAACAGACTTCCAAGAGATAGCTCCTCCAACCAACATAAAAATATATCCTGATGTAGAGCATTTACTGTCTTGACATCCAGCGAAATCAAAGTCAGAGTACCCAATGATCTCCAAATTGTCTAACTTTTGAAAAGTGGGCATATATCCTTTTATTCTCTTCAAGTAGCGCATTACACACTTTACTGCCTTCCAATGTTGTATCCCGGGATTACTTAAGTATCTGCCCAAAACTCCCACTACAAATGCAATATCAGGACGAGTACAAACTTGGGCGTATATAAGACTTCCCACAGCTGAAGCATAGGGAATATTTTGCATCTCATTTATTTCAAGATCATTATTAGGACACTGTTTGAGGCTAAATTTGTCTCCCTTAGCTATCAGGGTATCTCTTGGTTTACAATATTTGATGCCGAATCTATCGAAAATTTTATCGATATAGCTCTCTTGTGATAACCTTAAGATACCAAGAGAACGATCTCTCAGTATTTTAATACCAATGCCATCCTCATGTTCTTGAAGAAACATAACATAATCATCTGGAATTACACTTCTTCTTTCTCTAGTGGATCTCCTCAATGGTATATCTTGAGGTTGTTGAGCTTACTCTATAGGTTCTTGAGGGAGAACCTCATTGTTGTTTTGTGTTGGGACAATGTTAGGAATAACTCCATTATTGTCCTCTATTACTGGAGTAGATACTGGAATAGTAATAGGCATGAGAACTTGGTCATGGTTAAAAACTGTTTCTTCCTCAAAGACAATATTCCTTATGTTCTCTTCCTTCCCAAACTCAACATCCTTAAGGAATCTCGTATTCCCCATCTCAAAAATTGATTTAGTAGTAGGATTGTAAAATTTATAGCCCCGAGAATGTTCAAGATAACCAACAAAATAACAACTAACAGTCTTTGATTCCAACTTGCTTTCATGTGGTTTATAAGGACGCGCCTCAGGTGGACAACCCCAAATGTGTAAATGTTTTAAACTTGGCTTTTTTCCAGTCCATAGCTCATAAGGAGTTTTTTTAATTGCTTTACTTGGCACCCTGTTTAGGATGTAAACTGCAGTCTTAAGCGCTTCTCCCTATAATGACTCTGGCAAAGAAGAATGACTAATCATACTTCTCACCATATCCTTAAGAGTCTTATTTCTACGTTCTGCAACATCATTCATGCTTGGTTTCCCAGGCATAGTATACTGAGGAATGATGCCACATTCCCGTAGGAAAAGCGCAAAAGGCCGTGGACATTGTTCACTTGATCCATCATATCTATCGTAATATTCACCTCCACGGTCAGATTTAATAGCCTTAATTTTCTTTCAAAGTTGAAGTTCAACCTCAGCTTTGAAAGTTTTGAAAATGTCTAGAGATTGAGACTTCTCATGAATTAAAAATAGGTAGCTGTACCTTGAATATTGATCTATGAATGTAATGAAATATTCTTGTCCATTCCATGATGCCGTAGGGAATGGTCCACAGATATCTGTGTGAATTAATTCTAAAATGTCTTTAGCCCTTTCAGCACCTAATTTTTTAGAGTTTGTTTATTTGCCCTTAATGCATGCAATGCATACCTCAAACTTTGATAAGTCTAAGGGTCCAAGAATCTCATCTGATATAAGCCCCTGAATTCTCTGTGGCCTAAACGCTTATGTCATAAGCGGCAGAGTGCTCATTTAATTTATGTTTTGTTCCTCATGAACTAATTTACAGTATTTCATTACAAGAGGCAATAACATCAAGTATATATAGATTATTAATCAAACAACCAGAACTAACAATATTTAAATTTTGATAGAGACTAAATTTATTATTTTCAAATGAACATGAAAAACCAAATCTGTCCAAATTAGAAATAGAACTTAAATTCTGCTTAAAAGACGGTACGACAAAAGTCTCAAATAAATCCAAATAAAATCCAGTTTTTAAATGTAATCTAAAAGTTCTAATAGCCTCCACCATAACTTTGTTGTCATCGCCCACATAGATAAACCTTTCGTTATCACTTGGCGGTCGATTCCAAAGGCAACCCTGCATGGATACGCTAATGTGAGTAGTAGCACCAGAATCTACCCACCAAGTATCATGAGGTACAAAAGCTAAATTAACTTCAGAATAAACAAAAGAGAGAAAATTACCTTTCTTTACACGCCAGGAGGCGTACTTGGAACACTCTTTCTTCATGTGTCCAGACTTCTTACAAAAGAAGCAATTAGGTGTTTTCTCATTCTTTTTAACTTTCTTTTATTGAGAAGTCACTCCTATAGCATCCTTATTGTTCTTTCTCTTTCTATTTTGAGAATTTAAGGCCAAATAAGCATTTTTAGTTTTGTCTCTTTGTTGCTTTTCCTCTTCTTGCACATAGTGAGAAATGAGTTCATTCAAGGTCCATTTATCCTTTTGAGTATTATAACTCACCTTGAACTATCCAATGTGTGCAGGAAGAGAAATCAAAACTAAGTGCATGAGCAAGTCATCAGATAGCTCTAACTTTAGTGCTTTCAGTTTTGATGCAAGATTAGACATTTCCATAATGTACTCCCTTATGTTTCCTGTTCCTTTGTATCTCATAGAGATCAGCTTGGCAAGCAAACTACTTGCATCAGCCTTCTCATTACTGGTGAAATATTTTTCAATAGCATTAAGGAAACCTTTGGCACTCTTGTCCTAAAAAATAGAGCCTCGAAAAACTTCTGGAATGGATCGCTTCATGATCATTAGACACATTCGATTTGAGCGTTCCCACTTTTTAACCTTATCCTCTTCCGGATTTTCTGGAGTTGGAGTGGGTTTCGTGTAACACCCTCTGTTAAACCTTAATAAATTCTAGAAAAATTCGTAATTTTTTTTTTTACTAAAGATATGATTGTTAAAAAGAAACTATCGGAATAAATTATATACATTATTGCTGAAATACCTCATAAATATTATTAAAACTTTATAAAGTAATTTTACATTCATCCAACGGAAATAAATATTAAACATTATAAGAAAGAGAGGAAACTCCATGGCCCAGAAGCAGTTACTTATTAACATTATTTAGTCATTGGACCACGGTATTCATACCGAGCTCCCTTTCTAGAACGTGCTATATTTACTGCCGATATTCTTCGATCCTTCCCTCTGAACCATCAATTTAAAACATGTGAAACAAAAACACGGAGAAAGGAGTGAGAAACAGAATATAATATTTCCGAATAAGACATAAGCAACAAAGGGTTTTCACAAACCAATACTTAATAATATCAATCACAATCACACACACAATCAATTATGAATGCATGAATGTTATGCAATATCTTCATCACAACTTACCTATATATGTGGGCCCTTAAATTTTAATTTGCACTGGGCCAACCAGGAGTTTACACTGTTCCATAAGTCCGGATAATAATAATATGAACAGCTCAACTGGCATGGAAACACTTAGAGACTAGTCAGATTGAGAAAGTTTTTATTGTGAAAGTACCCGACACTAGGGAGCTACCCCAGGTCCCCTGAAGCACCCTTTCACACCCTCTCATCCCAAGGCTCGTAATTAAGCCTCCTCTAATGTATCCTCGGTTTCTATAATCCGTCCCCAGACAATATTATTTCATTTCACTTTAATGATTCATGATGCATGAACTACTCGCGTATTGAGTTGGTTAAGGCTTTTAGAAACTCAATTATTAAATCCCTTAAAGGATTACAACATTATTTCAATAAACTGTACATTTTCTCTAAATTTCTGTCCCACAGAAATAAATTTGGTACAGTTTTCGAATCTCACTGAAATTGAGTTTCTAAGCCTTAAATATCTAAAAACTTTATCATATAAAACTTTACATAATCTTTCTCAAATTAAATCTTAACAAAATCAAATTTAGGAATCTCAATTATTTCCAAATATATTTAGTTATTAATTTGGAAAAAATAAAATAATTTTCTTTCAAAAAATTTTGTTTTATTAAAAGAGAATAATTATTAACCAAAAATACTTAAAATTACAAAATTTTTCTTTAACTCAAGATTTAATTAAATAAATTCTAATAAAATATTTTCTTTCTAAAATAAATACTAATTTTTTTATTCTAAATATTGAAAATAAAGTTAATAAAAATAATTTCTAAGAAGAATTAAAAGATAATAAAATTTAAAGAGTAAGGTAAGAAATTCTTACTGAATTTTAGCTTTCCGTCATGCTCGCTATATGCTCAAACTCCACATTACAATATCATCAATCAAAATTAAACAATATCAATCATAACTAAATATCATCAATCAATCAATCATAATCAAATCAATTAAATATCATTAATACATATCATAATACAAAATTTAATGATTATTAATATAGTCAATTTTAGTCCTTTTGGTCAATTCCTCGCATAGGTATATGTAAGTCCATATAATCCAGTCCTTGCATAGGTATAGTTCAGTCCATATGGGTCATAATGGTCCAAGTCCTTGCATAGGTATTGTCCAGTCCATATAGGTCATAATGGTCCAAGTCTTTGCATAGGTATGTTAGAGTTAGTTAAACCGGATATTTAATTTAAAATTTATTATAAATTTTAAGTTAAAAAGTTAATATTTTAAAATAATAATATTATCAGATTTAAAAGGAGTAGGGGACTCCTCCCATTATTCTTATGTCTTTTCATATTATACTCTTATCTCACTCCCCCTTACCTTGAGTCGTTACCAAAAAGAGATTTGCTTTGCGCCTCCGATTTCTAGAAATATTAATATCAATTTTATTTCAGTATAAGCATAAGACGAAGATTAAGATTACTACTTAAAACAGAAATGGTAAATTTTGAATAGTGAATAGTGAATAGTAAATAGTGAATCGTGAATAGTAACAGTAAATAGTAAAACGTGAATAGTAACAGTAAATAGTAAAACGTGAATAGTAACAGTAAATAGTAAATCGTGAATAGTAACAGTAAATAGTAACAGTAAATAGTAATTTACTATTTGAATAGTAATTTACTATTGAAATAGTAATTTACTATTGAAATAGTGTTTACTATGCAGAATAGTAACTTAAAATAATATTATTTTCAGTATAATAACAGATTTCTAAAAACGATATAAAAATAATCTAAAAAAATATAAAAGAGAAGTATTCTTACCTTAGGATTTTGGCAGAACCTTCTCTCCAAAAACTTTTCTTCTCTCTCTCACTTCCACCACTATCTCACTAGCACTACTGTATTAAGAAAACTTAATCTGAAATTGTGAATTCTAAAGAAGAAATCCTTCGGTATTTATAGGAAAAAATTTTACTATGCATTCCATTATTTTAATATAAAAGTACTATGCATTTTTGAATTTTTTATTCTAGGTTACTATGCATTCTTTGAAAAT
Organism: Clitoria ternatea; assembly: GCA_037962975.1. Taxonomy (NCBI): domain Eukaryota; kingdom Viridiplantae; phylum Streptophyta; class Magnoliopsida; order Fabales; family Fabaceae; genus Clitoria; species Clitoria ternatea. The sequence goes on along the minus strand of CM075669.1, from coordinate 270,381,171 downwards.
TTCGTACATGCACAGTGTTTTGCATAGTAACTGTCGGTAGAATTATTAAGCCAAATAGTAACCTTTCACTCGGTATATTTTAAATATTCAAAATGAGTCCTTTTTGAAATTTAGCGATATTATATCAGTCCTCACTAATTTTATAATAAGTAATATAAAGTTGAAATTTTAAAAATCTAAAATTTTCTGTTACTAAAAATTTATTGATACGTTTTTAATTTTTTTAACGATTGGAAAAAATCAAGATTTTTCTCAAACCGATAATTTTTAGATAAGTCTACTTGAAATGGTTTTTAGAAAATTTTCTTATAATTTAAATTCACTTTCTTATAAATATTTTTAATTTAAGTCACTTATATGAATTTAAAATTATTTAAAAAATATTATTTTTATTAAAAAATTCCAAAATTCCAAAAAATTCCAAAAAATCATAAATAATACGTAGATTAAAAAGTTCTAAAGAACCATAATTTAATTCCTTCAAAATTTTAATATAAAAATAAAAATAGGGGTGTTACAACTCTACTCCCCTTAGAAAATTTCGTCCTCGAAATTTACATTAATCAGTAAAACAAATGAGGATGAGACTCTTTCATCTCAGTTTCTAGTTCCCATGTAGCATCTTCTCCTCTCGTTTCACTCCAAATAACCTTTACAAGCGGAATTGTCTTGTCTCTTAATTGTTTTATTCTTCTGTCACTTATTCTAACAGGTGGTGCATCATATGTAAGATTATCTTTAACTTGTATGACATCAGGTTCAATAACATGTGTAGGATCAGATATATACTTTCGCAAGTTTGACACATGAAAAACATTATGGATATTAGAAAGAAAAGGTGGTAATGCTATTTGGTAGGCAAGGGGACTAACTTTATGAATTATTTGGTATGGACCGATAAATCTAGGGGTTAGTTTTCGAGATTTCATTGCCCGACCGACCCCAGTCATAGGTGTGACTTTCAAGAATACATGATCGCCTTCTTGAAATTCGAGCGGCTTTCTTCTTTTGTCATAGTAACTTTTCTGCCTGCTCTGTGTTGCCTTCATCTTTTCCTGAACTATTTTGATTTTATCCGTGGTTTGTTGTACCAACTCTGGTCCTAGCATCAAGTTTTCACCAGTCTCAAACCAACATAGCGGGGTCCTACATTTTCTTCCATATAATGCTTCAAAAGGTGCCATGCCAATGCTAGCATGGAAACTGTTGTTGTAGGTAAACTCCACATATGGTAAGAATTGATTCCAACTTCCTTTATGCTCTAACACACAAGCTCGTAACAAGTCCTCTAGAGATTGGATTGTTCTTTCTGATTGTCCATCTGTCTGAGGATGATATGCTGAACTCAGACGCAGTCTTGTTCCCAAAGCCTTGTGCAAGCTCTTCCAGAATTGTGATGTAAAACGAGGGTCCCGATCAGAAATGATACTTGAAGGAATTCCATGCAATCTCACAATCTCCTCGATGTATAATTTTGCCAGCTTCTCCATAGAGTAACGAATGTTGATGGGAATAAAGTGGGCAGATTTTGTTAGTCTATCAACTATTACCCATATTGAATCATGTCCTAATGGAGTTTGGGGTAAAGAAGTCACAAAATCCATGGTAATGCTATCCCATTTCCATTCTGGTATTTCCATTGATTGTAGCATTCCAGGGGGTTTTTGGTGTTCTACTTTAACCTTCTGGCAAATTAGACATGCAGCCACGTACTCTGCCACTTCTTTCTTCATTCCAGGCCACCAAAATAACTTCTTCAAATCTTGATACATTTTAGTAGCTCCGGGATGAATGCTCATATAACTTTTATGGCCTTCTTCCAGAATTGCTTTCCTCAACTCCTCTTGATTAGGGATACACACTCGATCCTTATACCTTAGCAATTGGTCACTTCTTACATTGAACTCGACTTCTTTTCCTTGTTTCAAGAGTTCTTTCTTCTCTTGCAGGAATTCATCCTCTCTTTGAGCCTCTAAAACTTGTCTCAGGAATTCACTTGTCACTTGCAACGCTCCTAATCTGTAGCTGTTAGCATTAACCTTTACTGCTAGGTTAAGATCTCTGAAGTTCTCTATCAATTCCAGCTCTTGAATCATCATCGTGGACGTATGTAGAGACTTTCGACTTAAAGCATCAGCTACTACGTTCGCTTTTCCAGGATGGTATTGCAACTCAAAGTCGTAGTCCTTTAAGAACTCCATCCATCTCCGTTGCCTCATGTTTAACTCCTTTTGGTCGAATAAATACTTGAGACTCTTATGATCGCTAAACACATCGAATGTTGCACCGTATAGATAATGCTTCCAAATCTTTAAGGCAAAAACTACAGCGGCTAACTCTAAGTCATGGGTAGGGTAGTTAATCTCATGTTGCCTTAATTGACGCGACGCATAGGCTACAACCTTCTTGTCTTGCATGAGTACACTTCCTAGTCCTTGTTTAGACGCATCACAGTAAACTTCAAAACTTTGATGTGGATCAGGGAGTACTAACACCGGCGCAGATGTAAGTCGATCTTTCAGCTCTTGGAAACTATTCTCGCATTGTGTCGTCCACACAAAAGGTTGTCCTTTCCGTGTTAACTTGGTCAATGGGTATCCTAGCTTTGAAAATCCTTCAATGAATCTCCTATAGTATCCAGCCAAGCCCAAGAAACTTCTAATCTCAGTGATCGTGGTTGGTCTCTCCCATTTTAAAACCGCCTCCACCTTGGAAGGGTCTACAGCTATTCCTCCTTGACTAATTACATGTCCTAAAAAGTTCACCTCTTCCAACCAGAATTCACACTTCGACAGCTTTGCATACAGTTGTTTCTTTTTCAGGATTTCCAACACGACCTTCAAATGTTCAACATGTTCTTCTCTGCTTTTAGAGTACACTAATATATCATCAATGAACACCACTACAAATTTATCTAGATATGGATGAAAAATCCTATTCATGTAATCCATGAATACGGCTGGTGCATTAGTTACACCAAAAGGCATTACTAGATATTCGTAATGGCCATAGCGTGTTCTAAAAGCAGTTTTCGATACATCTTCTTTCTTCACCCTTATTTGATGGTATCCAGACCTCAAATCAATTTTGGAGAACACCGTGGCACCACGCAGCTGATCCATCAAGTCGTCAATCTTTGGCAGAGGGTATCTGTTCTTGATCGTGACCTTGTTCAGTTGTCGATAATCTACACACAACCTCATGCTACCATCCTTCTTCTTAACCAACAACACTGGTGCACCCCAGGGGGATACACTGGGTCGTATAAACTGCTTCTCTATCATCTCTTCAAGTTGTTTCTTCAACTCTGCTAATTCTAGAGGTGACATTCGGTATGGTGCAATTGAAATGGGTCCAACTCCAGGTACTAGATCAATGGAAAATTCCACATCTCTTTCTGGGGGTAAACCAGGGATATCTTCAGGAAAAACGTCAGGAAATTCACACACAACCGGCAGATTTTTGATTTTTGATTCTTGCTCTCCTTTCGTTGAAAGCAATAGCATGAATCCTTGAGCCCCTCCTTTTAAAGAGGCACTCACTTGGTTGGCGGTTAGAAATCTCGAATCCTCAGGATTCAAATTCACTGGTTCTTTAAACATTATGGTTTTATTATGACAATCTATTAGAACATGATTGTCAGACAACCAATCTAGCCCAATAATGACTTCTAAGCCAGAAAGGGGTAAACAGAAAAGATTAGCCTTAAAGTCCCTACCATCTATGACAATAGGGCATTTCCAACAAGCTTTAGAAGTGACAATGGGATTGTTTCCAGGAGTATGTACAGATAAGTCAAATGGAAGTTCTATCACAGGTAATTTTAGTTTTTCTACACAGTCATTGGCAATAAAGGAATGTGATGCACCCGAGTCATACATAACAGTTAAAGAAATCTTATTAATGATACACTTACCTTCTACCATGGAATCAGCATGAGATGCTTCTTCTCCAGTGATTGCAAAAACCTTTCCTTTTGCTTTCGGCCTTCCGACTGCACTGTGCGCGCCTCCTTGAGTATTTATGCTTGTACTTGCACCTTCAGGGTTTTCTCTCTTCATCTCTGGGCAATCCTTGATGTGATGACCTGGTTTGTTACACTTAAAGCAAACATAAGTGTTTTTAGGACAATCCCTTTTCAAATGGGGTCCTCCACAGATAAAACATTTAAAATTTGGTGCAGATGTTGGGTAATAGCTTCCAGTTGAAGCTTGGGGTCTGTTAGGAACAGATGCTGTTCCAAACCGGCGAAATGGTGCTTGGTAAGGCTTATTCCTTCTGAAATCTCTTCTTTGGTGATGGTGAGGTCCTCCACTTCTTATTTCTCCTGCCTTGTGAATGGGCTCACGACTTTTGGTCATTCTATCCTTATGGTCTTCTTCAAAGATCCTGCAGCGATTTACCAATACAGAAAATTCACGGATTTCCTGCATTCGTATAGCTTCCTTAATTTCTGGCCGCAGTCCATTTACAAACTTTGCACACCGATCTCTTTCATTAGTAGCATCATTATAATGAGAATGAAAACGAGATAGCTCTTCAAACCTGGATGCGTACTCTCCAACGGTCATATTTCCTTGGGTCAGCGACAGGAATTCGAATTGTCTTTTCTCTTTAACATCAGCTGGAAAGTATTTTTCCAGAAACATATCCTTGAAATAGTCCCAAGTGATCTCCACGTCGTTGACTTCGAATTGTTTACGCATGCTATCCCACCAATGTTCGGCATCCTCAGATAAGGCATAAGTAGCGAAGACTACCTTATCAGCTTCATTACATTGCAATGCTCGAAAGATCTTCTCTATCTCTCGAATCCAGATTTGTGCTCCATCAGGGTTATATCCTCCCTTGAAACGAGGTGGATTGCGCTTTTCGAATAGGTCCAGTCTTCTCAAGGCATCATTACCTTGACCTTCACGTGCTCCCATTGCATTGATTAAGCGTTCTACAACTCCAGCAAGATCGTTTCCAGCCATTAGTTTCCTGTTTCACAGTAACTGAGATTTGTCACATCAATCACAGTTACTACCAAGTCAGATATTCTACCTATACAGAGTTTACAGACAAAGCAAGATAGACCTTTTCCCCAGGCCTATTGGATTAACTGCTCTGATACCACTTTGTAACACCCTCTGTTAAACCTTAATAAATTCTAGAAAAATTCGTAATTTTTTTTTTTACTAAAGATATGATTGTTAAAAAGAAACTATCGGAATAAATTATATACATTATTGCTGAAATACCTCATAAATATTATTAAAACTTTATAAAGTAATTTTACATTCATCCAACGGAAATAAATATTAAACATTATAAGAAAGAGAGGAAACTCCATGGCCCAGAAGCAGTTACTTATTAACATTATTTAGTCATTGGACCACGGTATTCATACCGAGCTCCCTTTCTAGAACGTGCTATATTTACTGCCGATATTCTTCGATCCTTCCCTCTGAACCATCAATTTAAAACATGTGAAACAAAAACACGGAGAAAGGAGTGAGAAACAGAATATAATATTTCCGAATAAGACATAAGCAACAAAGGGTTTTCACAAACCAATACTTAATAATATCAATCACAATCACACACACAATCAATTATGAATGCATGAATGTTATGCAATATCTTCATCACAACTTACCTATATATGTGGGCCCTTAAATTTTAATTTGCACTGGGCCAACCAGGAGTTTACACTGTTCCATAAGTCCGGATAATAATAATATGAACAGCTCAACTGGCATGGAAACACTTAGAGACTAGTCAGATTGAGAAAGTTTTTATTGTGAAAGTACCCGACACTAGGGAGCTACCCCAGGTCCCCTGAAGCACCCTTTCACACCCTCTCATCCCAAGGCTCGTAATTAAGCCTCCTCTAATGTATCCTCGGTTTCTATAATCCGTCCCCAGACAATATTATTTCATTTCACTTTAATGATTCATGATGCATGAACTACTCGCGTATTGAGTTGGTTAAGGCTTTTAGAAACTCAATTATTAAATCCCTTAAAGGATTACAACATTATTTCAATAAACTGTACATTTTCTCTAAATTTCTGTCCCACAGAAATAAATTTGGTACAGTTTTCGAATCTCACTGAAATTGAGTTTCTAAGCCTTAAATATCTAAAAACTTTATCATATAAAACTTTACATAATCTTTCTCAAATTAAATCTTAACAAAATCAAATTTAGGAATCTCAATTATTTCCAAATATATTTAGTTATTAATTTGGAAAAAATAAAATAATTTTCTTTCAAAAAATTTTGTTTTATTAAAAGAGAATAATTATTAACCAAAAATACTTAAAATTACAAAATTTTTCTTTAACTCAAGATTTAATTAAATAAATTCTAATAAAATATTTTCTTTCTAAAATAAATACTAATTTTTTTATTCTAAATATTGAAAATAAAGTTAATAAAAATAATTTCTAAGAAGAATTAAAAGATAATAAAATTTAAAGAGTAAGGTAAGAAATTCTTACTGAATTTTAGCTTTCCGTCATGCTCGCTATATGCTCAAACTCCACATTACAATATCATCAATCAAAATTAAACAATATCAATCATAACTAAATATCATCAATCAATCAATCATAATCAAATCAATTAAATATCATTAATACATATCATAATACAAAATTTAATGATTATTAATATAGTCAATTTTAGTCCTTTTGGTCAATTCCTCGCATAGGTATATGTAAGTCCATATAATCCAGTCCTTGCATAGGTATAGTTCAGTCCATATGGGTCATAATGGTCCAAGTCCTTGCATAGGTATTGTCCAGTCCATATAGGTCATAATGGTCCAAGTCTTTGCATAGGTATGTTAGAGTTAGTTAAACCGGATATTTAATTTAAAATTTATTATAAATTTTAAGTTAAAAAGTTAATATTTTAAAATAATAATATTATCAGATTTAAAAGGAGTAGGGGACTCCTCCCATTATTCTTATGTCTTTTCATATTATACTCTTATCTCACTCCCCCTTACCTTGAGTCGTTACCAAAAAGAGATTTGCTTTGCGCCTCCGATTTCTAGAAATATTAATATCAATTTTATTTCAGTATAAGCATAAGACGAAGATTAAGATTACTACTTAAAACAGAAATGGTAAATTTTGAATAGTGAATAGTGAATAGTAAATAGTGAATCGTGAATAGTAACAGTAAATAGTAAAACGTGAATAGTAACAGTAAATAGTAAAACGTGAATAGTAACAGTAAATAGTAAATCGTGAATAGTAACAGTAAATAGTAACAGTAAATAGTAATTTACTATTTGAATAGTAATTTACTATTGAAATAGTAATTTACTATTGAAATAGTGTTTACTATGCAGAATAGTAACTTAAAATAATATTATTTTCAGTATAATAACAGATTTCTAAAAACGATATAAAAATAATCTAAAAAAATATAAAAGAGAAGTATTCTTACCTTAGGATTTTGGCAGAACCTTCTCTCCAAAAACTTTTCTTCTCTCTCTCACTTCCACCACTATCTCACTAGCACTACTGTATTAAGAAAACTTAATCTGAAATTGTGAATTCTAAAGAAGAAATCCTTCGGTATTTATAGGAAAAAATTTTACTATGCATTCCATTATTTTAATATAAAAGTACTATGCATTTTTGAATTTTTTATTCTAGGTTACTATGCATTCTTTGAAATTTTCGTACATGCACAGTGTTTTGCATAGTAACTGTCGGTAGAATTATTAAGCCAAATAGTAACCTTTCACTCGGTATATTTTAAATATTCAAAATGAGTCCTTTTTGAAATTTAGCGATATTATATCAGTCCTCACTAATTTTATAATAAGTAATATAAAGTTGAAATTTTAAAAATCTAAAATTTTCTGTTACTAAAAATTTATTGATACGTTTTTAATTTTTTTAACGATTGGAAAAAATCAAGATTTTTCTCAAACCGATAATTTTTAGATAAGTCTACTTGAAATGGTTTTTAGAAAATTTTCTTATAATTTAAATTCACTTTCTTATAAATATTTTTAATTTAAGTCACTTATATGAATTTAAAATTATTTAAAAAATATTATTTTTATTAAAAAATTCCAAAATTCCAAAAAATTCCAAAAAATCATAAATAATACGTAGATTAAAAAGTTCTAAAGAACCATAATTTAATTCCTTCAAAATTTTAATATAAAAATAAAAATAGGGGTGTTACATTTCGCGACCCGAAATGCCAGATCAAGATCCATGCAGCCAAGAATTATCCCAACTGCTTCCTTTCAGACCTTGAAGTTTGTCCCATTAAGCAGAGGTATACAATTAATTTGAGCAGAAAAGTTAATAGCACTAGCAACAGCAATTGAAAAAAATAATATATAGATATGTTTAAAATAAGTAATAGATAAATAAAATATGCAAATAATTCTCATGATAGACCCATTACAAGATACCAAGCACAACATTAATTTTTAGTCTTTGGACTAACAAATCAATTTGTAAGTGGTACCTTTAATGTAAAGATCAAATATTGATAATTGATTCTGTCAAATAATAGTCTTTCTTTGGACCGACTGTTACTCACATGATTTTAACTTTATTATTATCACATATTTATCATTAGAGGCATATGTTATTATTTGGCCAGATTGCATCTTCCTTTGGGATGAGTACAAAATGCATAAATAATCTCATGCAAACATCTATTGTAATTTTGATTAAATTAATTCCTATAATAGGGATTGCTTTGGCAATAAATATTATATCAATTAATCTAATTAAAAAAATTACCAGTGTTGCCCTTCCTTATATTAGGTGGTTATTATAAATTACTAAAAGACCACTAGAGTTCAGGCTCCACCCATGATGTTGACCACAATGATAGGAAGTCTATCAGGTGTGGGCATCATGAGGAAGTCACACTCTAGCTGAGACTCTCACAATCTTAGGCAGAGACGAATGCCCCAAATGATACCACTACATAACCCCCCTAAACTTAAGGTTTATTCAGACCCGTGGGTGGAGGGTCCCACTCGAAGTATGTGAAAGGACATAAATTAATCATTAATTAGGATCTATTATCTGCCTGAATTTTTATTCAAATTAAAATAAAACGATCAGATCAAAAATTACCATATATATATAACCTCATTTAATATATATATATATATATATTTCAACAATATTTCAAAAAAAACATTTAATATATATATATGGCAATAGAAACGTAATTAATATATATAATTAAAAAAAAGGCACGCTGGCTCTAGTCACAATACAATTGATCTGTCCTGAACCGGGGTCAAGAGTTCCGGTGTCGGGTCAATCACAAATAGTAGGAAGATTACGTCTCTGAAGACCGGTTATATGAGTATCTGGTTTGTATATCCGATGTCTCTGTATGAGAAGAGAGCGGATTGGGCGTCCTGGAGGTCCTTCACACCGGCCTAACGCGTTGATGTGGGCGAAAGGTGGTGTCACCTGCGAAAATTCTCTGATGCTCAAGTCAGTGATAATATTCCAAGTCAGGAATGTATTCAGAGAGTAATTGTAAGTTGATAGAGTCAAAGATCCTTCCCTTCATTGATGAAGAGAGTTCATATACCTGATTAGCTCAAAATACGAGGACATGTTAGTGGGGAACCACTAACCTCCAATAACATTATATATTATTATTTTATTATGCACTTGCCAGCATGATTGGGTCAAATGGCTATTTTATATTGAGCGTAGGGAGTATAGGCTGGAATTAAGGGACAAATTGACCATTCCCGTGAGCAGATTTTGGCTCGTAGTGCAGGGAATTATTGATCGGTCCTTGTAGCGATGCCTTTTGTCTTCTGTATAGTGACGTGTGTGTTATCTGGTGTCATGGTGTTATCCTGGACAACCGGTATAGGGAGAACGCCTGATACGGAATTAGAGTCCGGATGTATACCGATGACACCGGTTGCACGTTGGCGAATTGACAAAGACATTGAAATATGTCTTGTAGATCGGATACCGGTATTGAGACCGGATCATATATCCCCTAGCTTGTGTGAGGGACTGTGTAGTTGTTCACATAAGCTATCTGACCTGCGAAAGGTCTAGATGCCGGTATGCATATGCGGGAAATGTTTTCTTACACATGTATTATCTGATCATGAAGAACAGTTCTTTAAATGAATCCGATGTCTTGACGTTGTTATAACGGATTCAGACAAAGATTCATTGTGTGAGAATTTCAAAAGTTCTTTGAAACTGATGACTCTTGAAATTCGAGTAACGGCTGTAAAGCATGAATTGCGTCGCATGATTAGGCATTAAATACCTTTAGTCACTGTGCAAGCAATTATTGCGTCTGAGGCGTATATTTCAGTAACCGTCGCTTAGGCCTTAATGGGCTTACAACTTCTGGGCCCAATGGAAAGGCCTTTTGGCAAATTGACGTTGTTTTGGTGCCCATAAATTTGAAACGACTGTGTTGTTTGACTTGTAAACTGACGCGTTTAGTCGTGGACGACACAACCTTAAGAGTTGGTAACTTGAACCTCTTCGATTCTTATAAAAGAAGCACTTAGTGGGTTCTAGGAACCACGTACTTCTGATTCCTTAACAAAACTCTGTAGAAATTTTGTAAGGACGTTTGCCGCTTGTTTTGCGAAGCTTTCTCAGTCTTCATCTTCCTTATCGTCTGAGGTAACCATTTTCTTCCCTCTGTTATTTCCGTCTTCTTTCGCTCTGCTATTTTTGCTTGAAAAGAATGTATCTTAAGAGGGGGAGATTAACTTCTCGCAACCTTAATTATCGTGGGGGAAGAATCATTGTGATTCTTCCGAGGGCTGAGTCACGTCGCTCAGAAAGGGGATCTTACTCATAGTGGAGAGTGACTTTTCCCTTCTCAGAGTCGTCCTCTGATTGTAGTCGCTCTTCGAAAAGTGAGATGAGTAATGATTGTTACCCTTCTGATGATGTGACTTTTTATCATAGAGCAGAGATTTTTGTCCACGCGACACAAACGATGACTGGAGAAGGAACCTCTGGAGATCAAACTGTTCTGAAAATAGCAGAAGGTCTGTACATCGTAGTTGTCTCTCGGCTAGACTGGGAAGAACTCCAGGCTAAGTGGCCCTTCTGCTGGGTAGCTGATGAGTTTAAAAACTTAGCTTCCCATCACGCGAATGGGGACAGAGCTCGGATTCAGCCAAGGTTTAGAGTTTATGTAGAGCAGGAAATGAAAAAATGGTTCAGGGTATTTGCACCGCTCTCTACAGAACGGATATGCCACATTGTCCCAGATAAACATTCAGTATATATGCACGATTTTGTATTTCATCACCTCGGAGTTCGTTTCCCTTTATCTGAGTTCCAGATGGGTGTATTAAGGTTCTTAAGTTGCGCACCTTCTCAACTTCATCCCAATGGATAGGGATTAATCCGTTCTCTGGAAGTATTGGGTGACTACTTCAATTTCACACCCACCGTGGCGATGCTGTTCTACTACACTCAGGTAGTTTGGAGGGCTAACAAGCAAGGCGGTGTAGGTCTAGTCACACTCTGGACTCTATGTTCCTTTGTGAACTTCGAATCCTACACTGATTCGGCTAAAGTTGACGGGAAGTCATTTAAGTCTTTCTTTACCCGGATATCAATTAAAAAGAATAAGCCCGTCTTCTAGAAGAACGAAGAGGGTCTTAATAAATTTCCTCTGAGCTGGACTCATGAGCACTTTCTTCTGAACTCTTCAGCATACTACACTCATCAGTCCAAGCTGTCTACTGAAACGGTGACAGTGTTATTCGCCCTTGAAGCATATTCTACACGCTTTAAAGCATTTTTGTGTAGACATCTTTTAAGTAGTTCAAGCGAAGTCCAGGACGAATATCTACGTAATTCCTGTTTTATTCTTTTTTTCCTCCTTTGTTGATTGTATTGAGCATTTCTTTGTTGCTAATACGTTTTATTTATACATGCATGTGAAATAGAACAAAAATCTCCAGACATGGACAAGTTGAAATCCTTGAAAGTGGGAGGTAAATCCGTAGCTGGTGAGAATAAAATTCAACCTAAGAAGGATTCTGTGAAGGGTTGCTCTGAGTTGATCATTCTGACCTCAGATGTCGAAGGGGAAATTCCGCTGGTGGAGGGTGATTCGACTGGTGTTGGTGCAATTATGAGTCAACCCAAAATAACAGAGAGGAGGAGAAAGATCAAGAATGACCCTTCAGGAAGATCAACGAAGAAACATAAACCTTCAAGGAGTCCAGGAAGAGCGAGGGCCTCCAAAGGTAAAGCTGTAGAGAGCTCGGATGCAGCTAAAGTTTCTTCCGGACTCCACAAGGGTATTCTTTCCGGGGTCTTTGGGTCAAATTCGATCTCTTACCCAGCTGCTTCATTCCTTACTCCCTTCCTCTCATACCGGGGGACAACTCCAGCGATCCTTCCTCAGCCACTATACGAACTCCGACCCACGCTTAAATCTAAAGAAATCAAAGAGGCGTGTGAGGCTGGAAAATGACAGTTAGCAGAACTTACTGGGATGCTTAACTCGCTCAGCCTGTTAGCTGATGATGCTGATAAGGTTGATGAGCTGAGTGATAAAGTAGAACAGCTCAACCTCTCGGTAGAGAAGGATAAAGCTGCCCTAAAATTAGCTGAAGATCGCCTCACCAAGTCTAAAGAGTTCAGAGATTTTATGAACAAGGAAAATCTCAAGCTCAAAACCATGCTTAAAGACTTGGAGGGTAAACTGGCAGAGAAGGAGGAGATGCTTGGTAAATCTCAAGATGAACTCCGTAGTAGTCAAGCTAAACAAGCTGATCTTGAAGATAAAAGCAAAGCTGCTGCGGAGGATTATTTTAAACAAGCAGAGGAATGGTCCCAAAAGGAGAAGAAGTTCCTCCTTGAGATTGAGAGACTAAAGGCTAGGAGTACGGAACCTCAGGGATCGGGTGGAGAACTTCTGAGGTTGTGGGAAGAGTTAGCTGTGGCTAAAGCTGAGGCGCAGGAAGCTATTGATATATGCACCAAGCAATTAAAGAATCCTTCAGCCTAGCTATACGCCAAGTTTTCTACCGTAACCCCACTGTGCCGCTTAACCTCTATGGTATGGATCCGTTCTATGAATTCCATGGAGGGAGGTTAGTCGTAGTGGTTGATGGTCGACATGAAGATCCTCCGGAGTCCTTATACGGTTTGCCCCCTCTTCCCAAGGGTCAAAATATGGGCCTGGATTTCGTTATTCCTATGCCTGAGGTTGCCTCATCTACAGGAGGTGCGAAGGCTCCGGAAGAGAAGATTCCAGAGGAAATCCCAAAGGAAGGGACACAAGAACTTGGAGAAGGGGAAGGACAGAAAGAGACTGAAGAGCAAGTTCCCCCTCCGTAGTTCTGTTATTTTTTATATGTAAAGTTGTGTTTCGGGATCAACTCCAGTATTACATGTAATCTTGGTTTTCATGAATGAATAAAATTCCCTTCAGAAATTTGTCTTCAATACTTCATGAAAAATAGTATGACTTAGATGTAAATATCATTTCAGTAATTGATAATCCGCTCTGTAGGGCTAACATTGAGGTTGGATTGAAATAATCACCTCAAAAAATTGGATAATTTTAGAACGGAAAGATACATACATGAATACTGTCCCCAAGTACAGGTGTGTTAAGGAATAGGTACCTGTCATAAGGCATCATCCTTAATTCTTTTGGGGAGAAAAGGAGTCAATCCGTTGTTCACAGAAGCGGTGTCTTAGGACAGATGACTAGCATTAATTTGCGTTATTCTCACGGGACGGTTCACAGAGTCGACCCGTTGTTCAATGTGAGAATATTGTTCCGAGCTTAGGGAACTGCAAAGATACATAAAGATGATGGTTGGGTCTTCCATCATAAGGGTGGTGATGGGAATTTGTGTATGTTAGGAGTCACATCATTATATCACAGAATAGGTGATAGAGAACGTCCGTCCTGGGGAAATATATCTCAATCGTAAGAGTACGGGTTGAGCCTTCAAAATCTTCCATCACAAGGATGATGATGGGAATTGTCCACGCCAGGAGTTACATCGTCAAATCACAGACCAGGTGATTGAGATCATCTGTCCTGGGGAAGTACACCACACCAGGAGTTACATCGTCAAATCACAGAATAAGTGATTGAGATCATCCATCCTGGGGAAATACACCACACCAGGAGTTACATCATCAAATCACAGAATAAGTGATTGAGATCATCAGTCTTGGGGAAGTACACCACACCAGGAGTTACATCATCAAATCACAGAATAAGTGATTGAGATCATCCGTCCTGGGGAAGTACACCACACCAGGAGTTACATTGTCAAATCACAGAATAAGTGATTGAGATCATCCGTCCTGGGGAAATACACCACACCAGGAGTTACATCGTCAAATCACAGAATAAGTGATTGAGATCATCCGTCCTGGGGAAGTACACCACACCAGGAGTTACATCGTCAAATCACAGAATAAGTGATTGAGATCATCCGTCCTGGGAAGTACGTTTTAATCATCAGGGTACAGACTGAGTTTTTAATTTTGTGTTCAAATCCGGTATTGAGACAGGGTCATCACTCTATTTGTCCCCTAGCTTGTGTGAGGGACTAGTAAAGTGGCTCATATAAGCTACGTCATCTGTAATGAGTCTGGATGCCGGATGATATATGTCGTTTACAAAAGACATTACGTTGTCACGTAAATATCCATTCTTGGAACGAAGGTTCCGTTGTCGTAGCGCTCCTTAGGATGGATTCTTACAAATATTTTTTTGTGTGGGAATCCCAGAAGTTATTGAAACTTACAACCCTTGGTATTCGAGTAACAGTTGCAACGTTTCTAATGATTGGACATTTAATGCCTTTAATCACGTGGGCGAGCCATTATTGCTTTAAATGCGCATGTCTTTATAACCGTCACTCAGGAGCTTTATGGGCCTGAAATTTAAATTATGAGGCCCATTTGAGAGGCCTTTTGACGAATCGACGTTGATTTCGCGCCTCAGGGTTTGAAATGACAGCCTTGTATTTACCAAAAAAGTGCCGTTTGGTGGTAAACGACATAACCTTCGACCCGTAATTGAGTCTGTTGACTTCTTATAAAAGGAAAACTTAGTGAATTCAGAGATCACTTAGTCTTGCTTCCCTGATGAAACTCTGTAAAAATTTCGAGAAGACATTCTTGTTTGCTTGTGTGAGATTTGATTCACCATCTTTCTTCATTCCTAGGTAACCTTTCCTTCGTCTTCTCATATTTTCTTCTAGTTTTTCTAAATGTCTGGGAGAGGTTTTGGTGGCTCGAGCCACGTTGGCCCTAGGGGAAGAGGAGGAAGAGCCTTGTCTTGAACTTCCTCAAGTCGTGGTGGGAGGATCCCTGTGATCTTCCAGTCAAATCCACTTCATTTAGAGAGGGAGGCGTCGCCTGATGATGCATGATTTAGCCTTAATTCCTTGCTTTAAATGTGTATAATTTGCCATTGCTAATTGTGTAATATTATGCATTTTAACATATTTTCATAATTCAAGCTTTATTTAATATTAAATGAATTAGGCAATAATCTTTAAATGGAAATAATAAATCTTACTTGATTTCCCTTATATTGTAGTGAACAATTGAGGTTGCAATTGGGAAATCATAAAATTGAGCATCAGGTCTGACGCGTAGCGCTGGTACCACGCGTAGCGTGGAAGCAAATTAGCAACACCCACGCGCAGCGTCAAGCCCACGCGTAGCGTCAACAGTGACGAGGATCCCATTAACAGGCTGTATGCAACTTCAGAAGTGGGGGATTTATTTATATTAAAGCACTTATTGGCCAATCCATTACAGACATACGACACTATCTCAGTGGGGAACATGCAGCATAAGTGTCCAAGCATTATTGAAGAATTATTGGATGAAATAATGTATTCTGAGTCAGAAACCCTCACGCGTAGCCTTAAAACTACGCGTAGCGTGGAAGCAGATTCGCAACGCTGACGCGTAGCGTCCTGCTGACGACCATTGCCAAAGGCTTCAAACACACCTCAATTCACGTTTCTCTCTTTTCTCTCTTTGTTTCTATAAGCATCAGAGGAAGGCACAAAGCCTCCTCCTCTCTTCTTCCCCCTCTTTGCTCCATTCCGGGTTAGTTTCTTTTCTTTGTAGTTATTATGGAGGGCTAAAACCCTAGATTGATTTTCTTGGAGAATATTGTAATGTAATTTTGAGGTCATTATCTTTAATATAGTATGCTTTTATTATTGTTATTTCTTCATAATCTTACTCTGCTTATTTAATTCCATTCTGTTTAATTAAATTTGTATGCTTAATCGGTTTAATTATTCAAATGGAATAAAATAAGGTTTTAAATTAGAATGGATTAAGGAAATATGCATGCTTAATGAATATTTTCATAATCACTTTTAATAATTATGGTTTGCTTAATTCCATAATATGAGAATAGATTATGTATGTAGGCGATGTTTTTACATATGCTCAATAATTCCTAGATTTCACGATCTTGACTCCTTTTGCTTAATTAGGATGCTTGATTAAAATATTCATTTTTTAAAATGAAAGTAAAGGAATTATGAATTGAAAAAGACGCTTAGTTGATTAATTCAAATTGAGCTAAGAAATTAACATTAATAAGTATACAAATTATTTTTAGTGAACCAAGGATAAATTTAATTACAATACTCCAAGAAAATCAATCGTTCGTTATTTACTTGTTCTACACTCATTTTGTATTTTATATTCTGTTTTAAATTTCTGTAACACTTAAACAAAACCCCCCATTGTATGTTTGTTGAACTTTTATCTGTAAGAAATAAATTTTGTTTGTTAAATTTTAGTTTGTTAAAATTAGTTTAAGACTTGATATTTCCTAAATTTTTGTGTTGATCCTTGAGAGAACGACCTAGGTTGACACCCTAGTACTACATTAATTAATTTTAATGTACTAATTTGACGGGGCCACGACAGCCGACGTCAAATTTTGGCGCTGTTGCCGGGGATCAACGATCTTTAGGAAAAACTTTTGTTTTAAATTAATTTTTTTTTTAAATTGAAAAAATTTTAAAAAATTTTTTCTTTTGTTTGTTTGTTTGTTTATTTTATTTCTTTTGCATGATTTAGGATTCTTATGATTTATTGCTCATCATGATCAAATATCTTGTTGTATGCTATGTATGACTAGAAGAACTCTTGAGCATTTATATTCATTTGATCCTGAAATTGAAAGAACTTTTCATAGGTTAATTAGAGAAGCTAGATTTAATAATAACTTTGTTGATATTGATAGTGATAGTATTTTTTCTGAATCTGTTGAAAGTACTACTGCTAGTTTTTCTGATATGGCTGAACCTCATGAGAGAACTCTTAGAGAACTAGCTGCTCCTGAATTCACTTATGAAAGTTTGTGTATTCAATATCCTGATGAGGATGTCCCTTTTATTCTTAAGACCAGACTTATACACTTGTTGCCTAAGTTTCATGGTCTTGCGGGTGAAGATCCGCACAAACACCTCAAAGAATTCCACATTGTGTGTTCCACAATGAAACCCCAAAACGTTCAAGAAGACCATGTCTATCTTAAAGCGTTTCCTCATTCTTTAGAGGGTGTTGCTAAGGATTGGTTGTACTACCTTGCTCCAAGATCAATCACAAGTTGGAATGACTTAAAGAAAATGTTCTTGGAAAAATTCTTCCCTGCCTCTAGAACAACTGCAATCTGTAAAGACATATCTGGCATTAGGCAACTCTCTGGAGAAAGTCTTTATGAGTATTGGGAGAGATTCAAGAAACTCTGTGCAAGTTGCCCTCACCACCAAATTTCTGAACAACTTTTTCTTCAGTACTTCTATGAAGGTCTGCACCACGTTGATCGTAACATGATTGATGCGGCAAGTGGAGGAGCTCTAGGAGATATGACTGCTACTGAAGCAAGAAACCTGATTGAGAAGATGGCATCTAACTCTCAACAATTTGGTGTGAGAAATGATTCTTTCAAACCCATGTTTGATTCCAATTCTAGTTCATCTGGAATTAAATTGGAGAGCAAACTTGATGCTCTCACCACTCTGGTCACACAATTGGCAGTAAATCAAAAATCTATGACTGCTAAAGTATGTGGCATCTGCTCTTCACAAGAGCACCCCACTGATTGTTGTCCTTCTCTACAAGAAAAGGATAATAATAGTCCCCAAGCTTATGCAGCTAACATCTACCATGATAGACCTCCACCACCACAAAACAACCATGACCTTTCCACCAATAGATACAATCCAGGTTGGAGGAACCATCCAAATTTGAGATGGGGAAACCAACAACAAAATTCCCAACTCCCATTTCAAAACAATGCACCAAGCTTCTAAAGAACTACACCTCAACCATCCACAAGTGGCCCTTCTTTGGAGGATCTGGTGAAACAAATGGCTGCACAGAACTTAGAGTATCAACAGAGGAATGATGCTACTATCCAGAGTTTAAGCAACCAAATTGGGCAATTGGCTTCATCATTAAGCCAGTTACAATCTCAAAACTCTGACAAATTACCATCTCAACCAGCTGCAAATCCAAGAAATGTGAGTGCAATTCAGTTAAGATCAGGTAAAAACCTTGAAGTACCCATACCCAAGGAACCTGAAAAACAAACAACTGAGCCTGAAACAGTTGAGAATGATGTACCCTCTTCAAGCTCAAGAAAGTCTGAGATACAACCACCCCAAATTCCATCTCATATCCCTCTTCCTTTCCCACCAAAAGCAATTCCAAGCAAGAAAATGGAAGAAGTGGACAAAGAAATTTTGGATACTTTCAGGAAAGTGGAAGTGAATATACCTCTTCTTGATGCAATCAAGCAAATTCCTAAGTATGCCAAATTTTTGAAGGAGTTGTGTACTCACAAAAGGAGACTCAAGGGCAATGAAAGGATAAGTATGGGAAGGAATGTATCTGCACTGCTTGGTAAGGAAAATATCCCTGAGAAATGCAAGGATCCAGGTACGTTTTCTATACCCTGTATCATAGGCAATAACAAATTTGAAAATTGTATGTTAGATTTAAGAGCTTCAATAAATGTTATGCCTATGTCTGTTTTTAAATCTTTGTCTCTTGGAAATTTACAACCTACTGGTGTAGTAATTCAGCTAGCCAATAGGAGCACTGCTTACCCTGCTGGAGTTATAGAGGATGTTTTAGTTCAGGTAGAACAGCTTGTTTTCCCTGCTGACTTTTTTGTACTTGATATGGAAGAAGATATGCCTCAAATTCCTGTTCCTATCATTTTGGGAAGACCATTTTTGAAAACAGCCAAAACTATAATTGATGTCCATGCTGGAACCCTTTCTATGGAATTTGGTGACACTAAGGTAAGATTTAACATTCTAGATGCCATGAAACACCCTTCTGAAAATCATTCTGTTTTCCAAATTGACATTATTGATGAATTAGTTTTTGAACATTTTTCTGATGTTGATTTGGAATGCATAGATGATTCATACAGTTGTTTTGCATGTAATAATTCTGAGAATTATGATATTTGTGCTGAAATTGACAAATACATAACTGCTGATTTAGAGTCTATAGAAATACCTGTTCTAAATGCAGATTTTCAAGAAGACTCTAATAAAATTTTTGAGGTGAAAGAATCCAAATCTGTTTTGTTAGTTCCATCTACTTTGCAGGCACCTAATCTGGAGCTAAATTTTTTTATTTGAAAACCTCAAGTATTCATACTTGGGAAATGATGAGGAGCTTCCGGTGATAATCTTTACTTCTCTTGATGAAAATCAAGAAGAGAAATTGCTGCAAGATTTGGGAAGGCACAAGAAGGCTAGACCACTATCCAATATGCTTCAAAAGGATGTGGTATTTGAGTTTGATCTACCTTGAGGGAGTTTTTCTTACCCATCTCTTTACTTTTTCATTATATTGTCTATTCTGTATGCTCTGTCTTACATTGAGGACAATGTATGATTTAAGTGTGGGGGTGGGATCATTTATGTGTTGTTGTGTGATTAAATTTTATGTGCTTTTATTAAAAAAAATTAAAAATAAAAGATTTTGTGTGTGTTTTTGTTTTAAAAAGGCATGTTTTATTGGAATTTTAGGATATGCATGAGTAACAAGTAAATTCTTTTATGTCTGATATGAGATTAATGATATGTTATAATTTGAACTTAAACATTTTTGGTATGTTGAGAATGACATGATAATTGAGAAATGATCATATATGATGGAATTATACCTTGTGAGATTTTTGAGCCTTAAAATTTGATGGATCACTTTAAACCATCTTAATCCTTTCATGTGTGATTAATTCCTGAAAGCTTACATCTTAATTTTTGTCTTGTTTCTTGATGATACTTGAAACTCATATGAATGTATTTGAAATGATACAGGCATTTTGTTCAGTTGAGCCACTAAGCCAGATAAGCCTACCATGAATAAATTATCTCTTGCTAGCCATTTTGAGCCTATTTAACTATTTCCTTGTTGTAGCTCAAATAAGCCATGGATGAAAAACCAAAAATATACCTACCTTAAGGAATATATTGGAGCTTTGGAATCAAGTCAAAAACAGGCATTCAAATAAGTGTGGGGGTGTGCAAAAAGGAATTATAACTCTGGTTCCAAGTGTTATGCAATCTCATTAAATATATATATATATATATATATATATATATATTATGATTGCGACCTAATATCATACAATAAATGTTTTACCCTCACTGTTTGCCAGTTAAATTAATTGCTTTATCATTCTTTTTGGTATTTAAAAAAAAAAAAATTTCATCCATTTTAACCTTGGCCACATTACAACCCTACAAAGCCCTGTTGATCTATACATGCATTTAAGTTGATTGTGGAATTGAGAAACTTGCCAAATTTTTAGACTGTCTGTTTTTCAGGAATTGTTTTGAGAGTATACACAAACCTTAAACACTTGAGAGTTGAGAGTATGTCTTGTAAGGTTCTATCACTGATGATTTTCTTTTCAGTTTAATTTAATTTTCACATGCCTAAGTGTTTGAATGATTTTTATATATATTTTGATGCTCTGTATCTTGCATGTTGAATAACTCTTGTTTTTCTGTATATTCCTAAGATTTCATGCCAATTCTGTGTGTTATTTTCAACTTAATGTTTTCAATAAATTGCGATACTTGTTTTTATTTTGATTTTGCCCGGGAGTGCAAAAGAATAAGTGTGGGAGTATTTGATGATGCATGATTTAGCCTTAATTCCTTGCTTTAAATGTGTATAATTTGCCATTGCTAATTGTGTAATATTATGCATTTTAACATATTTTCATAATTCAAGCTTTATTTAATATTAAATGAATTAGGCAATAATCTTTAAATGGAAATAATAAATCTTACTTGATTTCCCTTATATTGTAGTGAACAATTGAGGTTGCAATTGGGAAATCATAAAATTGAGCATCAGGTCTGACGCGTAGCGCTGGTACCACACGTAGCGTGGAAGCAAATTCGCAACACCCACGCGCAGCGTCAAGCCCACGCGTAGCGTCAACAGTGACGAGGATCCCATTAACAGGCTGTATGCAACTTCAGAAGTGGGGGATTTATTTATATTAAAGCACTTATTGGCCAATCCATTACAGACATACGACACTATCTCAGTGGGGAACATGCAGCACAAGTGTCCAAGCATTATTGAAGAATTATTGGATGAAATAATGTATTCTGAGTCAGAAACCCTCACGCGTAGCCTCAAAACTACGCGTAGCGTGGAAGCAGATTCGCAACGCTGACGCGTAGCGTCTTGCTGACGCACAGCGTCAGCAGGAGACCTTTACCTTTGCTTTCACTATAAATAGGACCATTGCTAAAGGCTTCAAACACACCTCAATTCACGTTTCTCTCTTTTCTCTCTTTGTTTCTATAAGCATCAGAGGAAGGCACAAAGCCTCCTCCTCTCTTCTTCCCCCTCTTTGCTCCATTCCGGGTTAGTTTCTTTTCTTTGTAGTTATTATGGAGGGCTAAAACCCTAGATTGATTTTCTTGGAGAATATTGTAATGTAATTTTGAGGTCATTATTGTAACATCCCTGATGTTTTAATAAAAATTATGAAATGGGAAATATTAGTAAATATTTTAGAAGTTTTATTTAATAATTGTTTTGCGTGAGCCAAAGGTTAGAAAAGCCGGTGTCGAGGTCGGTGTGTGAAACGCGAACAGGCGGAGTTAAAAGAGTGGAAGTGTGGGAGAAGAGCGGACAGGACTAGGCGGTCTGGTCCTACCGTTGTGGGGAGAGCGCCTCATACGGGGTCACAGTCCGGATTAACCTCATAATGAGGGAGACAACGGATATAAGTAGTCGAGAGGTGAGCACGGATAAAGTATCTGATCTCTCAGGTTGTTGCTCGGATTTCTGAGGTATGAACATTAAGTTAGGACGGTGGGGTCGATATTTATATCGGACCTATACTCTGGCAAATTATTAGAGGAGTATAACTACGTGGGCGTTGAAGGGATAAACACGTGTAATTGATTGATGACTAAGCAATAGTTTAAAATAGTTAGAATACAAATAAAAT
The DNA here is from genome assembly GCA_037962975.1 of Clitoria ternatea. Classification (NCBI taxonomy): domain Eukaryota; kingdom Viridiplantae; phylum Streptophyta; class Magnoliopsida; order Fabales; family Fabaceae; genus Clitoria; species Clitoria ternatea. The sequence continues at coordinate 270,358,647 of CM075669.1, read as the reverse complement.
CAAGGAAAAGACGATCTTGCCCATGAGCCATATATATATGAAGATTCCCTTCCTTCTTCTTCATTTTTACACAAGTTACCTTTATTATCAGTTATTCCTTCCCTCCCGTTTGCCTCTTCTCCCTTGACACTGAGCTGCATGTACTGGAGTGAGACTCCATTCGTGTTTGAACTACAAAGTAACCTCATTCCTGTGATCGAGACTTCCAGGTGAGTCTACTGATCCAACCCGATTGTGATTCCCTTATTTCTTTCATTCTTTAGCTGTTAAGAGCCATGCATGGCTATGTTCGTGACTGTTCTCCACTCCTCTGGTGAGTGTGAGTCCAGAGGTTGTCCATGAACTAAGGACGTTGAAGTGATGAAGTTGTACTTCATGATCCGTAGGTAATAGACTAAGCAACGAAAGACTGAGAGAAGGAATTGAGATTGCAGAGCCGGTGCTCAGAGAAAGAAATAGGCACAGAGAGCAGATCATCAAAGCACAGAACCAGAGTAAGGGGGGTGTTCGGGTTATAATTAATTAGAATAGGACTCGCTTCTAATTCAGGTCCTTGGGTGTGTAAACGAGTTAAGGAAAATGTTACTAAATGTGGTGTGTGTTTATACTTGTGCATGTGTGATAGTGTACATTGATGAGTTGTGAATTGGGTGTGTGGTTGAGTTATCATGCATGATCTTGAAATGTTTAGTATTGATGTAATCCGTGTTGTGAGACTCTGGGTTAGCAAGCAGGCTGCCCGAGAGATGAGAAAATTGATATCTAATGTGGAATGAGCAGTGTTATGTGACTCCGGGTTAGCAAGCAGGCTACCCGAGGGATGAGAAGATGGATATTATTATGAAAGATAAATTGTTGAATGATTATGTGGTATGGGATGGCCGACGGTATATGATAGCCCCTCATTTCTGGCTCCCGTGGTTTTCGTGCCCAGTTGAGCTACCCAGTGGTCAAGTAGGACCCAGTGGTCGAGGTGGAGAGTCAAGCAGGACTCGGTGAACCAAGCAGGGTTCACGGGGTGTCAAGTAGGACCCCCAGCTGAAGGCCAATCCTTTAGTATCCGGATACTAGGAGTCAGATTGCATGAGAGTCAGTTGTGATTATGATGTATGTAATATGATACACGTAATGAATGTGATGCATGTGATGAATGCGATGAATGTGAAGAAATAGATGAACTGTGTGTTTGGTTTAATACTGTTACTGCCTGATATATTCTATGTTTCGGTGTGTTTATTTAGAAGTAATGATTGAGGTGTATGTATAGATATGTATACGTATTTGTTAAGATCCGTTCTAGATTAATTATTATGCCAAACACTCACCCTTGCATTTTTTTTAGTAACCAGAGACAGGGAAGGGGAAGAAGCCGTGGAGCTGCGCCAAGGGGGAGAACGGTGCCAGGGTCCAAATGAAACTGAGTGACTCTTTGTAGTCTTGAGTGTGTATAAAAACCTCGTTGTATAATTATCAGTTGTGTTCAGTTAAGACCGGATTGAATGGAAAATATATTACAAAATATAGCACTGTTATTGCATTTGTTTCGTGGGAACTCTTTGGGTTCACAGAACCATTTTTAGAGCGAAGTTTGAGAGTCCGGTTGTATAATCCGATGTGCGAGAGGTGTTCATTCTTGAACAACACCTCGTCTAAGTGAGAGTCTGGAATTTCGCTTAGACGAGTAGGGGCTCCGCATAAGCGGGACGCCCTGATTCCTCTTTCTCGCGTCCGCTGTGTTTAATAAAATTTGTTTTCCCTAAATATCAATCAATTTTCAAGAAAAAAAAATTTTTATGG